>CAUEEP010000233.1:0-112239 GCA_958450365.1 Mesorhabditis belari
CCTCATCAAATCGACCATTCCAATAGTTGAACAAATTGACATCGATTGTCTCCTCGTATTTATTCGTCAGTATTGAGTGTCCGCTTGGCCGATTGCCTTGATCAGAAATTCAGCTCTATCAGAACCTCTGGTCGGATGATATTTGTTCAAACAAACAATGACCATAAACACTCAAAGTCTTTAATACAACAAACATATGTGTCATTGCTCTAACAAAACAAATCATCGCTCAAAAAAGAAAATTGTAAAACTTTATTTCACAGACAACTAAAACCGAAATCACAAAATTAAAGCATCAAAATTATACAAAACCCGATAAAATCCTCAAAATTGCATCATTCCGATTGGGGATGAATCGTAGAAGACGAAAAATTCCGTCCACATACCTTCCAGATGGGGGGTACAGATATAAGCATGTAGACACAATCCTTATCCGAGTCAATGCTCTGTCGAAAAATAGAGTGTCAAGCTCACCCCCTCTCCGAGATACGCTTTCAAGCGTCCGGTCGCCATTTCGATGACTTCCGGCTGATTTTCTCCTGTCAAATCCGCTTCATTCCAGGAATTGCGAAAGAAAATCGACGATTCTGGGAATTCATCTCCAGGGATTCAACAGTGCAACAATTCAACACTACACGAAAAGTGGCCTTCAAATTCTTGCTTGGGATTCCCTTTTTAACGATTGATTGCGCGATCCCTTCAAGATGATCCTCTTGCAGCGGCCAGATTATCAAGTTTTTGACCCGAAGTCTGGCAAAAGCATTGTAGTATAAGTGAAACCTGAGTCAAATGTGGAGCGAAATGAAGACAAGCGGCGTTAGTATAATGAAGGCCGACTTCTTCAAGCAGTTCATTCAGCTGATTTGTAATGAAATTCTCAAAAGCCCCTTGATCACTTGATTTTCTTCAACAAATCGTCAAAGCTACCTCTAAATCCTTCTTAAAGTAAATGTGCCCACTAAATTCAATCATCGAACGGAAATTCTCAAGAAATTTCAACAAACACTCGTTTCCATTCACATAGAGCCGCATACGTTTCACAGACTTCAATTGATTCAGAATCGTCGAGTGCCCGTCGATGAATTGTTCGTCGTATATAACGAATTCGTCACACGAGTGAATTCGTTCGATCAATGAAAAGTCAAGATCGGCATTAAGTTCGACCGAGGATAAGCTGGAGAATTTCTCGATTCCAATTTTTCTTCCTGCATAGAACTGGTGCACGTGACACCCAAAAACTATCCAGGGTTTCCGCAGCAGAATCGATCGAAATCCTGCACTCACCTTGATCAACTCAATCGCATCATTCGGCTCCATTTGCTCGAACATCTCCAGCTTTAGGTCGTAGCATAGTTTCTTCATTGGGAATGACGTCAGCTTTCGCATTTCAAACGGCATTTTACTTGGCGTCGTTCTGCCTGTAAATAAAAAACAATTAGATTTCGCAAAAACAAAAAAAACAATTAGAAGTAAAAGCTTTTAGACAAAATTTTAAATAATCGCTAGAGAACTTCTTAAATTCTAGCTCAAGATCGATCAAATATCTTATTTTTTTCCAAACTCGATAAAATTCGATAATTCGCACTCACACTGAGCATTTTCAACAAGATGATCACTAAATTCGAACAAATTCTTCTAAAATGAAAAATGGGCGGTGGGAAAAATGCGACCTTTTTTGCACACCTGGTAAAAAATGCAGGCTAAAGTGGTGTATCCGGGAATGTTCCAAAAATGCATTTTTTTCAGCTGAAATAGTAAAAATATGGTATTAGATGTATAAAAAACATTTAATCTAGGCGCGGAAAAGAATTTAAGTTTTTTTGTTAAAATTTTTTTTTGAATTGTGCATTCTTAAGAGTTTTTTGGGAAAATATGGCGAATGCGGTTTTTTCGACTAATTTCGTTGTATATATGTTGTGTTCGATTTAGATTGAATCTAAATCGGACACAACATATATATATATATATATATATATATATGCTTTATTCAGGGGGCGAATAGAAGCGAATCAGATAATCATAACCGCATATAACATATTGCTAAAATACTTTCACAAAAAAAAGAGAAAACTAAAAATAGTACAGTAAGACTACAGTTAGGAAACACAGGTACAAAAAGATTAAATATAGGGCAGATTTGACATGGCAATCAGATCTAATTCGTTTATAGATACTTTGAATTTTCCTACAGACGAGAAGATACCAGACGGGAGCTTATTCCAAACCCTACTAATACGGTTCGCAAAAGAATGATAAAGGGAAAGATGATGGAGATGAGAACCGACCGAAATTTGATAAGGATGACTACGTGTACTTCTAGGAATTTCCACAATTTTCAAGAGCTTTTGAAATTCTGGATGCGACTTAGGGTGGAAAAGAATTTTATAGCAAAAAATACGATCAAAGTAAATACGGCGATATAAAAGAGGTTTTAAATCAAAAACTATAAGTCTAGTCGCATAATTTGGAATAAGAGAAGAAGGGAAACAACGAGTGTATGCTTTTTTAGTGAAACGCCGTTGGCCATTTTCAACCAAGGTGATAAGTTTCTTAATGGAAGGTGACCATACGATGGTGGCATACTCGACCAAAGGCCAACAATAGGTTATAAAAGCCCTGCGATTTTAGGGAAACAAATGGCGCGAAGAATTATGTTAGAAATTCTAGAAGCTTATTTGGAAATGTAGTTTATGTGAGGATCCAATTTTAGAGAGGGAACTAGCAGTATACCAAGATCTTTTACAGGATCATCGGTCAATCCCTGTGGTAATTGTAGGTCCCCCAAATTTCGCATACTTGAAAGGATCCTTGAAGTAATCCCCGAAAGCGGCTAGCCGCTAGCGAATGATTCGTTAACAGCCAGCCGTTTACAAATGATTCGTTAGCGGGTAGCCGTTAATCTAAGTTCACGCCGTGTTGCCTAGGGTTTCGCTGTGGCGTGGTTGGTTTAATTGAGAAGATGAAGCCATTGTCGCATAATATTAAAAAAACAAATCTGAAAAATTGAGCTCTAAAACTATTTGAGTTTGGCGTTCGTGACTTTCTTTTAAAGATTTCAACAAATTCATTCTATAAATTAGCACTTATGAACGCCAAATATGGCAATTTTCTTGCTTACTCATATAAAAAAGGCAGTAAAAGTTCAAATTTTTATAAAAACAGTCATGTGGTTTTATTGCTATATGTTAGATTTTTAAACAGTTATGCTTTTTGATATGTTGTCCTTTGGCCTTTTGTTTTTGTAAAGATTAAGAAACGATTTATTCAAAAAAGATGTTTTCATTTACGGTCCCACCCAGACCTTGCATCGATCCTGATCTTTTGGATACATCGTCGAACCACGCGGACAGCTAAAATCTTGTCCAAACTCGGGAATGTCTTGAACAACGTTGTTTGTTCGACAAACTGGAGGCGAGTGGGGATTCGTGAGCATCTGAAATTAAACAAGGTAAGGCATTGTAGTGGTTAAATTGAAACTTCTTAAAACCATTCACAAAGCGTATTAAAGATATTCTTTCCATTGATTCCTCTACCTGTCTCACAAGCGAATCAATCGATTGCACGGTGCACCAGACGAAACCCTTTGCAATCCAGAAGATTTGATTTGGTGTGTACTCTTCCAATCCTGGCAATCTCTGTTCTTCAACTCCATTCAATTGAGTGGCCACATACTTTCGATAGGCCCGATAAGCGGCTTGTTGACCTAGGAATAGATAGAATCTCCATTTTTAGGGGATTTTACCTCCCAAATCCGCGATGTTCTCTCCTTGTGTGATAGCCCCGTTCGCACAATGCACATTTCCCGTTTTCACCGGGCAACATTGAGTAGTGTATTGGGTAACAACACACTAAATAGATCATCTATATCTAATTGTCTGTCTGTCCATCTGTACGGGCTTTTTCTCCGCCGTCTTTGAGGCAAAAAAATAACATTTTTTTTAAAAGTCTAAAAATATAATATAGTTCGCCATTTAAAATCAAAAAATTAAGACCAAAAATCAAGTGGCACGACGGGCGGTCAAACCCGGATCGTGTGTGCCTTAGACCAGTGCGCTCCCGGCTGCGCAAAGGCCACTATGCATCGCCCCCAAAACAGCTAGAAAAACCAGCTAGAAAAACCCGCCGAAAACTAAAGGATCTGTCGGTCCTTTTTTACCGTTGGGAAATTTAAGATTTTTTGTGCCTTTCTCAGCACCAACCCTTCGCTTTTGACTATTTTGACTATCATTCGATGCAGAATAAAATTGCGCATCGAATGATACCAAAATGAACCCAAAACGTAATATTCACGTAAAGTTATGAAGCAAAAAGGTTAAGTCCCGCCCAGAATGAGCAGGGTTTAGGTTTTTACCCAACAACTTTACAAGTCTAGTAAGCAGTTAATTCAAGAAATATCTCACTTGAGCCATATCAGTGAATCCGGCGGTCGAATTCATATCCATCCAACCACAGCGGAACGAGTCACACCCAGATAGGGAACCGTCAGGACCGAATTGAACTCCTAAGCTTTTTGTTTTCTAACAAGAATCGATGTTTTGAGTCAAAGCTAGCAGTTTTTCTTTTGGATTTCAAAAACCAGTTATCATGAACCGTTACCTTCATCATCATATCCATGGGTCAACTCGTGTCCCTCCACTCCACCCAAACCTCCGTAATTGACTGCTTGTGGCCAATCAAGTCTAAGATTGTTGATGGCTTAGTAAGTTTTTGAATCGATAAAAATAAAAAATGTACTCACTTGTAGAACGGGAGATTGAAAATAGCGAATGGGAAAGTGATCGAATTTCTCTCCGGTTGATACCAAGCATTGACCAAGGCTGGCGATTGGAGGAACATTTTGCTGAAAATTCGTGACTTAACCATATTATTGAAATGTTAAATTGGTTTCTATTGGTTTCTAATTGTTAAAAGCTTCACCGATCAGCGGGTGCCTGGATAAATCTCAAGCTTTCTCTGCTTTCCATTCCAGATTTGAGAATCAAATAGATTTCGAAGAACTTTGTTTTATCCAAGTCGAGAATTTTTCCGTAATCAGCCTAAATCATTCCATTGTATTTGATTCTTTTAAACAAAACCTTGTTATAATTATCCAAATCAGTGGTATCTTTGAAATCCTTGAACATATCTGGCCAACCAATATTTTTGATAAGACCAGCGGCTAAAAGAATTGGTTTATTGTGTTAGAAATGGCTTTTTTTAAGTTCCCAGATTGAAAAATAATGAGAAAATAAAGTTATTTAAGGTGTAGAATTCTTATTTCCATTTTCAGCTTTGTAAAAGCTTCTGCTCTTGCTTTATTTTGTGCCAAAGTTTTCGTTTTTTTCGTTACCTTTTGTGTTTGCATTCGTTTTACTGCTTGGAGTCATCCAGCTAAGAGTTCCGATCATATCCTATTTACAATGAATTAACTCTTTGAAAAATCGCCGATTCTACCGTAAATGAGCTAATGATGTGATCCGTTTGAGTGGCGACATCAGCTTGAATCGCATTTCGGAGGTCTCCAAGTTGTTTCACGTACACATATCCTACAGTTTTCTGATTACTTTATCTCAAATTTCTTCTATTTCCCAACCTGTTCCATATGGCATAAATGTGGTCACAATATCCACACAGAAATCATTAATCGAATCAAAGTTTCTTCTGTCCCGTCGCGTTCTCGACAATCCGATTCCGTGTTTCATCAAGTACGGTAATCTGTTGTTTTTCTCAGCCAATTTAGATAAACCGGAGCCAAGGAAATCGGCTGAGTCCTAAAGTTACTTTTTAATTCTTTATTCTATTCATTAGTGTTATCAAACTTACATAAATAGCTTGAACAGCAATATAGTTGACAATTGTGGCAGCTGGGATTTTCTGTTCCGAAAACAACGAGTTCAACCAAGCGAAATAAGTCGGCTCGTTCACAATAGCTTCTCGCGATTGGAAAACCGTGTTCGTTAAACCCACATTCTTCAATAAATTGCTAAAGAAAACTTTTCAAAGCATCGATTTCTCATTTACTCAAAATAGGCAGTCCATTGAATGTTCGGATAGTTTGCTTGAAGTCCGCTGATCGTGTATGGATTGTACATTTGTTTGTAGTTTCTCTGTTCCTCATCGGACCATGAAGCGGTAGCGATGGAGATCTCAAAGTTCACGACATCGGCAGCCATCTAAAAGAAAATGCAAATAAACTTATTCAAATCAGAACTAATCAAATCAAATCAAATCAGGTTTTGAATCAAAACTTACTTGATAAATCGCATTCGAGTCAACGGTCTTTCCCAAATTTCCAGCAACCATCGTGATTAGCTAAATTGTGAACGATTTTATGTCATCAAAATTTAGAAACTTACATCAGCATACTCTTGAACGTGGGCTTGAATGATTGATAGAAATTGTGGCTTCACATAGTAATCACGAGGAAGAGGAAGATCCGGCTAAAACTTAGCTACTGTATCTTTTAGCTTAATTATCTACCTGATTCATAAACAATGCATTTTGTTTGATATTTTGATAATCGACGGTTGTCCACGAGAAGAGAAGTGTGCCCAAAGCGTGAGTGCCTTCGAAATATCCAACAGCTGAGAAGAGTTGACTTGTCGGGATTGAGAACATTGATAGAGAGCTTGGATCCAAGAAGAATGGGATTTCAGGGATTCCGAATCTAAAACTATTTAGCACCAATTCGTAAGCAAGCACTTACGCATTCGTTATCTCTTGATAGATTGTTTTTGATTTGTCGTTCACATCTTGGTTGTAGTTGTACACGCAAGCGGCATAGGCCTGGAAATTCCATACCGTAAATACTCTAATAGAAGCCCTATAGGAACGTCGCGTGGTCTAAGTTTGCTCTAAAACAAATGCTCATATCTTGACACCAGTACGCTTATTTCTGCGCACTTAGGTATCAAATTAAAGTAGAGAGAACGGGTGATTTCTTAAGATATAACACATATTTTCAGCTTTAACCTACGCCTAGAACAAAATGATTGAAAAATGATGAAAAATCGGTTTTTTTTGCCACTTTTCAATCAATTTTTTCTAAGCGAAGAACTTTTCTTGCACACTGTAAAAGCAATTATTATATTAGTTTAAGCTAAAACTCACAGCTTGCGCAATTCTCTCAGTAAGCGAAGAGCTCGCGGAGATAGCATCAAGTGCAACAGCTGTATCTTTATTGACTTGAGTTTGTGCTTCGTCGAATGTTCCAACCCTGGAAGAAATGTTGAATTGTTAGCTTTCATTGCTCATTTTCTTCAAATCACCTCGATTTCCCATTCAACGATGTGTTGTTGATGTAAGTTCCACAGGTGAACTGGAAGAAATCCTCACCTAAAAGAAGTTGATAATGATTTTATTATGAGTTTTTACATGGATTCGCTGTTGGATCGATTCCTCTCAATAAGTAGTCAGCTGCTTGCTGTAAATTGAAGATTTCGATGCATCCAAAGTTGTTTTTATATTTACCTTGAAACCGGTTGAATTCGAAACGATAAATGGTGGAGTCTCAGTGATCTTGCAAATGAATGCGTGAGACTCCGAGCAATTCACTTGTTGCCATTTCTTTGTTGCTTGATCAATTACAAGACAAGGTCCACCATTTGTGGATTCTAAGAGTTGATTAAAACTGTCTCAAAATCTTAGCTTACTGTCAACATTATCGAAAGAGAACGGCAATCCATCGGACCATGTGAAAACACCATTCGTTTGTCTCATTCCACCAATGAAAGCCTTGGTTCCAGCTAGAGTTTGGTTAAGTTCTCAGCTTTGAATTGCTCTAAACATTCAAATCAAAGAGCCAACGTTCTATTTTCCCTCTAAAATTCTTTTTCTTGCCTTAGCTACAGTTCCCAAATTTTCAAGAGCTCAAAAATGGGTGTTTTTGTTGGATTTTCATCCGCTTTTCGACGTCATTAAGCTTTTTTGGTTTATGAATATTCTTTAAAACCTTTAGAAGTTTTTAAAAAGATGAACATTTTGCTATCCGAGAAAATAAATTTTGTCTAATGGGGCTTTTTTTATTGGAGAGGGCTCTTCAATTGGAATAAGTACGGTAATAAGACTGAGCTAGAGAGCTTGTTAAGTGCTGTAGCTTGTTTAAAATATGCTCTCAAACCTGGCAACAGCCCAGCAAGATAGAGATTCTCGAATTGGTTCATGATCGAGGCCAAATGACTGTTTGCTAATCCCCTTCCCGCACAATAAGTATCAGCCATTGTGTAGTTGCCTGGCAGAGAAACCATGGCTTGATAGCAATATCCATTGAATTCCTGAAACAATTTGCATATGGTGAAACTAGTTACAAGCTATTCCATTCTAAAATGATTTCTCAGTGTTCTCACCTGACTGTTACTCGGGCAATTGAGTGCGGCTGAAGCCAGGGAAATTATCGAAAGCGCTATTAGGTTCTTCATTTTTACCCTGAAAATCCCTTTTGTCAAGAGTTGAATAATTTTCAAGCTAAACAAATTCAAAAGTAAGCACTTGTCAAAGGAAGGAAGCACAAAAGGAAGGAGCAAAAGGAAGCAAGCCTTTTTAAACGCCAAAGCTGATGCCAGCAATTTGCATCAGAATGAAGAAGTTCATTGGTCAGTGCTTAGCCGAGAAAACCCAATCAGAAACTCTAGAAAATGACACCATTTCGTGGATAAGGCATTTACGACAAAATTTCCCTCTTTTCACTTCTTCCTCCTCTTATCTCAAATTAGAGTTTTATGTAGCGTTTATGTTGGCCGTCAACCCCGTTTAAAGGGAATGGGTTTGGACTGGACTTTTTGCAAACTGTATAGTATCTGCCGATCAAGGAAATGTAAGCGTTGCATTAGATTGTAAAAGTTTCAGGGCAATGCAAAGAAAAGTTTGGTAGCAAAGTTACATAAAATATAGTTTTCTAGCGCCTCCTACTATCAAGTTGGCCGAAAGTCTTGTCCTCTTTTTTAAAGGTTACTTTTTGAAATGAATAATGAACCAATCAATTTATAATTTGTTTTATCAGAAACTCCTATTATTTATTTACAAATTGGCCTTTAAGAAATTCAGAAAAGCTTGCGTTATTTAATTTTTGAAAGGTGTGGAGTCGAGAAGTCAAAAACGATGAAACTCAAAGTTTAGATTTGAACACTTGTCACAGAAACTTATTTTGATGTCAAAAGATAAAAGATCGAGAATAAAAAGCTAGGCAAATAGAAAAATTTTCATAATATTTCACTAAGCCTTTTTCATTTTATGTCCATTGTAAGGATTTTAGGAAAAACAAGAATTCCCGTTTGGATTTGCTTCAAAGCAGACTCAATTTTATCTTTTTCCGTCCGCTTTTTTAAAGGTTACTTTTTGAAATGAATAATGAACCAAGCGATCTATGATTTATTTTATTAGAAAGCCTGAACCTGGCTTCTGGATCTCTAATCCAGTTCAACTTACAATAAACCATTAGTCAGTCGTTCAAAACTCCGTAAAGTCACTGAATATCATGTTGTCCTCTTTTTTAAAGGTTACTTTTTGAAATGAATAATGAACCAATCAATCTATGGTTTATTTTATTAGAAATTACTATTATTTATTTACAAATTGTCCTTTAAGAAATTCTGAAAAGCTCGCGTTATTTAATTTTTTAAAGGTGTGAAGTCGAGAAGTCAAAAACGATGAAACTCAAAGTTTTTTGAGCACTTTTTATCACAGAAACTTATTTTGATGTCACAAGATAAAAGATAGAGAATAAAAAGCTAGGCAAATAGACAAATTTTCATAATATTTCACTAAGCCTTTTTTATTCTATGTTCATTGTAAGGATTTTAGGAAAAACAAGAATTCCTCTTCAGATTTGCTTCAATGTGGACTTAAATTTGCCTAAAAATGAGCTAAATGAAATAATTAATCTTTTTGATTTAAACTAAATCATACGTTGATCGGCTAATTATTCATTTATAAATGAAAATTTCAAAAAAGCGGGCAAGATTTTCTGAACAAACCAATAGAATCATTCAAATCAAAGCAAATGTAAACGTTTTGTGCCAACTTTTGCTATTGAATTATTTTATTTTCAGCATTTTATTGCTCCATCACAATATTTAACGTTAAAAGTTTCAAAATTACTTAATTTTTCGACTTTTTCCCTTGATCATTATGCTTTCCTGCAAACAAATCGAGCCACTCGAGTGTTATCGCTGGCAACCCTCCAGAATTTCCCCATACATCCCTCATCATTGGACATCTGAAATTACGGGCAAATTCACCTATTTCCTATTTAAAACAATAGTAATAGAGTAAATAATAGATTCTTACCATCCATAGAGCTGGCGTCGTGCATACAGCGCGGCCTCCAGTGTAATCAACGGGACTCTCATCGATCCATTCACCATTCCCAACAATTCCCGTCCCGTTCAACCCAATCCAAGCCCATTGCAGATTGCAATCATCTGGTTGAACATTTGATTTCAATAAATCTAAGCTCTTTTACAAATCATAAAGTTATTGACAAAGTACTGTAAACAAAATCGTTCTCTGCTTCTGAATGAATCGATGCGAGATGACCGTTCATCAGATGACAAGCCGCTTCGGCTTCAGAACGATTGAAAAGTTGCCAGTCTTGACTGTCTGCTGAGTCAAAACTCTGAAAGATACAAGTCATTTGAAATCTGCATTTAGTTCTTTGCACAAACCTTTACATAATAACAAAGTTGGGTGATATTTGAATAGATCCATCCGGTTGGGCAAAAGCTTCCATTGATCGCCTCGTGATATGAGCAGAAATAGGGACGGGTGGCTGTACAGTCATCCATTGACCACTTCCCATCACCATTCAGCACAGTGCATTGTTTTTGCGGATTCGACATGTCTGGTTGGCCTAATAAACTTGGTCAGTCAAAAGATTCAGCAGAAACAGCACACTTTTTTTAAAAAGACTTTACTATAGAAAATGAACAGCTGGAAAGCTTACTGTTATTTTGATTTAAAAAATGATACTCTCAACCACTTACCGGGTGCCCAATTCGCATACGTTAGTGGGCCTCCATCGGCGTAGAGCCAATTCCCATTCGATGACCTCTGCACACCAATGTATGGCGTTTGAGCACTTGCGTCTAAAAAGATACATTTATTCACAAGAATAATGTGGTACAAACAATACACACGCATAACCCCTAAGCCCTAAATTTAGGGAAGAGAAAAACCCATTTATATGGAAAAAAGAATCACTAATCTAGCCAGCGGGCTCAGACCTACAGGGCTCTCAACCAGTCGGCCTTCAATTCAAATCAATCAATCAATAAATCTGGTCAAATTTCCGGGATTTCCCCCATTTATTCTGCACACTTCTAGTTCCCAACTGAGCAAATATCACAACAAAACTCACTGGATTGAGCGAGGTTCGCCACGATGAAGGCATTATCATAAATGTTCTCGATTTTCACTACTTCCGCTCCGCGATTATCACAAAATCGATAGGCTTCCGCGTAGGAATTGGCTGCAAAAGAAAACTCACTTTTTTTGTTTCAAAACTTAGAACTTTGACTATTTGGCTTTTGAGAATGAGTAAAAGTTTTACACACCGATTTTTGTTTATAATTTTTATTAAAATGATCTACCCATGAGAATAGGTGATAGGCATTTTTCTTCGTTCGGGAATTCTTTTGCTGCCAAATTGCACGCGGCTTGAATCGTTGCGATGAAGACAATGAAGAAATATAGAACCGTTTGAATGAACATAATTTTGATGAGATGAAGTTGAGTTCAAGACGATGCTCTTGATGAGTTCAAGAGAAAATTCCGTAATTTATGAATTCAATAAAGAAATGAGAGCATAGATTTCCCGGATTTTCATTTTTTTCAATACAAGAAGCTGGTTTTATCAGCGGTTCTTTGGTCTTTTTTCGATAAATGGCCAGAAATTCAAGAAAATAAGCTGAGAAAGGGAGATAACACTTATCGAGTTATGAGTCCAACCACGCGAAGAAACGTCATGCATGTGTTAAACCTTTGCATGGCTAAATTATATATAAATTTATTATAAAATCAAGCTTTCAAGACATAACGCAGTATTGGTAAGATAAAGGCAAAAAATAAACAAATGCTTGAGTGAGAATTCTTTGACGGAGTGTCACCGGTGTTGAAATGAAGCAAGAAAAATGTTGCTAGCGTTTTTGGAGAAGTGAATTGGATCTAAAAATTTCTGATTGTTGATTCCATTGTTTTCTGATTTCTGATTTTCTTGATTTACCCGGAATGATTTAGCAGTTTGGGCTTGAGAAAAGCTGTCTGTTGAACGATTAAAACTGAAATTTTTTCATGATAAGATTTTAGATATATGTATTACATGTATCCAACTTTTTCGTCGTACAAAAATTTGAATTGGACACTGGAATCTGGGTCAGTTAAGAAGTGATCAACGTGAACGTTGAAATCAATGCTGCGGTTGGTGATTGCTGAAAGTTTTTTGGTGAGATTACTTTAAAACTGTTGTAAACTTTTTGAATCAAGATAATATTTGAGATCGACATTCATTCCACCAAAGCCTGTCCCGGTCATTCCACCGGGAAAATCTCGACTCATCACAAAACCATATTGCGGCACCGAGGACATCCCAAAAACTCCCATACCATCATAGACTGAAATTGAAGAAATGGCAAGTTTAGAGTTAAAACTTTAGTCTTCTCCAGGCAGAGCCATGTTTTTGATGCATCAAAATGGTTAAAGCTTGGAATTTTGGTTAAAATCGAACCCATTCTTCAAATGCTTTAAAAAGCAAGGAACTGTGCCCCAATTTTTAGCTTTTTTTTCGCCTGATCTGGTCGAGCCATGTTTTTGATGCATGAAAATGGTTTGAACTATGATTTTGGTCAAAACCGAATTCATTTACACTCACGTGAAGTGTAATCAGCCACATCGATGGACACTGGACACCTGGGAGGCACATAAATGGTAGCCGCAAACGCTGGAATGATCGATAATGCGAAACGATCTCCACTGTTTTCAGGACTGGAATCATCTTTTTTATCATTTTGTAAATAGTAAGTAAAGTGATTTCAAGTAAAGAAATATAAGTAAAAATCGTAAAAACGAACGTGAACGTGTGAATTCGATACGCATTCAAGCCTCTATTCGTTGCTGGATATCCTGCTTGAAATAAAGAGTACTCACAACCGGTTGTTGTCTGAAACATTCACATTAATGATAGATACATACAATAAACTTTATTTGTGGGTTTAATGACAAGAGATGATCGACCATAGAGTGCAGGCATTGCCGAGAAGGTGGCAAAAGTGCCATAGTTGCCGGATCCCTGGAATCAAATTGGGTAATTTTCTACTATCAATATGAGCTACTAATGCTGAACTACGGGTTTGACAGGCGTCCTTTTCTGAGAACTTCTCAAGCCGAGGCAAAATTTTAACACTGATGTTTATCTACGTCATATGCAAAAAGTGGAACAAAAAGTCGGGAAGTTGCTCTATAGAAACAAATGGAACGGCCCCGTTTTCGTTCTTCAGGATGGTGCAAGCTCTCACAAATTAGAAAGATTGATCGATTTTGTTATGAACAACCTACACTGGAAACTCCTTCCTCATGCACTATATTCTCTAGACATTGTTTGTTCTGACTTCTGACTTGTTCTTGTCGCTAAAGGATTTCTTACATGGCGAAAAGTTCAAGATGAAAGCGAACTCGAGGACAGATTAAATGACTATTTTTGCTGGCGCCCGCTTGGGTTTTACGATTGGCAAGCTACCCAAAAGTTGGAGAAAAGTTATAAATTCATCTGGAAAATATACAGTACTGGACAACGAAATATGATATTTGAAAAAAGATCGTCACTTTCGCGCGTCTGTAACTCCCTTGTCTTTGAGTTTAAACTATTAGTGTTATACATTTTCTCAAAGCTCTTTTCAAGGGCTACACAATGGTAGTATTAATATTTAGAAATACGGTAAAGACAAGGGAGTTACAGACGCGCGAAAGTGACGATCTTTTTTGATCATTTGATTCTGATTCTTCGTTGTTTCTATGTGTTGAAAATATATGAAATTCAAAATCTCTAAGTTTTTATGGAACAATCACCGTAAATTTCGAAACATATCAAAAACAAACCTTGGTTTGATATGTATATGGGACGGGGGTGTTTGGTACAATTGTGAAAAGGCGACTCGCGTATAGAGCAATTGCTGAATTTTGAGAATTAGAGATTATCATTGGACTATTTTTATTTGTTTTGATTTATATAAATTATTTATTATTAGACTCAAATTATTAAGCAAAACCAGAATCAAAACGATAGTTTCACAAAAATTGGCATATTTTAGTTGAAAGAAAAAATCTTCTTACAGTCCGTAACGTTGTGCAGCCGAAAACTGAGACTGTATGATCCGACGGCTGAACGATCAATGATTGTGAGAGGGCCATGGAGAAGTTGAAGCGATGTTGAGTTGAATGTTGTGGATCTGGAGAAAATGAGCGATAATCAGCAAATGGGTGCTTACTGAATCTGACTTCCTTCTGAGTCAGTGATCGTAAAGTCGGTTTTCGTCTGGGTTCCATCTTCGAATCTCATCATTACTTGGATATATTGTGTGCAATTTGAACAAGGTGTGATGATGATTGGCTGAAAAGGATTTTTGTGTTTGATTGGCTGAAAAGCATTTTTGAGTTTGATTGGCTTAACTAAAAAAGAATTGAACATACAGAATCGAACATTTTGCTTACCGTAAATACTGTAATAGTACCCCACCCCCCATCGTACAGTCGCGTAGTCGCAAAAATTTTTTAGTTTTTCATTTTTTCAAAGCGCCCGTACTTTCAAAAATTTTGTCTTTGGTATCAAAAAATAGCTGAAATTCAGGGCTATTTTTTGATGCCTAAACGCGCATTGTAGCATAAACCAGTGTCGAGAAAAAACGCGTCCAAAGCTAGACTACGCAACGCTCCGCACTGTCATTATGGGGGTGGGGTACTATTACAGTATTTACGATAGGATATTCTTAAAAAAAATTTGAAAGTCAAAAATGTTTTAAAGCCATTCTCTGACTCCGTTTGAAATCTTAATTCAACCAAATGAAGCTTCGAAATCAGAAAAGCTGTAGAATACCGATATTTGTCTTGTTTGATATCCACTTGCAATCCATGTCGTGTCTTGTTCTGTCAAATTGACTGTTTGAAGACCGTACACTAAAAGTTTTGTGTTTCTGAAATAAAAACCAGAACTCATAAGTGAAAATGGGGATTTAGAGGTCGAAGTTTGGTTGACTCAAAAAGCCCAGCCAGAGCTTGAGCCAGCCATTCTCTCAAAGCAAGCTTGAGAGAATAATTTGATTTGCAAATAAAGCCAAATGTGGTAAACTTACGCGTTTCCAAGTAGAAAATCGAATAAACTATGAAAAATCGATTCATTCTAGCTTGTCCTATAGATTTCGTGCAATATTGATGCAGCTGCAAAGCATTTAAAAGTCCAAGATTTATTTTTTTGAAAGCTCTTTTTTCCTTATCATGCAGACATTATCGTTTCTTTTTTTTCCTTTTTTTCTTTTTTCGTGCGCGCTTTTCGCTTACATTTCTCAAATCAAACAAGAAAGAAAATCAGAAAATCGGTATGATGCACAGGAATAGTGATTGTACCTAAACTTTAACACATACGACATATGGTGATCAATCAATTTTTAGGCTTTGAAACGATTTGTATGGGTTTCAAGCAAGTTGATGCGTCAGAATGGCCACAGAATGGGTTAGGCCTAACCGTTTATAGGGTTAGGCCCATTTAGCCTAATTAGGCCATCAATTTGATTGATGGGATTTCTTTCAAAGTATATTTTATTCTTTTTGAATTTTGATCTTGATTAAAAACTTAAAACTTGATGAAAAAAGGTTAAAAGTTTAAGACTTGTTGAGTTATTTTTGAGATTATAATAATGATTTGATCTGTCTTCGCACTTAGCGCAGATCACAACCCCGCTTCCACATTTACTGAGGCAGAAGTGTAGTTGTCGTAGCCGATGATACTCCGATGGCCGGGCTGGGGCGCTCGGAGGGGAACCCATGGGAGTCGAACCCACGACTAACCCGCGCCGACGCTGCTCAACTTGGCGGATCAGACGGGGTCGACCACAGACCCTTCCCTTTCTGGAAAAACGAAATTCTTGTCGGCATTCATGAGTTTTTACGTTTTATTTTGAAATTTCAAAATACAGCTTTTTCTAATGTTCTTAATCTTATAAAAAAAAATTCAAAGAAAGGGATGAATCATTTTCAGAAACTTTGAAGTTTTGAACGTTTGAAGGCATTTGAAAAATGACATTTGAGCCTAGATAGTGAGAAAAGACCCATATTGAGCAAATGCAACAATGAATAATTGAAAAAAAATTGAGATCTCTCATAAAAATAAGAAAATCAAAGTCGGATGGCTCTTCGCTTTCTCAGTTGTAGTGGTCAAATCGAAAGAAGTAAGTAAATAAACAAGGAAAATTCACCTGGGCATCTCAAAAAGGAAAATTGAATTTAACTCAGAAATTTTAAGCTCAAAATTCAATGTCTATTCCTCTTTTCTTTGAGTTCAAGTGTCACTTTTGATTTCTTCACAAAAAAAAACCCATCAATCAATTTTAATGAGAGAAATTCAACGTGAATTTTGCCGTAATTATGCACAGCAATGTACAGTGTATTTCGAAAACTTTATTCAGCTTTTTAAAGTCGTATTTGCTATGATTTGATGAACTTTTAAATCTCTCATTTTTCTGTGGTTTTTAGAGTCTCTCGAAAAACAAAGGGGCTTCTTTCCCGGGCACTCATCGATTTTTCTTTCTTTTGCCTCCTTTTTGAGCCAGTTTTGGCCTACTCGTAAACAAAATTCTGCATTTTATTCGAATGTTCCCATTCAATTTACTACCTTTAACTTTAAAAGAATCGATATTAAAAGCCACTTTCACGGAAGATTCTGTAAAATTTCTTCAAGTCAACAAAGCATTTCGACGCTATATTTTGAAAAATGGACCATTTCCTGAAAATATTGAAGGAATTCGTGTTACTGGAGATAATCTTTCCTTAACAATTCAAGATTTAACAATTCAAACTTGGTGCTTCTCTATAAAAGAGAAACATGGAACTTTTTTGAAAAACGATTCCTCAAAAATTCGAATCACTTCAAAACACAGTCATCAATTTTGCCGATTGAAACCGAAATTGATCGAAATCCATCTTCGAACTCCAAATCTCATTTCAAGTGACCAAAATCTTTTCCAATTCCTTCCAAAAGCGAAAAATCTCTCAAGTTTCACCTTTATGGTTGACCATTTCTCTACAGCGAATCTCATTTGTGAAAAGTTTCATTCAAAAGTTGAACAAAGCTTTCATTTTGGTATCTCGGAAGAAGGATTTAATGCTGAAGAGCTGAAGATTTTCGGAGAATGGTTAAAAGATTCACTTGCAAACTGTAAAGATCTCTTCCTTTTCACTCCAATGTCAAAATTTTACAAGTACTTAACAAAGACAAACTTGGAATTTGTATCAGATCGTTCAAGGAGTTGGGAATCCTTCAAAGAATCATTGTTTACTGTGTTGAGAAAAGGAATTCCAAGCAGAAATGTTGAAGCGGCTGTTTTTCTTCAGTGGAATGATGCGGACGAGGCAGAATTTCAAGAATTGAGGCGAATTTTGTTTGAATCAAATTTTGCTCCAGCAAAGGACAGATCAACAGATAAAATTTGGAATTTCTACAAAAATTATGTCGAAAAGAAAGTTGGATTTTCGGATAAAAGTGAATGTGTTGAGAAGTTGTTTTTCCAAAAAAAATTCAATGATTCTTACGAAATTCTTTGTCTCTTTTTCTTTACAAAATATGAGGATATCGTTTTGTTTTTCAAATGTTTTCCTTGTGATTTTTAAAACCCACACAAACGGTTTACTTGAATTTATTGAATAGAGAACATGAAAATCATCTGAAACCACGAAAATTTGAACGCTTTCGCAAGCACTTCAATAAAACTCGTAGTGAGAGTTTGACTATGATATTTCCTAAAACAAAGCCTTTTAGAAAACGGATTACTCTAATGAATAACTAGTCAATTCAAATTTAGAATAGTAAATTCTCCAAGGAAAGAAATAAAGTGATTGACGGAAAGTGATTCTAAATTTTCCTAATATCATTTCTCATGCAATTAAAAACTCAAAATTTGTGTTGACAAGTTGTTTTTCCAAAAAAAATTCAATGATTCTTACGAAATTCTTTGTCTCTTTTTCTTTACAAAATATGAGGATATCGTTTTGTTTTTCAAATGTTTTCCTTGTGATTTTTAAAATTCACATAAACGGTTTACTTGAATTTATTGAATAGAGAACATGAAAATCATCTGAAACCACGAAAATTTGAAACTTTTTCAAACTTTGAGCAAACTTGAGCAAGTTTTCAGATCAACAGGTAGATAAAAACAAAGATAAAGCGAAATGGGGGATTGGTGATTCCAGTTTTTGTTGTTTTTTCCAAATCATTGTCAGTCGTGGTTGAATCCCAAGCTATGGTGGAGCTCTCTGTGAATTCCTCAGTCATTGTTGTCGAAAAAAACTTCCTAAAGATTTATGATCTAACCGGTAAACCCAGATTTAACTTGCACAAGGTCAAAACTCAGCAAAATCTTTTGGCTTTCGGCTAAACACTTCAGTTAAACGAGTTTTATAGAACCATTTGGATCACCTGGACTGTTGTCGTTCCTGTTGTCGGTGCTTCGGTTGTCACATCAACATGCAGTGAAGCGTGAACACGAAAATCCCTCACCGATATGTTCACCGTCACCAGGCAAACTGAAGTCTTGGCTTAAATTTGTATGTAAAGTGACAATTTATCACTTAGTCGCTGCACAATTTGATCAAAAATATGAAAGTTGCGGCGAGAAAGAGCATTTCTTACCGATAAACCAGTCGTTGCTGTGTAATGAAACGTCACATTTTCGACTCCTTCATCAAAAGGATAACTGAAATTGCCTTTTGCCGCCTTCTAAGTTTATTGGATTGATGGCTCGATTCCCTCACAACTTTTTTGCTCAAGAACTCTATCCAAAAAACCGTAAACAGTATAGAAGTTTTAAAATTTTACTTCAACGGTTGTTTTAAGTAAACACTACTTAAGCTCAGTGACGAATCGCTTTCATCTTTGAACTTTTCGCCACGTCAGAAATCTTTTAGCGACAAGAACAAGTCAGAAGTCAGAACGAACAATGTCTAGAGAATATAGTGTTGAGGAAGCAGGTTCCAGTGTAGGTTGTTCATAACAAAATCGATCAATCTTTCGAATTTGTGGGAGCTTGCACCATCCTGAAGAACGAAAAACGGGGTCGTTCTATTTGTTTCTATAGAGCAACTTCCCGACTTTTTGTTCCACTTTTTGCATATGACGTAGATAAACATCAGTGTTAAAATTTTGCCTCGGCTTGAGAAGTTGTCAGAAAAGGACGCCTGTCAAACCCGTCGCCTGATTGAATAACATTAGTTCAGCACTAGTAGCTCATATTAGTAGCTCATATCTATCCAAGAAACCGTAAACAGTATAGAGATTTTCAAATTTTACTTTAACGGTTGTTTTAAGTAAATAGCACTCAAGCTCAGTGATGAATTTTACAATTTGAATTGAAGAAATTTCCAATTCAAATCGCTCAAAAATTGCTTTAGAGACTTTGATAGAAATAAAATTTTGATCATTTGAATACGTTTACATTTTTTTGTTTTAAAATTCAATGAAACAAAAAGAAAGAATCAAATAAAGAGAGAACGGGTGACAAGTTAATCGGCTGTGAATAATTTTTGAAGTTATTCAGTTAGTTTGAACTTGTGTTCCCTAAAAAAAACGATGTAAAAAAGTATTGAAACATATCATTCTATTAAAAAAAAGTTACGGTTATCGGGGTTACCAGCACTATAATCGGATTGAACCTGAAAATCGGGAAGTCGAGTATCGAAACGGGACAAAGCAGGAAAACTCTTGAACTCAAAAAAACGAGCGATAAGCGGATGTGAATAATTTCTGAAGTTGAGAAATGAAAATTGAGTCAAGCAGTGAGTCATATAAAAGCAGAATCATAAAATCAATCCATTCGAAATGGAGTTTTCAGCAAATCTTCTCATTTTTTTAGCACTATTCGGCTTTGTCGATGCACTCTTGAGGTTGTCTAAGATTCTTTAGTTCCAAAGCTTTACTTTTGAAGCTTACTTTTAAAGCATACTTTTAAAGCTTACTTTTGAAGCTTACTTTTAAAGCAAAAGCTTCAAAAGTAAAGATTTTAGGCAGTAGGGTGAAAAAGCTTGAACTAGCTGTAATAACCATTTTTTTTTCTTTTTTCTAGAGTGCCAATCACTCGTCACAAGGCTAATCGCTCTCGTTTGCTGACGGCAACGGCTGGTGGATGGAATGAGGGACTTATCAATGAAAATCAGGTGAATTGGGCACTTTACTATAGGTTATAAGTTATTACAACTAAAAAAATTTCTTAAAAGAATAAAATTTACGTTTATAGACTTGTCTAGAGATTATATAATTGAAAAAGACTGAATTCTTAGTCAAAAAGCAAA
Source organism: Mesorhabditis belari (assembly GCA_958450365.1). Classification (NCBI taxonomy): domain Eukaryota; kingdom Metazoa; phylum Nematoda; class Chromadorea; order Rhabditida; family Rhabditidae; genus Mesorhabditis; species Mesorhabditis belari. The sequence continues at coordinate 20,518 of CAUEEP010000233.1, forward strand.
GAACAATTCAATTCAATGCAATAAATATTCAGCAAATATCTGAAACTACGTCTAACACTCACTTTTCTAGATCTACTATCAAGGAAATGTCATTGTTGGAACTCCGGGCCAAACGATCTCAATCGATTTCGATACTGGCTCCGATTTATTGTGGATGTCATGCAACTGTGCAAGAGGCAGCACTCTTGGTGGAGGACACGGAACGAACTATTGCAATTCGCACACTCACAAGGTTAGTTTAACAAATCCAAAGTTTCACTTGTTTGCAGTTTGCTCCCGGAGCCTCGTCAACGAATCAATTAACAACAAACGCGTACTCTGTTTCCTATGGAAGTGGATACGTTAATGGATTAATTATGTTCGATCGAGTTTGCGTGAGTAAAGTGAAATGTTTCATACAATTTTATTTTGCAGTTACCGGGAACAGCTCATTGCTCAGCGAGTAACCAAAAAATGATGTGTGCATCGTTTACAGATTCGTCTTTCCAGGTTAGTAGTGTTTGCTTTGTTGAAATACTTATAATATATTATTAAATATTAAATTAAATATTAGTCTATTAAATCTATTAAATATAGTATATTAAAAAACAGAAAAGTCCACTTCGTGCATCCGAAATCGATACTTGTTCTTTGAAACAGCCAAATGTACTATCTATTTAGCAATCTGTTTAACAAATCACATCTAATAACGTTTGCTGGGATAATATAGGAATTTAAATATTGGGATTTATAGTAAAGGAACCAGATCTTTGGAGAAAAGGAACCAAATCTGTAGAGAAAGGGAAACAAATCTGTAACGAAAAGGAACCAAATCTTTGAAGAAAAGGAACCAAATCTTTGGAGAAAAGGAACCAAATCTGGAGAGAAAGGGAAACAAATCTGTAACCAAAAGGAACCAAATCTGTAATGAAAAGGAACCAAATCTGTGGAGAAAAGAAACCAAATCCGTAACGAAAAGAAACCAAATCTGTAGAGAAAAGGAACGAAACCAAAAGTTAGTTAGAATAAAGTATCCTTTGCATTATCAGAATTCGGCCGGAAACCCCGACAGCGATGGTCTTATGGGTTTAGCGTATGGACAAGGAAATATGGCCAACTCAGCGATGAAATCAATTGTGAGTCTATAAATGTTTATCAAACTATAAGATAGAAAATATAAAAGCCTATAAAACTATCCTTCAGGTGGCCGCTTGCACAGACAAAAGTTTCGCCTTTTATATGACGAACACGGGAGCGGGAAGTGAGCTGACAATCTGTGGAAAGGATCCAGCACATTATGTGGTTAGTGAATTGTAAAATCATCTCACAGTTTTCGTAAACACTCACAAATCCACAATTCCAGGCACCACTCCATTGGCTGAACATCTATCAGACAAGTTATTATTGGACAGTGGCGTTGAAACAAGTTGTCTTTGGAGGAGCTGTGGTAGGGATATGATGAGAAATTCTAATCAAAAAGCTAGTGAATTTTTATAATGATTAGTAGTATCCGAGCCACAGTTTCAAAATTTCATTCAGAAATGGTCAACCGTCGGTGCTATCATTCTTGACACTGGAACAACCGGAATCTACTTGCCTGGAACCCTTGTTTCAAAGGTTTCAAATTGTGCAAGTCTTAAAATTATTTTCTTACAGATTCAAGCCGCTTGCAATTTAAATGCGTGCTCTTGCCCGACATTGACATTCAATCTAAACGGAGTTGCTTTCAATCTGGAAGGGAAATACTATTTGGTGAGCAGTTTGTATCACGATATTTCATTGAAAAGTCAAGATAAAGTTTTACGTTTTCTTTCTTTTTGATTGTAAACTGTTTTAGGCTTTAAATCGATCTTGAAAGTTCAATTCTAGAGTTTTAAACCAGATTAGGTCAGATCTGGTCTAGAGGTTACTTAAGCCAAGTCTTGGCCTAGCTTTTGACTTTGCCTTGCTTGGTCTGGTCCAGTCTTGAATACAAAAGATAAAAGTCTAATTTCAGGATTCTTCCTGTAATCTGATGGTCTATGCTTCCTCGGAAACCTCAGCTTTCGCCGGCTACGGATCAAATTGGATTCTCGGGGACGCGTTTATGCGAAAATTCTACACCGTTTACGACTACGTGAATGCTCAAGTGGCAATTGCTCCAGCACGATGAGTATTAATAGAGATTTTTGTACATTCTTAGTCCTTCCTTGTCTTTCATTCTTCTTTAAATTCTAACTTTGTTTGGAATAAAAACTTTAATATGAAACAATTACTTGTTCGCTTTATTTTGTAAATATTCGAATAAAAAACTTGTACTTATTTGAAATTTCATAACCTGTGCCCATTTTAATGAAAGAAGGAGAATTTCGCTCTCTTAAAAAGTCTGAATTGATTCAAAGTAGTTCTATACTCTTTTTTGGCATCTTTTTTATCTTCAAAGTGCTCTCCAACTAGGGCATTTTCAATTGATCGAAATAAATGGTAATCTGATGGAGCTAACTCTGGGGGATATACTGAGAAAATCCTCGGTTGGCGCTTTGAAGCGTGGTAAAACTACCGTACCCCTCCTAATTTTCAGGTATAAAAGAAAGCACGGAATTTCATCCCTTCATTCTTGTTCTTTATTTCATTTCATTCTTTTTGCGTATTTCTGATGTGGGTTTTTTTCGTTTCGGTTTTTTCTTTATGAGTGATGATGACAAAACTTTGTGGAATCGGTACATTCAAAACAAAGAAAACTTCTTTGCAAATAGCACATTAAAAGATGAAAAGCATTGAAATTTTTCGGTAAGACTTTTGAGCAAAAGTGAAACTTCACAATTTTGAGCCTAACTCGATAGTTATTCGGTATTCAGAGTATGAAATGGCGTTGACTTTCAAAAAATTTTTCTGGAACACACAAAAGCTCCATATCATTCATTGTTTGTATAATCAAAAACTTCTATCTTTGCTCTACAAAATGTCTTTTAAGAGAATCCGAGAAGCTTTTGTTTTGTGGATTTTATGAGCTCCTAAACGCAACCGGTCAAATGACAAGGAGTCCGATTCGTCGTTTGACTCGTTTCACAAATAAACTTAACTTTAAGTTAAAACAAAAAAGTTAGAGCACATTGAATTACATAAGTAACCAAATTTTTGTAGTAATCTCATCAGTCTTTTTCTCTAAATCACGATTTATAGATTTTCTGAAAAAAATTATCTTATATTGAAATGGGGCGCTTTTTGAATTCTATTTTAAATCTGTTTTTTTAGAGAAACCTTTCTAATGGTACTATCCGCGTGTCATTTGATAAAGACTTTTAGCAATAATAAATTTATACTTGGAAAAGACTAGGAAATTGATTGTAAAGATTCATAAAAAGCTGAAAATGTTTAGAATTTTCACAGAACAGACACAGAAAGCATGAAAGAAACGAGAATTTCTAAAAACGGGGCCAAATCATGAATTCTCGGTCCAGAATTTGTAGTGTTTTCTGGATCACTGGAATTTTTTCTCGTGTTCGTTACTGCAGTCGTTGTTGTCTTCCTTTTCACCGTGAAATCATCATAAACTGTTGTGGCCGGTTCAGTTGTTGTCGTTTCTTTGGGTGTTGTTGTCATAACTCGTTCACTCAATCGACTCACACTCACTTGGACGGCCATTCCGAATCTTTCGTATGGACAAAAGGTACTCCATTTCCAATCAAACTGGAATAGTGTAGAATTTAATTCACTTTTGTTGTGAAACAATTTCAAAGTGAATTGAAAAACGTCTTTTAATCAGTGATATTACAATGATTACAGGTTTCTAGGTCTGTAAACTTTATTAGACAAGGTAGGGTAACGCCAGAGTCCTACCATAAGCCAGATCGATGGACTTTTTGTGGATCAAGGTTGCAAGGACCAGAACAATACTTTTTGAATCTGTTTTTGATTAAAATCTCACCTGAATCGAGCTGATTCCCCAGAATATGTAGCCGTCTGTTGAATCTTTCCGAACTTGAGTGCTGAACTTTTTTTCATATTCAGTATTAGAGGTTTTTCTCATTTAGTACGTTTCTAAAGCATATCTACTTTATCGTAATGTATTTGTATCTCAAATTTAACGTAAAACTCGCAAATTTATAGTATTCTTTTCACTATCATAACAAGTTATATTTAGAGGCACATCGTCAAGAATGCCAATCAAATCAACGATCACATCGATTGGTTCATCATCTAAAAGAATTTTGGTTTTTGAGAATGCTTTAACAAAAACATTTCAATCTATTTGCTAAATCTTTTATCTGTTTTTCAAATCTAATTTCCGAAACTATTTCGATTGATTCAAGTTTACTGCAAAAGATGTTTCGATTGAGAGTGTAGGCAGCGTCGGGTGTGCGATCGGAATCATAATAGGCCTGTGAGGTGACAACGGCTGTTCCATCGCATAATTCTTGTTTTTCTTCATACCAATCTGAACAGAAATGCTTAATGATTGTTTAAACTTGATCAATTCAGCTACTTAATGGTTCATTCGAGTCTAATTGCACAAGGAAAGTTTCCCTTGTTAAAATATGGAAATCAGCTATTTCTTCGGTAAACTCTCAAAACAAGTCTAGCTGAAGAATCCAAAATAAAAAGTTAAGATGAATAAAAACAAACCGGGAGCTTTTTTATCCGTTGTATCCAGCACAATCTTTGGTGTGCATTTGGCGAGAATCTCTAATGAATAGAACTGAACCTCGAGAAATTGCTCGACAAATGGCTCTGATTCGCTGAAATTCGATTCATTACCTGATTTGAAAATATCCATTACCTGATGTTAAGCAAATAGGTTTTTGGATCGTAGTATGGATAGTCTCCATCAGCATCATTTCCAGCTGGTCCCATTACGAGAAAATTGTAAGAACAGTTTGGATTTGGTGGATTCTGAAGAGATTAAGTCTTTTGACTGTTAGAATTTTTAAAATACTCAAATTTTTTGAAACTTTCGCAATCTTGTTCAAAATTTTGTCCCAACCGATTGAATGTTTTTCAAGAAGCGCAATCCGCTCTCCAAGAAAAGCACGGTAAGCCAAATTGGACGATCGTTTTCAACGATTTGAATCTCGAATGTGGACATCATTTCCGGCACAACCATCATCTGATATTCGTGAAGCTCTGTAAATTTAGAGTTTTGTCTTTGTCGAATCAAATTTTATTCCCTACCACTCGTCCATTCAGTTATCCGTATCAGAAAGGCGACAGATGGCCCAAATTTTGTCGAGATTTCCGGATTCCAGTTCAAATCAAACTCGTTGACCGTGAAGTTCCAAGAGCACATTTTCCAGATCAATTTATCAAAGTTTAAGCTAAAAATGTCATAAACTGTTGACTATTTTGTGCTATTTTGTGCTAACATTGTATGGCAACTCTCGAAATTGCTCATTTTATCTTTTGAGACAGTGAACGGGACATTCGATGTAGTTAGGTCACAGTCCAACAAATCGGGCACCTAAAGTAATGAAAGAACCAATCAAATGACTTTTAATAACTACCGATCCATCATTAGAGCAATACCAAGCAAAGTCGAGAATCATGTGCGTAGGTATTTCGCCCACGTAGACTTGTGGGGCAACACAAACACCTAAATTTTGCGAGATTTGAAGGACTTATCAATAAAGATATTGAACTAAACGAGTAATGATTGAGCCGCTAAAGCCATACGCTTAGCAAAAGATTATATGATTCTTCAAAATACTATTTGCGTACCTTGGTTAAAGTTGCCCATACCGCCAGTAGCAAGTTCTGCGCCCAGAATTGGCAAACTCGGCAAAAATTCGTACGGATAAATGTACACACATGACAAGCATTTTTCAATAAAAAAGAAAAGCAAACCAGCCAATTTCAGCATTGTTTGTTTTAGGCTTGAATGAACGACGAATTTTTCCCATTTTTCATATTCATTTCTTATCATTTTTGTGATTTTCTCAAATTTTCACGACTTATCCATGTTGAGCGTTGACTTAAAGCATGTCTAGCTGTTTTTTTTTTGGGTTTCTGGAACGCAAGTTGGTTTTGAACCAGTGGACCCCGATAGACGCAAGTTGAACGATCAATTTCCCAAAGAAATTCTCGATAAGCTGAATCTATCATCCAAATTTTATCGAAAACCTCAAGAAGTCGGGGCATTAGAAAACTCAACTCAAACTGAAGGAAATAGCTTAAAAATGGTTTTGATTAGATTATTTTTCTATTGGAGGTAAAAAGAAGCAATTCCTGAAGACTTTATTTGTTTGCTTGATGCAGGAAGTGATAGAAGTGGATTTGGATGAGGGGAAAAGTTCGGGAAAAGTTTGAAATTGATGAGGAAATGATGGAAACAGGAGAGATATTCAATTTGTTGTTTGATGATCGAGAAATAGTGGGAATTGATAACTTGTATGAGGATATCTTTCTAAAAAAGGTGGACTTATTCAAAAAGATTGAGAAAAGAGTGCTGTAGAAAGAAATTTTGTATGAAGTGAAGGAGATAAAATTGAAAACGATTGGCGAGTTCGAAAAAAGTGATTTTCTTGAGGAAACGATTGAATAAAGAAATGATTGACAAATGAATAAAGAAAAATTCAATAACATCATTTAATTTTTACCTATAACTTTATTAACACAAAGTTATTGCAGTTAAATAGTAGAAATTTCAAAAAACATATAATAAAAAGATTTCTGTAAACAATATTACTCATAAATTTCTCTTTTTTTTTATATCCAAGCTCATTACAGTACTTTTTAAATCAAAAACTTAACAGCAAGCAAATTTATTTGACAAGACAACATTGTTTTGGTTTAAAAACCAAAAAAAGACGTAAAAGTTTTTTAGAATGATCACAAAATGAGCATAAAAAGCACGAAAGAAACGACAATTTCTATTGGGTTGGTGAATTGAAAAATGCGGGACTTTGAACTATTGGGTTGGGGAGAATGAGTCGGCGCCCAACTTTAAAGGGACTTTTTGCACACATAAAGCCTTCTTTAAACATACGTTTGGTTTCATCAAAAGGATCCACTATTTCTCTACAAAATGACCTTTGAGAGATTCCACAAAGCTTTTCTTTCGTCGAGTTTATGAACTTCCAAACGCAGCTGGTTAAAATGGCAAAGAGTCCGACTCATCATTTGAACAGTTTCTTTCACATAAACCTTCTTTGGTGTTTATATAAAAAAGATAGAGCACATTCAATTACTTAAGTTGCCAAATTTGCAGGAAGATCCCACCAATGGTTTTTTCTAGATCACAGTTTGTAGTTTTAGTGAAAAAATGGCTTTTTCTTGAGCGGAGGCGCTGTTTGAATTTTCTTTTAAATGTGATTTTGTAGAGAATTAGTTAACCATTCTATGAGTATCAAACGCATATTATTTGACGAAGTCGAATAGAAGTTTTAGACATTTTTTTGATTCTCGGCGCCGACTCATTCTCCCCAACCCAATAAAATTTATTCAACATAAAACCATAAATTCATTCCAAATAATTTCCATTATTATTGACGACTTCTGCTTATTTTACAGACAATTTGCGGATTCCTCTTTCTGCGTAGGATTTTGGTTTTGAATCGAAAAACTTTCAAAGCCAATTTTCGACTGCTTCTTCCGAATCGAAGTGTTCTCCCGCAAGCTCATTTCTCATGATCCGGAATAAATAGTAGTCAAAAGGGGCGAGGTTTGGACTGTATGCGGGATGCGCCAAAAGTTCCCAAACAAGGCTATTTATTTTAAGAAATGTAAGAAAAGATAGATAGATTATAGACAAATATTATATTATTATTGACGACTTCTGCCCATTTTACAGGCAATTTGTGGATTCCTCTAGTAGGATTTTGGTTTGTGTGTGAGACTCAAAAATGTAGAACTGGATATGTCCCAGTTTGAGCACTTTCTTCAAAAGAAACCCATTTTGGTGTCAATAGAAAAGTTGTAGAGAATCAAAAATTAGGCTTATAGCCAAATTTCCAAAAAGATACACTTAGTAGTTTCGCTTAAAATGCAAGTTTTGTGAAAATTTGTAAATTTGACATTTCTTGAAAACCAGTTTTTGAATCGTTCGGAAAATTTGGATGTAAGCTTGATTTTTGATTCTCTACAACTTTTCCATTGACACGGAAATGGGTTTCTTTTGAAGAAAGTGCTCAAACTGTCACATATGACAATAGCCCGCAGTTTTCAATTCACCAACCCAATAAAAATGGGGGCAAATCATGAATCGTGTCCAGAATTTGTAGTGTTCCCGGCAAATCCTTCCCGTGCTCGTTACCACAGTCATTGCTGTCATTTTTCCTATAGCCATTTTTGTTACTGTTGTTGTTGTTGTTTGTTTGTTTTTGTTTGTTTTTGTTGTTATTTCTTCGTGGTCGTTCTTCCTTTTTACCGTGAAATCATCATAAACTGTTGTCGTTTCTTCGGGTGTTTTTGACACATATCGTTCACTCACTAGACTCACCAATACCCTCACCGCCATTCCAATTTCTGAGTGGAACCCATTCGAACTGCAATTAAAGTTATCGTAAATACTCTAATAGAAGCCCACCTATCGCGTAGTCTAACTAGGGAACTGTTTTAAATTACCACCGATTTTCGAAACCGAACCTAGCTACAAACCGTCGAATTCTAAGAAACCTATATTTTTTTATTTTTTCCTAGTAAAAGCTAGTTTTTGAGAAAAATTCGTGTAAAGTTTCGGCTAATTTCGGCAAACCTAAGGGTATAAAGGGGTGCCAAATGGGGAAGGCTGAACAGCGGTAGCCTAGAGGATAGTCCGCTAGTCTGCGAAACTATGCCACTTTTGCTCGCGGGTTCAATTCCGCTTCCAGCCAAACTTTTTTGCTTTTTTGCGAAACTTTTGGAAAACATTTTTTAAGGTTCCAAAATATGGTATTTAGAAAAATAGCATACCGTAAATACTCTAATAGAAGCTCTATACATAGGAGCGTCGCGTAGTCTAAGTTTACACTCAAAGAACCTCTCATATCTCGGCACCCAAACATTTGTTTATGCGCGCTTAGGTATCAAATTAAAGTAGAGAAAATCGGTGATTTTTTGAGATGTAACACATATTTTTAGCTTTAACCAGCGCTTAGAACAAAATGATTGAAAAATGATGAAAAATCGGTTTTACTCTTTATTTGTCAAGGATCTTTATTAAAAGAAATATTAAAAGTTCAAAAATCATCAAAGCTGGGATCAGATCAGGGTTTAATCATAGGCTTTTCTCCCTCTGGATGCATTGGATAATGATATTGAGTGCATCAGTGACTGTCTCAAAGCTCAAAACTCTAGACGGACTCAGACTATCATTACCTTCTACTGTGTCCGTACTCCAATGAGCCAAATCTTCGCCATCCATCGGTCAGCTGATGAAACGATCGAGGGGATCACAGAGAAAATATCTCGTGTGACAGTTTACCCCGTCAAAAACATTTTGCTTTCCTCCATCGCACAAAAGAACAACGTTCAAAACAACAAAATTTTTGAGTATTTTGTTGTAATGGGCATTTCAAAGACAAAACAATCAGAAACTTCAAAAATTTTCCTGTTCGAATCTTATCTTCCTCTGACTTTTGAAAACTTACACCTACTTATTGGTGTTAGGATTAAGCAAAGTTCATAAAAAATACAGAGTAGAGCAAAACTGAAAGTTAAATTTGAAGGAATTGCTTGAAAATGGGTCCTATTTAAAAAGATCATTAGAACAAACGTCTTCTAGCCAAATTGTTGACAGTCAAATGACAAGAGCCAATTATTAACATAATATAAATGAATCTGGAAATATACATATAACTAAACATTTTGAAGTTTCGCGAGTGATCACTTTGCTGCAAATCCTTCACATTTTACTTAGACTTAACCATCGCGACTTTCTATATATGCAATTTCCCATATTTTCTCAATCCAACCCAGCTGGTTGTCTTGTTTGCAAAAGAAGATGCAGAAAGATGGAAAAGAACGGGAAAGGGGTTGTTTTCGCTGACCACACCTATGAGAATATATGAGATGGAAAAAGGATGACGGGAAAGGGACTGTCATGTATAGAAGGGAAAGAGAAGGTGAATGTTAGGGGTATTGGCAAGGGAACAGTGAGAGGAAGGTTGGGGTGCACAGAAAGAAACATCGGATGGATGGGGAGGAAAAGGGGTACACAGACTGACTATAAGGGCAATGGTGGGGATGGTGTGGCTGTCCATTTCCCCAAATAGGCACCCCATTCCCTTTAACCATCGACTCACCTGCACAATAATCAATTTTCATTGTTTTTTTTTTTACTGGAACTGGAATAGAACTGAATTATTAACACAGCGATACTGTTTTTACTGATAGTTTACAAATTGACAGCTGAATATCTTCTTTTTTAGATCATCTACAAAGTAAAAGAAGAATTTCTATGTAAAGGGAAAGGAGTGGTGAGTGATTGAGCTAATTTTTACTACTTTCGGCGCCATTATGCGAGATTTTTGAGATCAATTTATGGCAGCTTGCATTAAATTTGACTGCATTTTTGCTTTCAAATTTCACAACCCGTTAAACGTGCTAAAATACTCCTATTACTATACTCCCAATTTCCAGAAGCCCATTTCTAATCTAAAGATCTAAAGAAGAGATATTCATTACAATTTCTCAAGAACTACAAGAACTTGAGCGATTCGAAAACAATGAAAACAAGCTCTCAAAATCGCAGTTTCTCTACGTAATTTTGCCGACTTCTAATCTTATCACCGATTCTCCAAACCCCGCCTCCTCTTTTCCCAACCTTGCGTGCCTTGCCTTCATTTCATTTTATCTTATTTAGAGCTTCTGCAACTTTTAATTTCTTTTTTTTTCAATTTACGAAGAAGCCAAGCACCTTTGATGACTTAAAATCAAAGAAAATAGCTCTCAATGTAAGCAGCTTTCGATCAAAATTTTAATTTATCGTTCAGTCAAGCACACCTTTCTTACAAAGCTAAATAAATCCTCAATTTGCTTCCATTTTTTAGACAACTAGACAAGCTAGACAGAAAAGCTTTCAATTTTTACTTTCTTCTCCTATGCAGCCAACATCCGGTATTCAAATGATTTCAGTGGTTTCTCTCTGTTTGCAAACATTTAACATATTCCAGAATGACTAATCAGAAATTTTCCATATTTCTTATAAAAAGCCGCGAGTTTTTTGTAGGACAAAATATAGGAGAAAGGGGGAAAAGACGAGGAAAAGATGCGTCACGCGGTGAATACTTTGAGGGAGACAAGACAAGGGAAAGAAAACTGTACATAGAAAGGAATGGGGTGGGATGAGTAGCCTGGGAAGTGGTCTTGCTTGAAACGATTTCACTATCGATTTCTATCAATACTTGACTCTTTATTTGAGCTTTAAAGCTAGTTTTGTTCTGGTAATTTGCTCAAATTTTGGCTGAATCCGGTTCTTTCACTTATTTTTTTGAATTTCAATGTTCATTGCGAAGTCCGGGCTTTTGTATTAATTTTTCGACTTTGTTTCACTTATTTTTTTGAATTCCAATGTATCCTGTTGATTGAACTTTACACTACTTGCACTTATGCTATTTTATTTACTTTTTTTGTTTAACTTTTATGACTCATCGACTTCTGATCTTGGCGATTTTAGCGAAAATCAAAAGTCGATCCCAATTTTGAGTGTATTTCCCATAATTAAGCCTTCTTATTCATTGAATTTTAAAAACAAAAATGAACTAAGAGTAAAGAGTTTTGATCGATTGAGTTTCCCTAAACATTTGTACACGCTGAAGTGGTCATCTCCCTTCTTTTTCAAAACCCTTTCTCTTGACCGATTCGATTTATGGATGAATCGATCGTTTCCCTTTCTTCCCCTTCACATTTCCCTATTCCTTTTCGATTTTCCCCTTATCTTTTCCACCCTTTCTATAGTCATTTCTGTTATTTGGCATTCACCCCAACATTCCCCAATCCCTTTTACTTTTCCAATCCTTTTTGTCCAATCCTTTTTGTCACTTAAAGCCTTTGCTCACAAAAAAAAACTTATACAACTATCGTAAAGTGTTGCTTTTGCGAAATGAAGCTTTCAATTTATTCATAAAGATTGAATTATTCGTTTTATACTCATTAATATTTAATTTTTGAAAGAATCTAGTCATTCTTTATTGAACTTACTATTAAAAAGGTGTAATTCAAGGTTTTTCTTCTCTGCTTACATCTTTTAGTGAAAATCTACATTTATATGGTGAAAATTCATCTGAAAATCCAATCCTTTTGTTTTAGGCCTATTGTAAAACTGGTTCGAACTTAATTTTTTTGCATTTTTACCCTTTTAAAAAGCTTTTTTATTTCCAATTTGCAATGTAAACAATTTAAAACGCGTTCGCCAAACAACGGGGGTTTTGGAATCTTTTCTTGATATCATTAAATCAGTGATAACTTTTAGTGAGTGACCTTCTATTGAAAGAATTGTCATTTCAATTCTAGACAAGTCCGAAATCGCTGAAAAACATTTGATTCATGATTTGTTTTCCAAAAATCTTGATAACAACAAATTTCCTCTTGAACTTAAAAAGATTTCAATCTCTTTTTGACATTGACTTTTGAGCAGTAAAGAGAATTTTATGCGAGGCGATGAGTGAAAGTTTTGTCGTTTTGAGTGAGTTGAAAAGGAGAAAAAGAGACAACAAGGGGAAACAAGACTCGAGAAGCTCTTTTTTATTTTAATAACTTTTATTTCATTGCTGAATACTTTCGGGTATTCAGACGACAAGAATTCAGATTTTTTTTCTTTTCCCTCGTGATCCTGTTATCAGTAATCGTTGAGGCTGAACACCTTTTCTTCCCCCTTTTTGCTGAAACCGGCTTACTTTTTCCGAACAAACAGCTTTTTTGCGATAGTAAATTTTACTTTTTGGCTAATGTTTACCAAAGTTTGATTAGTTTTTTCACGATCAAAGAGCATTAGTCATTTTTGGGTAAATATTTTGCAATATTTTGCAATATTTTGCAAGCTTTTTTTGGTTTCTTGGGTGAGAAATCGGTCTTGGAATCGAATTTCTGAATAGTTAGTACAATGATTTCAATGGAAAGAATATTTTTAAGTCTACAAGTTTGCTGCAACAATGTTTAGAACTCCCAACTACTGTCAATCTTATTGTTGCTCATTTCTTTTTCTCTCTAGTTTTTCGATTTACTTAATAGTTTACTATGCAATTGAATAATTCGTTTGCAATTCTACTAATCTACTAAAAATTATGATTTCAGAAACCCCTGGAAAAGCTGAAAAGCTGGCCTCTTGTCCCTCATCGTCAGCGATGAATCCGGGAGAATTAGATCGTCTCCCGATGCCTGGAGTTTTTCAATCAATAAATGCTTTCACAATAGCTGGTTGGTGGAAGAAAACTTGAAATCAAGAAAGCTATGAAATTAAATGAAACCTTTTAATTCCAGAAGATGGCCGAACTGCTTATTTTCACGATCCTCAGCCTGATGTGGTCTATTCAGTCGATTTGAGAAATGGAATCAAGAAAGCACTGAAATGGTCAGTAATCAAGATTAGACAATCAAATTACTAAGCAAATATGTTATACGAAATGATTGTTGATGTTTATCACATTGTCTGTTTCAATGGAAATGTGAATTTAAGACGAAATTTATTTGATAACCCTTTTTCAGGGAAGATCACGATTTCAAGCACCGTCGCTGGTTATGCTACACTCTATTCAACTTTAAATACTCAAATGAAGTCTATTTGTCGATGTTGTTCTACAATAAGCATAAAAAGGTTGAATACAATTTGAAATCTAAAATACTTTTCGTTTAGGTTTTTTGCTTGATTCATTTTCTGATCGCTGGGGAGTTGTTGATCAAAAGGCAGACATCGATGTTGAATACTTCAGCGATTACACATGATCGATTGGCATATTCAGTGCAGAAATGCTCGAATGAAATCCAGGTAACTTTAAGGATAAAATAGCTGCAAAATTGACTTAAGCATTGCTTTACAACAAAACCCAAGTAGTTCTAAACTTAGATCTAGACTCTAGACCATTATATTGGCTTGGCAAAGTTGTACAGTGCAAGCTTGGCCTTGTTGGACAGCTGTTTAGTACTACTAAGCTTTCCAGATGATCTTTTATGAACGATTCTCCCGAGCTCACTCAATAGATGGAGATGAAAACCAAAATCCGTTACACTTTGTCTGTTGCATTCTCGACACGACAACAATGAGAGTCACCACGAAACAGGGAATGCTCCCAATGGGACAATGGGAATTGCCATTCATCACGAATCGAGTAAGCTAGTCAAAACATGATTTGCTAAAGTTTACAACAGCATTACTACTTTGTTCCTAGAAGCTTCATGTTCTCTGCACCACTAGAAGCCCGAACATTTTGGCTTCTAGGAGTTTGGAATCAACAGAAACACTCTGGGATGCACGGGCTATCAATCCATCATTGAATGATCTCACTCCGGCCAAGAAAGGTAGAAATTTTGAGGGTAAATTTAGTCTGAACTTGGTCGCACTTAGACGCATAGCATTTGGCCGGCTCAACCAGTTGACCTTCCCTTGTTGTACTTACAAGAAAAAGTCAACTGGCTAAGCCGGCCAAATGCTATGCAACCCATACCATTCGACGCAGAACTTGATGCTGATTCCGAATATATATTCCGTTAAATGACAATCTGCCAGGAGTTATAAGCGTCTAAAGTTTTGTTAGAGCTTTGAAAATGTGGTCATTTGGGTTCGGGGCAGTCATGGTCGAGTGGTACAGCGTTCATTTTCAGAGCTCACAAGTTCGAGCCCCACTTGGAGTTATTCTTTTGCTTTTTTTCAAAAAGTGCTCTTTCTGCGGTCAACTGACCGCTCCAGATAATCTTCCTTGTTAGTCCATTAATTGTGGCACCCTAAAACTTTATCAAGTTTTATTGTGGTAATCTAAAATTTTCAGCTCAATGGTGCAACGCCTGGACAACGGAAGCCGGGTATTTTGCGCTATTGGAAAAGGTTTGTAAGGAAAATAGCATTTTCATAAAAAGCTTCAGATTGTGAGCCAAGAAGAGCCGGAAGTGCAAACGATACGTCGGGTTTTCCTCTGGCATTTAGATCCGAGTACAGCTAGTTGGACAAAGTAAGAGAAAAATTTGAGATTTTCGTAATTTCTCTGTATATTAGACTTCCTTGTCAACAGGATCTCCCGGATTGCGCATCGAATATTTCTTTTCGAATCGGTTTAGATGGGATGGGATACGTGCATTGTGATCTTCAACCAAGAGAGGCTTGCATACTGAAAGTGAAGCTCGATCAAGCGTTGGTAAGTTGATAAAGTTCATCAAAAAAAGCAAAAAAAAAGATTGTTAGTTAAATATTTAGTTAACTAGTTTAAAAATGTAATTTTTTTCTTTAGACAAACGCGAATCGAGTGGCGGCCGAGGCGGCGGCGGAAGATTGGCTACCTTTAGAATCGCATAGCACCGAAAATGGACAAAACTCTTCAAATTTCAGGTTTTTAAATAAAAAAATCTAACAAGTTATATATTTTAAAATCTAGAGAACCTTTATCTGATCTGATTTGCCCGATTTGTTTGGATACATACGATGACGCTCGGACACTCTCTTGTGGCCATTCCTTGTGTTGGGCTTGCGTGGAACAGATGCGACTTGTTGGTGAGTTGTTTGGAGAATTACTTCATAAAATTCAGAAAATTGCATAGATTTTCATAGAAATTCGAGATTTAACTGTTTGTTTTTTTCAGCGAAAAGCGAGACAGTTGCGTGTCCGGCTTGTCGAAAGCTCACAAAGATCCCAGCTGGTGGATTGCCAGTGAATTATGGGTTAAAAGGTGAGTGAAAATGGTTAATAAATGAAATATAATCTAAAATATAAGTATTAGAACTAATTCTGCAAATTTAGATGCAATTCTAACCCTCAGCCGTCTTGTCGAGGTCCGGAATCGAGGAATTCGTTGCGGAGAGTGTCGGGAGAAATGTGAAGAGACGAAAATGTGGACGTGTTTGACGTGTTTGAGACACGGGAGTACGGTAAGTCAAAATTAAAATAGAGTTTAAATCTAAAATAATATTCTCCAGAAACTCAACCGTGAATCGATGGTTTATGTCGGAAATTTGAATGCTTCAAGTTTTGAAGAAGATCCAAATGACAGCAATGCAGAAAGTCTACAAAAAGAGGTTAGGATTCGTTTTAAATGCAAATTCTAAGCTAATTTTTCAATTTCTATTGATTTACTTGAAAATTTGTTTCTAGATGAGCCAACAAGAGCGCTTTGGGCGTTTCTCGTTTTGCGCATCTTGTCTACTTTATTATCATAAAGGGCACGACTACGAAGAAGTGCTCAAATTACGGTAATTATTTCAAATTCGTGCAATTAACTTTCGAAATTTTCAGAGAACGATCAAAATTGGTGGATGAGATGAAAGGAAAATGGTTGGAAAAGGCGAATTCGAGCATTCAAACGATCAAAGAGACGACAACCACAATTACAAATGGACTGTTTGATGAGGTGATGTTAACTAAAGATGCGCAAAACGAGAAACGCCCAAAGCGCTCTTGTTGGCTCATCTAGAGTCAAATTTTCATCTTTTTTCATCTTTTAACCAAAAGAATTCTAAGCTTTTACTATTAGATTTATTTCTAAATCCCAGGTTCTTCTCGAGAATGTTCGCATTAAATTCGATGAAATTTGCGATGTTGCTAAATGTTCGAATGAGGAAATTGAGGGAAGAGGAGGAGCAGTGATCGAGAAATTACAAAGAATACAGAAAGAGTTTCATCAAGGATTTCAAAGGCATTTCGAGGTGGGAAAAGCGATTTTCAATCGAGAAAACTGCTTTCAGGAATTTCTCGAACGATGCTCTACAGCGATCTCTTCAAATCCACCATCGTTTCATGGATCTCCGCAGAATTTGTCTCCATTAGAGCCACCGAGGGGATTTTCATCGCGAAGAAGCTCAACGGATCGAAATTTCACTCCACAATCTTCGTCACCGACTCCAAGATATGAAGTAAGTAAAAACCGGCCTTCAGCTACATTTATCGATAGCTAAATCCTGTTGACTTTTAGAAAGAAACCGAGGTGTCAATCCCTTCCCTTGCCCCATCTCTGCCCACTCCAACATCTCTCGGTTCTCACAGTTCTCCTCTTCCACCACCACTTCCCTCAACTCTTCCACCATTGGAAAAATTGAAGCTAGAAAGTGAACCGATCATTCGAAGACCCACTGTTTTGTCATCACTGCGGGTGAGTCTAACACTATGTGCTCTCAAAAGTTCTTATACTTTTTGTAAGCTTCTAGTTTGACTCGGAAAACAGGCTACTTTTAAAAAAACTAACACCGGATTATGAAAATCCAAGTATCTTTACAATTACTATACTTTTTTGCCCAACTTTAAACAACTTTTTGATGAGAGATCGTCACGGTGCTTTTTTTGTTTTTGAGATTTGGGTGCTCTCCGTAGAATCGCTTGAAAATCTTTCGTTTTTGAGATATAAAGTTTGTTTGTGGATTGTTTTTAAGAAAAAAAAACTTAGTTCTATCAAATGGTAACAACAGTTTTTTGGAGAAAATCTCATTTTGTAAAGTTTAAGTCAACTTTTGCAAAAATCTTCAGCGACCAGACCTGGATGTAAAAAATCCTAGTCAAAAAGTTGTTGAGAGTTGAAATCTTTTTATAAAAAATGAGCATATTAGGGTAAAAAGATCTGTATTTTTAAAATCCGGCTTTAGTTTTTCGAAACTCACGTGTTTTTCAAGTCAAAAAACTGCCTACGGAAAAAGTATAGGAACTTTTGAGACATTCTGTATTATAAAACTCCTTCACCTGTCTAATCCATTGATTAGTATGAAGTTAAATACTTTAATGTATATTTAAAAGATCATAAATCTCAACTATTCCAGGATCGTCCCACTTCCCTTCAATCATCTCCCCTTTCCTCTCCACTCCAACCGAGAACTGTTGTCATTGTACAGAGGCCATCTCTCACTCAAGCTCTTCAAGCATCTCCCAACAATTCTCCCCGAAAAACCACAGCTGTCACTTCTGAGATCTAAGTTGAGTGTTATTTCTTAAAAGTCATGTGATTTAAGAACGGGTTATTGTATATTTATTCGATAAAAATTGTAATTGTTGGAAGTTCAAAAATCATCAACCACAAACTCTCGGCTCTCATTCAAAAACAATCAATTTCTTCTCTTCAAAAGAAATGCGTGCTCTTCTTTGTTCTCCTGTCAGTGTGCTTGGCTATTCTGACTCAGACAATAGTTTGTTGACTCAATATTAACTCAATATTAATCAGGCAATCTGAAACAGGTTTACACATGTGGAAGTGAGATCAAATGCCCGGCCGGGCTTTATTGCAAAGTTCATAAGGCCTCAACTGGTGAAAGGAATTTGTGAACGAAGAAAACACCCGCTGGATGGGCATTACTCATGCTTCTCTGCGGTTGTCATACATTTCTCTTTTTAAAACCAATAATTGATCATTGATTTTTGGATGAAAAACTAATATAAACGCATCGAAAGAAGGAAAATGCTTCATAGGAAAGCTGAAAATGCTTCTTCTTCTTAGATTCTTAAAATCTCTTAATGTTTTTCATTGTCAACTGCTGAGTCAAAGATTTCAACCGGCAATTCACGGGATTTCATCAGGACAGTATGCAAAATGATAATGAATAACTATTTAACTAAAAAACTTTCAAAGAAAAGTTGTAAGAACGGTTGCCGCTTCTTTTTCAATGGAAATCTGCATTTTGATGTTCAAATCCGGCGCTTTCATGCAAAAAAATATCAACTTAGATTTATTTTCTTTTTTCAAGCTCGTCATTTCTTATTTGGTGCCATTTTGCACACATATCGTGAACTGATCGGCTCATCTGGGCCATTGTCCCAGAGCTTCCTCTCGCACGAATCATCATTGGCCATCTGGAAAAAATTTATTAACTTTATAAAGACATTATCCAATGAGAAGATAATATTTTGAAATTTTGACTAACAACTGATTAGTAACTAACAACTTCCAGTTAACGTTCCAGTTAACAACTTCCAATAACTAACAACTAACAACAACTTATTTAACTGATTTCTTCAAAAACCCTACCGCCCAGTAAAAGTTCTCCGTAATCGCAGCTCCTCCATTATAATCGACTTTCGATCCATCACTCCATTGCCCAGTTCCAAGTGTTCCATTTCCAAAATAACCAATCCAAGCATATTGGAAGTAACATGGTTCACTGTTTGGAGCCGCGTAATAATCGTAGACGACATTTGAAGAGATTAGATCTAGAAAAGCTTGTAAGTTGAAATTTTGGTCTGGAAAAGCTTCGTTTGTAAGTTTAACTTTTGGTTCCTTTTCTGCTTAAGATGATCACTGTAAAGACGTTAGTTTTTTAATTCTCTAAGCTACGATAAAACCTTGAAGCACTTTGAATTTTAGAAGCATTTCCAAATCAAATCAAAGCATTGATACAAATCCGCTTCTTTGAGTCTGAAAATCAAAGCTTCACTTCATCAAAGCTTCATTTCATCAAAGCTTCATTTCATCAAAGCTTCATTTCATCAAAGCTTCATTTCATCAAAGCTTCACTAACCGTAAATGAAATTATTCTCATCATCTGAGTGAATTGAAACAAGATGTGAGTTCATTTTTTGACAATTTATCTCGGAAATCGACCAGTTGTAGAGTTGCCAATGAATTCTGTCATAGAAAGTGAAGTCCTGAAAAAAAAAAGTGATTAGTTTGTTTGATTGACGATTTCTACCTGGAAGTAATAACAATATCCAGTCTTTTTTTGATAAATCCAATCATTCGGGCAAGGAAAATCTGAATCAAATGAATTTTTCTCAAAAAAGAATGCCAACTATTTTGGTCGACAGTGCAGAAGAAAGCTCGTTCTTTGACACAATCGCTGGCTGCCCATTTCCCATTGGAATCGATTGTTGTACAGTTTCCGGCAGTGCTTGGCTCATCTGGAAATGATATTTGGTCAAAGCTTGGTTTATTTTCCACTTAAAGCTAATGATTATCTAATAAGGATTATCTAATTCATGATTTTTTTGCAAACTTGAGTATTTTTAGGATTATTTTATGCTACAAAATTTCTACTTTCTAAATCTAACAAAATCGAACGAAAGATAAAGCTTGTATGAGCTGTTTCATCAATTTTTCAAGTGAATCTTCAATATAATCTTGAATTCCCCAACTTTACGACTAGTTTTTTTATGAAAAGACTTACTTGGTGCCCAATTCTGAAATGTAAGCGGCGTTCCATCAGCATACGTCCATGTATTATTCCCATTTCGTATCACTCCGATGTAAGTCGGATTTCCAATCAAATCTAAGGCCGATTTTTTCATTGTTTAAATCATTGAACAAAACTGTCTGTCATCATTGCACCAACGAAAGCGTTCTCAAAAACATTTTGCACTTTCGCCAGGATTCCTCCATAAACGGCACATTTGCGATTGGCATCGTTGTAGGCTTTTGCTGGAAAGAGGGAGATTTTGAGACTTCAAAATTTTACATCATTTTAACTGAGCAAACACCTTTTGAAAGCATGGATTCAAAATAAAATTGGAAACAAAAACATCTAACAAATTTTCCACTTACTATTTTCATGAAAAATGAAGTTAATTTCGCAAAATCGGACTTTGTCTCACTTTAAAAACAAGTGCATTTTAGCGATGAATGGCTTAAAAGTTGCACACGATTCTAACTGAGTAACCATTTGTCATTTGTCATTTGTCAATTTGTCATTTGTCATCTATTATTTGTCATTTATCATTTGTCATTTGTCATTTGTCATTTGTCATTTGTCAATTTGTCAACCATTACTAGTGATTTCAAATAAAATTGGTCTCAAAATGTTATCAGAATTGAAATTTTCATTTGCTTGACTATTCATAATCAAATTCGAAATGAAAAAGTGAGAATTTTCCCAAAAACTCACTGTCAACAATCGGGTAAAGGCAAATGTTCTCATTCGGAATCTGTTCACTTCCAATCGGGCATTGAAAAGTCTGTGCAAAGAATAGAAAAAGTAGTGATGGAACTAGGGAATTCATTGCGAATTGCCAATAATTAGGAGATTTTTGCTTTTCGAGTCAATAAATATAGAAGAATTTCATCTTTCTTACTTCCCCATTGCGTGTACCTGACTGAATGCCTTTCTTATCTTTATTTCTCTGAAAATCATCCCCCGATTCGTTATGTGTACCTGGGAAATCATTATTTTGAGTGTAAAAAGGTCAACTCGCTAAAAATTGAGTCGAGTTTTCTCTGGTGATCTTTGGAGACTAAACTTTTCATAAAATAATGTAGCAATGGGTTTTTAATTGTAATTTATTGTTTAAAAGAAAATTGATAATTACTTTCCCTTTAAATCAGCTGACTCAAGCGCGCTTTTCGTTTTCAAGACCATCGATCTCAAATTCAAGTTTTCACTCTGATTTGATTGATTCGCAATGCTCGCCGCAACAAAAGCACCGTAATCAAACTGAAAAAAAGAATTTATTACAGATTTTTGTTTAGTTATTTGACAAAAATTTCAATACGGACAGTTTTAGTGTTTCATTTTGAATAAAGCATAAAGCAATAAAGCAAGCTGCCTGGGTCATTCCAGGAAAAAAGTTGAGCTATCAATAAGTACTCGAGCAAAAGATGAGCAGTTCACTCACCCATCCCAGAATTCTCCACTCGAGAAAAGCGCCAATTGGGCTGAATAGTAAATGGCTTCAGCGATTATACAAAAATCGGTGAACACATAAACAAAACTCGGATAGTTTTAGTGTTTCATTTTGAATAGTAAAGCAAGTTGCCTGGGTCAATCCAGGAAAAAAGTTGAATTGAACAACAAAAAAGGCACCTTGGACGTTAGAAGAGTACATAGAAAAGAAAACAGAGAAAAACAGAAGCGTTTTTCATTGTACTCATCTTTAAGCCATTTTTGAATCCGCTGAACGTTTCGAGGAAGAGTTGGTCGTTAAATTAGTCGTTAAATTATTTTGGGTATGAGTAATTTTAGTTCATCATTTCCTGCCAAGTTACTTTAATTCTTCAATTTTCAATCTTCATCAGGTCTTGAGCTCATTGGAGCTTTCTTTGAAAAAATGCAATCTAGAGTTGAATCAGCTGCTTCGCCTTTCTAAAGGATTGAAATTCTGCATTCGTTCGATGTTTGGCCCCTTGGGCCTTCCAAAAATTGCGCTAACACCCGTATTTCAGGGCAGAAAGCGACGGGTAATTGGTATCAGTTTTCAACCAGCAATAAACGCACCTCGGCTAGGCCTCATTGGTCACGTTATCGCCTCTGCGCAAAGCTGATGTCAAGGAGGAAAGGGAAGAGTATAGGGAAAAGACATGTGCCAGAAAGCACGCGTTTCTGCGGCTGCACAGAGAACGGCAGACGCTTTGTGAAAGAGCCAGACAAGTAGGCCTAATTGACCTAAAATAATGCTCCTTTTACCGTAATCTCCGCCCACTTTTCCTCGCATAGGACAATGATAAGTAATGCTTGCCAAAATTAACCCTCATTTCAAAATTTCCATTCTCATTTCTTCCCTATACCCTATTTATGACAAAATAGACATAAAATACCCTCAAAAATGGGTAATTCAAGTCCGCAAGTCCAGAAAAGACACTAATGCAAATGAAATACGAAATTATTACCTATGAAAGCATCTTTTACCCGGCAGAGTCGATGAAATTCAATTTTGGTCTGGAGAGGGCACTAATTCAAGTTTTCTTTGAGTTACCCTTCTCGAATTTCCATTTTTAATACAACTGATTTTTCGTGAAACTAATGCAGATTTTCTATAAAATATTCAATCACTTTAAATGGTTCGTTGAAAGTTCAGACGCGTACGATCAAAATTGGCAGCGAAGATAAGCAAATCGAAACAATTAAGGCAATTTGTGCAAAGATTTTCCTCAAAATTTGAGCCTTAGAACAGTTGGTGCTCTTCCTGCTCAATTAATTTTTTCCTGGCTTTTCAAGACTTGAATTTGATAGAAATTAAAAGTATTTAATGAAAGAAACTCTGGAAAAGGTTTCTTGAGAAAAACGAAGAAAATGAAGGATTGAAAATGGTTATTTGTGAGACGGAGAGTGGTCATTTGACTGAATCGATCTCAAAAATGCCATCGATAGATTTTCCCATGTTTGGTGACATTTCTGGGGTAAATTTTGGCTCATATCATTCATCAACATTTCGAAAAATCGTTGAATTAACCCTTAAAAACGCTTCGTTTTTCATGAATTCCATTAATTGAGTCCATTAATCGATGCCTTTCTCTGTGGTGGGAGATTACGGTAAAAGGAGCATTATTTTAGGTCAATTAGGCCTACTTGTCTGCCTCTTTCACAAAGCGTCTGCCGTTCTCTGTGCAGAAACGCGTGCTTTCTGGCACACGTCTTTTCCCTATACCCTTCCCTTTCCTCCTTGACATCAGCTTTGCGCAGAGGCGATAACGTGACCAATGAGGCCTAGCCGAGGTGCGTTTATTGCTGGTTGAAAACTGATACCAATTACCCGTCGCTTTCTGCCCTGAAATACGGGTGTTAGCGCAATTTTTGGAAGGCCCAAGGGGCCAGACGTTGAACGGATGCAGAATTTCAATCCTTTAGAAAGGCGAAGCAGCTGATTCAACGCTAGATTGGAGTTTTTCAAAGAACGCTCCAATCAGCTCAAGGCCCTAGGGGCCAAAAAATGAATAAAGACTAGAAAGCTATATCCTTAGCTATTTTTTTAGCACCGACGAAGTAACTTCTTCGATACAACAATGATCCCAAGCCTCATAGAAAAGACTTTCTTTAAATAAATTCTTCATTCAAAGCGAATTTCCCTCTTATAACAGACTCATAATATCGTGCTGTATCGACTATAGCGACAGACTCATAATATCGATCAGCAATCGACTAGGAAAACTTTTTGAGTTTTAAGCTTTCGCAGAAGCAGAAGGGATTTGCTTTTGTTTGGGAGTTTCAAAAGGAATCATAGTGACATTGCAACTGCTCGGACAATGAAGAGAAAAAAACATTGGTTTCGACTTCTTTTTTCTTGAACTTGAAAGCCAAGGTTGATTTTGGCCCAAGGCTAACTTACAACCTTTAGTATCCTCAAGATTCAACATAATGCCACTGATCAACCATATTTCAGGCGGCCTACTCTATTTCAACTATTTCAACTCTTCTTCTTTTCTCCGACGAAAATTCTTCTGTGCAATCCCTCCAACTCCGAACACAAAGCATTTTCAAGCTAAAACAATCCATTTTCACCCTTCAATTCATTTTTCTGTTTTGTTGTTTTCCCTCTTATCAAATTTCAATTTTCCTTTCCCCAATGAGAATCGTTTCTATTTGTGCAAATTCCTTTCCAATCTTTTCATTTTTTGAGAAAACTTTTCTTTTGAAAGTCTTGTGATTGTGCCCAATCGTTCAGTTTATTTGTTTTGAAACTTATGGTTTTTCACGCAAAAATCCTGAAAACATTCACTTCTCAACGTGGAGAGCATCGAAAATTTGCCGATTTTTTTCTAAATTTGAAATTTTTTATACAAAAAGCTGATTTTGTTGTGAGAAAAAAAGCTGACCGGTGATTGACGATCGGAAACTTTAAATGAAAAACGCTTTTTTAACAGCTTCTGCTCCAAATTTTTACTTTTTTTGAGCCTCAAAGCAATTTTTTCGAAATTCTCGATCACCAATTTCCCAGTTATACAAAATTCTTTTCAAATCATCTATTTTCTTTTTATTTTGTCCTAGTAGAGCTCTTCGATCGCAAGCTGAACCAAAAAAAAAACTCTGTGAGAACAGTTTTTTAACAAAATAAAATTCAAAACTTTGAACTTCTTTGAAATTGAAAATAAAAGTCCCGAAAACCTCATCGTTTTTCTCTATTTTTTTTTCCGTTTTCCTCATCGTGTGTCTGAAATTTTAAAAATAAAAAATAAAAACCTCGAATCTTTCATCGTTTTCTTTAAGAAAGCAATAGAAAATGAAAAACAAAAATGTAGAAAAAGAAAGTGAAAAGTTAGAGGAAAATGAGTATATCAAGTAAGGTGTATTTACATTTTTTTTGAAGCATAAAGTACAGAATAAAAAACAATTTTAACAAAAGACAAACAAACAAAATAAACAAAATTAGATTCAATTTTTCACCCAAATAATCAACGATACATAAACAAAGGTTCAATCAAATCATAGAAAGATTTTCAAAGCGTACAAGATTTTATTGTAAATATTTTCAAATGATAGATTCATAGAAGCAATTGCACTCTCTCTTCATCGAAGAGAGAGTCCAATTGCTTCTATGAATCTACTTTTTCTTTGTGAATTCACTAAACCTCATCTGAAACAGTTGAGGGGGAAATTCCCAAAAAAAAAACCCGCAACACTTCATCAACTTTATCAAGTTTCTGTTGAGTATTGATTTCTGAACTACATCAGTTTCCGCAACTAGCGACAATTCCAATTCTTGAGATCTCAAGGTATAGGTGGGTATACAACTATAGCATAATGACTGCTTTTAAAGTAGTGATTCTGGATTTTGATCAAATAGTGATTCAGATGAACAATCGTTAACAAAGTTGATCATTTGGTTCAATTCGACTGTTGAATCTTCACTTGCTTTACGTTTTCCAAATCTCATTTTCCTTACTCTTTCCAAAGCTGACAGTTTTTTTGGTTTTTGCACAAAAAACTTGTTCTCTTCAGGTATTACTTGCGCATTTTCATCGAATTGAACTTTTTTTTCCATTTTTTCTTGAATCGAGTTCAACCAGTTCAACCGTGGTATAGCGTATCGATAATCGGTTAAGCTTTTCGAATTATGAACTACAAGGTCTTCTGATTTTCTGTGGTCTTCAATTCGACTTGTTGTTTGTTCTTGTTCATCCATTTCAATGACACTGCATATTTTTGAAGTGAACCAGTCCATCATCGGCATTTTCTCCATTTCGATCTCCTCACCCGATTTTCCCTTTTGACTTCTCCAATTCAACTCATCAGAGAATGTTTCCCATTCTGAAGTGTTCGTTCTTGGTTTAAAATCTTCTTTCTCATCATCGTATGTGCGATTTAGAGTCAGATCGAGTTTAGGACACTTTTTTAAATATTCTTTCCAGAGAAATTGTGGCAAAGTCAACCTTTCATACGGGTTTTCGGCGCTTGTGATGTAGCCAAGCCGAAAATCATCTACACTCACTTCATAATCGAGATCAAGATCCTCAGAATACTGTCTAGGCAGATGCGGTGTTGAAATCGTTTCCATTATCTTGAAATGAAGTAGAGCTCTCTCGTAAGCGAATTTCTTGTCTTTTAGACTTTTCACTTTAATCATTCCGGCTGGTGACAATAAAACGATTGACAAAATTGAAGCGATTAAGAAGAAATGACCGATTTCTTCCAAATCGAATCGATTCTCTTTGAGAGCTCGATCAAGGAAAACAGCTCCCAGGATGGCCTGAAAACCAATGATAATCAAAATGTATTAGTGCTAATCTGCTGCTAAACATGAGCGGCTGATTAGTTTTCACTCTGGACATGTTATGCTTGACATTTTGGCATAAGTTTCTTTCATTTCAACTCATCACTAGATAAAACTACTGTTTTGCACTCTCTCACCTGTGGGGTCGCTTTTGGCAACAATAAGAAAACGAATAGAAGTTTCCGCGTTCCAACAATTGGTCTTCTCGCAAAAAGGGTTAAGATTAATTTGATGAATAAAATAATCGCAAAGAGTGTGATTAGATAGAAAAGTCTCGCTAAAAGTTAAAGACCATCTGGTATAGACCGAGATTTTAAACTTACGTTCCCCATACATTCTAATGACCATCTCAAAACTTAAATGGAATCCAAGTAAACCAAAAAGAAGCGGTACAAGGAAAAATGTACACAGAAGGGAAAGTTGGGTTTTCACGCGAGCGTAGATCTGAAAACTTTTACAGAAATTATTTTGTAGCCTTTTTACCGTATTTTATCAAAATGTTTTTATCAAAAAGGCTTTTTATTTGTCTTTGCTAAAGGTGTGAGTATTCATTTTATGAAGCGTTTCAATGGGTCACAAATGACTCAGAGTCAAGCTCACTGTACTTTACTTATCAGTGTACTTTACTGAATGAACAATATTAGTTAACTAGCCAGATTCAACATCAGAATTTGAACAATTCCAAGAAACACCCAGCAACTCACATGATTTCTCTTTTTCTTCATCGTGATCCTCGAAAATAATCCAAAAAAGAAAACGGCAATCGGCCCGAAAACAAAACATCCAATCATTTCTCCAGAGATTAGCAAAGAAAACGATCCAGTCAGAATTAGAACCGTCGAAAGAATCGAGGATTTGAGAAACGAGATCCGATCTTCATCCTCAGTTTTCGAGTAGTCAAAGTAGCGACGCTGTTCGGAGCAGTAACGGATCATAAAGCCTACTTGGAATTGAAATTTTGAATTAGGCAAGTATTTACCTCCAAACAGTCCAGCCAAGAATCCAAAGAAAATCTCGAATGGCAATGGGATTAGAACCGCTTGAAAACAGTCTTCTTTTGCGAAAACAAACCGAAGCGTGGTCCTGGGATTCTTTTTTTTTGAACTTTTTAGTGCAAGAGTTACTTACATAAAAGTGCATATTGATACCATTTCACTCAACGCTCCACCCACTTTCAAAACCGATCGAAGAGTTTCAAGAATTTCGTGTAATTGATCTTTAAGAGAATCGGGAAAGCTCTCCTTGTTTACTGGATACAAAATTGAGTAAGTATTTTAAGATTCAGTCACCATCATCGGTGATTCGTTGAGTCCATCCATCGACAACAAGAGGTGAGGCTCCGCTCAAGAGACTTCCTGGAGTGAAATTGAAGTTATTTCTTGCTTTTTTTGTCATATTGGATTGGTGAATTGAAAAATGCCGACTATTTCGCGGGACTCGCAGGTAAAAAAACAACAGCATTGACCCAGCTGAAAGGGGGTTTGGTTACTTGAACATTTCCTCTAATTATTGCGAAAAAATTATGCTTTCAGCTTTTTATTTTTTGGTATTTTTCTTCACTTCTATTGCACTTGACAATCTGCCACCGGGACATATTCGTCATGTCATGCTCATGAGTTCCTACAAGAGCACAGTGCAGGCTTGGCAGCTGCTAATATTAAAAAGATATATGGGGAGAACTCACCTTTCGAAAGAACGTGTCGAGTATGGTTTGCCAAGTCTCGATCTGGGGACAAATCTTTGAAAGATGCAGAGGGCCGTGGAGCGGCACTCCAACTGGATGATTCCAAATTACTCGAACTCATTACCAACGACAATCGGGTATCATCGCGTGAATTTGGAGAAGAGTTAGGGGTTGATTATGCTACAGTGCTAAGGCACCTTCATACCCTTGGATTTAAATCGAAACTTGGGGCTTGGGTACCCCATGACCTCACTGACCCCCAGAAGTGACAGCGCACCTCCATCAGTGCCGCTCATCTCTCACGATACGAAAGGAAATCCTTTCTTCTTCGAATTGTGACAGGAGATGAGAAATGGGTTTTATCTGTGAACTTTCGGAGGAAGCGGCAATGGGTGGGGCCAGGCGAGAAACCCGAAAGTGACCCCAAGCCCGATTTGCACCAGAAGAAGTGTATGCTCTGTGTTTTCTGGGATATGGAGGGAGTGGTGTACTGGAAGTTGCTGGATAGCAAGACGACCCTTAATGCAATCAAATAAAGTGAACAGTTGGAAAAGGTGAATGAATCCCTAAAGAAGAATAGGCCCTCCAAGTCAAAGATCGTGCTCCTTCACGACAACGCGCGCCCTCATGTTGAAAAACTGACTCGCTCTAAAATAAATAGCCTTGTTTGGGAACTTTTGGCGCATCCCCATACAGTCCGAACCTCGCCCCTTTTGATTACTATTTATTCCGGATCATGAGTAATGAGCTTGCGGGAGAACACTTCGATTCGGAAGAGACAGTCAAAAATTGGCTTTGAAAGTTTTTCGATTCAAAACCAAAATCCTACTACGAAAGAGGAATCCACAAATTGCCTGTAAAATGGGTAGAAATCGTCAATAATAATGGAAATTATTTGGAATGAATTCATGGTTTTATGTTGAAGAAATTTTAATTTAAAGTCCGGCAGTTTTCAATGCACCAACCCATTAATTAAATCCACTCACCTAAAGCCAATCCAATCAACCAATTGTAATCGAGAATGAAAACCGAAAACAAACAAATTACCATAATTTCTCCAATCACAAGCAAAACAATTATAGAGAAAAGAGAAAACTGAAAAAAACAAACAACTTTTGCTCATAAAAAGATTTTCCTACCCTCATCTTAACTAAATTCTTGACTTCAATTGAAAAACCGCTTCGAAAAATGATCAAAATGTAGGCAAGCTTTTGAAAAAAGGCCGATGTCTCCGAGTCGACCAGGAAAAATTCGTCAAGTAGTGGAGAATTTAAAAAGATTCCGACAAGGATCATTCCTGAAACGTACAACTTGCTAAAAGATTGCTTTTAGTTGTTTGTTTGGGATTTTGCCTGCTTTTGAGTTTACTTTCATTTCTAATTTCAAGGGCTTCAGGCTCTATTTTGGTCAATCTATTCTATAATAATTTAGTATCAAAAAATCTTCGAATTCTTGCTTAGGTCATTTTCCTTTTGGCTTCTCGTTATCAGAACACACATTTAAATAAAAAAATGTCGTAATTCTTGTTCAAATCTTTCAGCCTTTTTAGGCTAAAAAATTTGTTTTTTTCATTTTTAGACGGTCAGATTAGAAAGCAAAGCTCAGTTTTTCGCCTCGCAACGCTTTTCAAAAACCGTTCAACTCACCACCAATTGCTAAAACTTTTGGCAAAAAGTATGCTGTTAGATAGAAACATGGCAGTAGAATCGATATTGATATCAATGAGTCAGATCTTGTATCATTTAAACCACTTTGAACAGTTTTCTTTCGAAAAATATCAATCGGATTTCTTTCAGATAATAAACAAATGCAAATGAATAGAACTGCTGACAGTAGATTGAATTTGACAGCTTTTTGAAAGAGATCGCGTAATTTTTGCTTGAGTTCATGAAGCATGAGCATAAAAGGAGAAAAGTGTTGTGTGTGAGCTTTACGAAAAAAACGATAACTCTTATCAGTTAGCTTTTTTGGAAAAAAGAAAGAAATTGTGGAGAAACGATTTTGAGGTATAAAAAATAGTTGTTTAAAAGCGAAAATATTCCTATCACACAATTTAAACTTTACCTAGAAGATATTGATTTCTTAACGAATGACACCAAAAAACTGATAGCTTGATTGCTGTAGTTTTCAAAAAAAAGGTGCTCTTTAGAAGATGGATTAGTCTTTACTTGTGAGACAAAAATATTTTACTCGTTTTTTTTGCATTTCATTGGTATTTTCTCTCATAGATTTTATGGAATTTATAACTTTTATAACTTTGCTGGATAAAAAGTTTCATTACTGAATTGACAATGAATGAAAATACACCTTTAATTATCTAAGTGAGAAGGTTTAAAAGAGGAGGTAAAATAGCCAAAAATGTGTGCCTTTTATAGAAAAAGACATTATTATTAATAACAGTTCAAATGAAATGCACATTTGCTAAAAACTCTAAATAATCATGGTAAAGTTAGCCAAAAAAGAAATTTACGGTTGGAATTTGTCGAACATTCTTGTTTGTTTTTGTTTTGGAATTGGTTAACAAGTTTATTCACAAAATTAAGTCAAAGATGTGAAGCAATGACCAAAAGATCTCACAGCTCACAAATCAAAATGATACGTGAAAGGGGAAATCTATGGTTGGAATTTGCCCAACTTGGCAAGGCAAGTAGTGTTTGAAAGTGACAAAGAAGAAGAGGTACCATTTTTGCAGAATTCTTTTTTTGAACTATGTAAAATATCCCTGGTACAGATGAAAAATCCAATCGGCGAAGGAGAAGCTGGCACATAAAGCCTGAATTC
Organism: Mesorhabditis belari; assembly: GCA_958450365.1. Lineage (NCBI taxonomy): Eukaryota > Metazoa > Nematoda > Chromadorea > Rhabditida > Rhabditidae > Mesorhabditis > Mesorhabditis belari. The sequence goes on from CAUEEP010000233.1 coordinate 51,385, forward strand.
GCCGTGGAATGCTGCAATGAAACTGGTTGGCAAACAACTGGATGGATCCATGTTGAATACAATTGGATGGATAGAAATTGTGGTAAAACAAAGAAAATGAGAAGAATCGAGTGGGAAAGCGATTTGGAAAGGATCATCAGGGAAAGTTTGTTTTTAAATTTAGAATCCTGAATTCGGAAAAGCTTTCAAATTTTCCCAAGTTGCCGGTGAAATGATTGGCGATTTATGGTGATTCGATGTAATTATTTGAGATTTTTCGATCTCTTTTCAAATGTCTTTATTGAAGAATGAATATTTTACAAAAATATACATAGGCTTTTTGGGAAAAGCCCGAAAAACGATTAGGTTCATTGCAGTGACATTGCAAGGATAGAAAAACTCCATACCGCAAATACTGTAATTGAAGGGCCCACAAAATTGGGTGGCCCAAAAAGTCACTACTTTTGAAAAAGAGTTTGACTGAAAAGTGCTTAGAAGTGTACTTGACTTGACTGAAAAGTGTATATGAGCCATCTGTATAATCTAAAATGGTTGGCAGTAAAGTTTAAAAAGGATCTAAAACCTAAAAAAAATTGTACAGGTATCATTTTTTTAGTCTGCCTTCCAGGGGTCAAGGCTGTAAAAATTTTTCTTGTTTTAAACATGTTTTTCGTTCATTTTAGAGCATTCTCAATCGAGTTAGAGTGATTTTAAAAGTTTTTTTAGAATTTTATATGGTCCCTCTTTATGTGTCTTTTTCGGGGAGTCCGAAAATGGATAGGGGAAAAATAGAAGCGCATTTACAATCACAGTATTTACAATTTTTCCTTTTTAGTTTTATTTTGAAGTCTAAATTACAGTTTACCCCAATTGTTTAAATTACAGTTTACCCCAATGGCAAATTGGCTTTCGAACTTGCTTTTACCGGCTCCAAAAGCAATAAAAATGACTAGCTCCAATCGATTCCCGGATCCCGAAAACCCCCGCGTACAAATTCATAGCTGAATTTCTTCTTTTTGTGCCATCCACAAAGCAAAAAAGAAATTCCTTTGTTTCAAAGAAAATGCTGATAAAAAGCTTCATTTGCTCGGAAAATCTCGCAATGAGAGCTCTCAATTTTTTCATATTTGTTAGCTTTTTCTATTCAACTTCCTCGTTTTCATGTCCAAATGGGTACATTCAAATACCAAATGAACACAAATGCGTTTATGCACAAAATAACTGTAAATTTGGATACTCTATAAAGCAAATCCAAATTTATAGCTCAATATTATCCACGAGCTGTTCGAGAGTGTAATAAACTTGGTGGTGATGTGGTGAAAATCGAGAACATTTTCGAGAATTCGATACTTTTCGGATTACTGGGAGAATGTACAAAAGAAAATGTTCTTGAAATTTCAAATTTTTCATAGATTTTAACGAAGCTGCCGCATACATTGGCGTTGAAAAGTTACCGAACGGAACGTGGGTTTATTCGGACGGAGCACGGCTCACTTACACAAATTGGGCTCCAGGTTTGAGCTGTTTGAGTAAGGATGGGAAAAATGATTTCAAACATTCACCACAAATATTTACATTTTTTAGGGCAACCAACGAGCACGATCAATGCGACAATTTGTGCAATAATTGACCCTCAAACGGCTCAATGGAGAGCAGCTGAATGCTCAATTGCGAGACCATTCTATTGTCAAATTGATGGAAATCGTTTGCTTATATGAAAAAATAGATTTCTAAAGAAATTCTAGAGGCCGAATGCGATCCGGGATGGGTTTATTTTGATAAAACTGACAGCTGTTACTATTTACATGTGAGTTTTAACCGATATAAACCGATATAAACTTTCTATTAGGTGGAGTACTAATTCTTGATATTCTTGATCTTCTTGATATTCTTGATATTCTTGATCTTCTTGATATTCTTGATCTTCTTGATCTTCTTGATATTCTTGATATTCTTGATCTTCTTGATATTCTTGATCTTCTTGATATTCTTGATATTCTTGATCTTCTTGATCTTCTTGATATTCTTGATCTTCTTGATATTCTTGATATTCTTGATATTTTTCATCTTCTTCATCTAATAAAAAATTCTCTCCAGAATTTCACTTTACAAGATGGTTTCCATTGGCAACTTTATTCGTGGGACGATGCAGAAGGGAATTGCCGTCAAATGAACAGTCATCTTATATCGATTCACACAACAGATGAAGATGAATTCGTTTATGGTGATTTTAAAAGAATTCTTGGTACTTTTCGGTTATACCCCCGCCACCAAAACAAATGTTTCCTTGCTGAAGTGGCTAATCGGAGTACCAAGACGCTTATTGACAAGCTTTTGGAATTTATCCCCCACATCGATGATTTGCAGGTTACTGACGTTAAAGACCTCTGCCCAAGTGACATCAGGCTAGGCTAAATTCATAAATACGCGCATTGATGCATGGGGGGAGCGCTAACCGCATAGTACCGTTTTTTAAAATTTTGGAGTGGCGGAGGTATCACCGAAGTGGAAAGGTGGCGGGGTTTTTAGAGACTTTTCTTTTTTCTTTTTTTAGAGAGTTTTTAGAGACTTTTCTTTCAGAACTTTCAAACTTTCAGAGACGGAGACTTTTCAGGGTTCAGGAATTTGGAAAGCATGTTTAGAAGGAAATAATTCAAAACCGAAAAGTATCGAATTCTTCATTTATTTATATCTTAGATCTTGTTCACACAACTTTTCCCGCCGATCCAAACCCCGATCCGGCTCCAACCGATCAAAATTTTGAAGTATACAATTGGGTTTGGATTGGGTTGAATGCCCAGGGAATTGTTGGGAAAGATTATTGGATTGACGCGACTTTACTTGATTATTTTGGCAATTGGACATTTTCGCTTCCAGAAAGCATCCAACCATGGGCGGTAAAATGTATAATTTGAATAAAGACAATAAAACCTAGATTCGCAATGATCCATTTATGCCAGTTGCACCGAGAAATTGGGCCTGGCTCTGGAGGAATGCACCTCGATTTATTTGCAAGAAAGCGCCTGGCAAATAGCTATGAAAAATGATTGGCACTTTGAAGCAATAAATAATTGTATTTGAAAATATCGTGTTTGTCAACATGTACATGTATCAGATGTCAGAAATTGTTAAGTCTTTTCAGGGATTTGGAAATCATGTTTAGAAGGAAATAATTTCAAAAGAGAATCCAAAAAACTGGTGAAAAGGAAATGACTCAAATATTTGCTCTTGGCTGACTATTTTAGCACTAGTTACCCATAGGCAAATGATTTTCGTGAAAAAGCGCTTTCTCTCTCTCTCGTACATTTTCTTTGTCTCTTTTTATCTAACGTAAGCTTTATTCTTTGTAAATATTGATTTGAAACAATATTTTTCATATATTTATCAATCCTCTTACCAATTACCTTAAAAATGCCTTCCCCATTCGCCCTCTTAACTCTTCCAAAACAATTAAGATTGCAAGTTTTCTCTCACACAAAACCCGATCAATCATTGATGAAAGTGAATAAAGAATTGAGAGGATATTTGCAGAGAAATCGATTATTCCCGAGAAAAATCCTGCAATTGAGATTCTGGATCGGTGAAAGTGTTTCAACGTCTCAATCACTTATACAACTCCGTGTTATGCTTTGGCCATTTCCCGTGGAGTTCATTTTCGACAACCATGGAATCAGCTTGTGCAAACTTGAAGCTACAAAACCGATCGATGTAAAAAATGAAACATTGGGAACAATTTATGATGTGGAAGGTTTCAATTGTTCTCGAACAATAAGGCCGAAAACGGCCACAAAATCTGCGCATCGTTACCCAATTGAAAGAGATGATTCAGATGATTCAGAGTCGACAACGAAGAATCAAATTGCTATTGTGCCACGTCGTCTTCGGCCAATAGATCAAGGGAAATATCCAATTGCTTTTCATTCAACTTTCTTCAAGGCAATTGCTAAAATTCGAGCTCGATATATTCACATAGAAATTGGAAATTCGTCGGCCAATAGCATCACAATGACTCGAGAAAAACAAAACGAAATCAATGAAAAAATGGCTCAACTTGAGGAAATTTATCCAAACTACCCCGTTGAACAGTTGAAATTCGTCTTCTCGCCGTTTTATCCAATGACTCAATTGTCTAATCTTTTTGCGAGATCTTCCACGAAACTCACTTGTATCATCGATTCGATAAATTCCGATAGGGAAACGGAGGAATCACTGGGTGAATGCATTCAAAGTATCGATTTGAATCAAGACTGTCACTTGTTTGCCTTAAATGCTCCAATCGATGTTCTCATCGAAAATGTTTCGAAAATTCCATCTTTCATTAAAATAGTCAATCTCAGTACGGAATTTATCAATTCTCCATCAGTATTTTCTCAAATTGTCAAGAAAACTTTGGAAAAGGGTTCAATTTTCGTTTTCTCTTCAGATTTTAACAATGAAGAGGCTCAAGATTTTTATAAAGAAATGAAGAATTCTATTTCAAGAATTGGGAATCTTCTTCAATACGAAAGAGAATCGAAAGTCGGAAAAAAGTTTGAGAATTTTCTTGAAAAGGAAAATTTTGAAGGAAAACTTTGGAAATATTTGGATTCAAAAAACTCGAAATTTATCGTAGAGAAAGATTATTTCAAATTCAATTTCTCGGCAAGTCAATCCCGTGTTCTGATGACTGTTCTCTGTCGCCACAAATATTTCGAGGAAGAGCTCAATTTCGCCTGTGTGATGAAAACATTTGCGAATTCTGAAGTTGGAGAGTTTTTGGTTGAATGATGAACTATTTGATGGCCGAAAAGCTGTATTTTGTTATCTTTAAATATCAGAATTCATTTATTTGCATCATTTTTCTCCAACTTCTTCAATAAGCAAGTAATCTTTTTACGATAAAAAGTAAATCAAACACTTTTCAGAAGAAATAATTTACTCTGAATTGTCAATCAAAAACTTTGCACTCTCGAATGAAGCCTATCGTCATCAAACGCCCAAAATCATCAAGTTTCTTTAAAAGAAAATCTTCAATTTAAAGCGGATTTGTAAAGATCCTAAACTTTCAACTTTTCTAAGCTTAAATTTTTTGTTCCTTTATTATGAATAAACAATTTTAATCTAAACAAGAACAGAAACCACATTTCAAAATCAAAAATTTCAAAGGCTTTTTCTGGAGATCCGGCAGACCATTTTTCTGTGCCACTCTTTGCCAAAATCTTGCCGTAAGCACATTTTTTTACACAAAATCGAAAGATTTGAATCGTTTTCTAAAACATTTTCTTCTTTTTTCTTCATTCTTCTTCATTTTCTTAATTCAATGATATATCAGTTTTGAGAAGGAATCTAATTTGGCAAAAATATCAGGAAAATAGGGGGCAATTGAATGAAAAAGACGCGAAAATTCTATCGAAAAAGATTGGAGTGAGAGCACATGAGGTGAGTTGCTTTTAAAATCACGGGGAAGCTAAATTAAATCCGTTGAAAGGTATGGTAAATCCATTGAGAAATTCAGATTCCCACAATTTACAAATATCAACTCGACAAGCAGAACACAATCAACAAGATTATTTGTTATAAAGTCAAGGAGGACTTTCTTGATTTTTTTAGTCATGACGATCAAGGTTGTAGTAAAGCCGGGGAAAAGAAAATGGCGATTATTGCAACATGGATGCAATCTCGATGTGAAATGGTTGAAATTATTCAATGATTTTGAGGTATTTCTGTCAACGAATTCTCTTTTTTTTGTAGTCATTGTTGAAAATAAAGATTGCAATATTTACAGTACAAAGAAAAAGTGTGACGCTCAGATTTGTATTATTAAATAGTGATCTTTTATAAGAAAATGTTTGATTCTTTGGTAAAAACGACTGATAAATGAATGTTTTTGAAAAAAAGAAAATTATCTATAAAGCTTTTCCAATGAGTATTATAAAAACCAATTTTTCATCTGAAATAATCATATTTGAAGCTTTGCGTGACTCATTTCCTAAAAACCATTTGTTTTATTGGTTTGGCGATTGCAAAACTGTCGGCTATTGTCATATGTGACAGTTTGAGCACTTTCTTCAAAAGAAACCCATTTTGGTGTCAATGGAAAAGTTGTAGAGAATCAAAAATCAAGCTTATATCCAAATTTTCAGATCGATTCAAAGGCTGCTTTTCAAGAAATGCCAAATTTACGAATTTTCACAAAACTTGCATTTTAAGCGAAACTACTAAGTGTATCTTTTTGGAAATTTGGCTATAAGCCTAATTTTTGATTCTCTACAACTTTTCTATTGACACCAAAATTGGTTTCTTTTGAAGAAAGTGCTCAAACTGGAACATCTCCAGTCCTCCATTCTTGAGTCACACTTGTCTCACACACAAGCCAAAATCCTACTAAAAAAGAGGAATCCGCAAATTGCCTGTAAAATGGGCAGAAGTCGTCAATAATAATGGAAATTATTTCGAATGAATTCATGGTTTTATGTTGAATAAATTTTAGTTCAAAGTCCGGGAGCTTTCAATTCACCAACCCAATATATCACAAAACTTTTAGCGAGACTTTTTCCTTTTTTCATATGATTTTATTGCACTTTTCACGTTTGACGATGAGATGAGCATTTGGGCCACAAGACATTTAAAAAGAGATAAAGAAAAGGAAAAAGATGAAGGAAAGAATGGCTGTCATTTTCACGCCATGTGCTCAGACTCATTCTCAAGACAAGAGAAATAAAAGAAAAAAAAAACGGGATCACATTTGCACTTTTCCTCTCTTTTTCTCAATCTAATCCTTCAAATTGCTTTCCAATAGTGCCCATTTAATTGATCTCTTAAGCCTCAACTTCTTCTTTGATTTTTGCCATGTTTTATTTCAACAGTTTACCTGATTTTCTGAAAAACTCCATTCTTGAATCAGTGGAGATTCGAGATTCTTTGAAATTTCTACATGTTAACTCAAATTTGAGAGGATATGTGCTGTATCGTGGAGCGCTCAGCGGAAAGATCAAAGAGATCAATGTGAGCTCAGCTAATGAATATTTAAAAAGTGAAACGAATGAAGAGAATGAGATCCTTGTGCCAACAATCAAATTGGAAATCACCCCTTTGGCTGGGACTATCGTAATTTTTAGCTCGATGCAAAGCTCGAACTCGTACAAGATCGATGCAAGCTATGGGAAAATGTTTCAGAAAATTCGAATTATTGAAACGATTCAAGTCACATTGCCGATGGGATCGATTCCGGTTTCTCAGAAAAAAGCCATGAAATACTCGAATTTCGTCGATTTTCTCCCGAATCCCAAATATTTACGTAAATATTCTCTAAACATTAACAACTTCTCGATTTTTGAGAGAATTGCGGCTCGTCTGAATTCGAAAACTGAAGACACTTTTCGATTGATTTTGGTGAAAAACACTCTGCGTGATGAAGAGGAGCAAATTTTGGAGAAAAATCTAAACGAGAAGTTTCAAAGTTGTAAATCGATTCAGTTAAACATTCCGATTCGGCCATATTTGACTCAATTGTCGAATGACAATCTGGAATTGTTGGTGGAATATTGCGAGAAATGGGATCATTTCACGGCATCCATCGAACCACTGTTGAAATTTGGGATTTCCGACAGAATTGGAGTGGCTTTTTGCCTGAAAGAGGGGCCGTCAAGGTGGAATTCTGGGTTTGCAGCGGTGCAGAATTTTTTGTCGGAAAAACATGAAATGAATGCATTTCACGAGCACTCGATTGAGGCTATGGGTAATGAGAATAAACTTTTCTAAAGAAGAAAAGATTTAGAGTTGTTGCTGAAGTTCTTCGAGGGGACTGTGAAGAATCGCCTTTTGCTGGGGAAAGCGGTGCGACGGTTGGAATCAAAGGCTTGTTTCAGGTAGAAATCTTCTTTTTCAAGTATATCTCAACTCTAAAAAGCATTCAATGCAAATAAGGATATGAAAAAGTCCAAACTCGATCAAAATAAGTGATTGCATTTCTTTTAATCTTTTTTTTTGGCAAAATTTACGACCGGAATAAGGTAGATGATTCTATTTTTATCCTAAAGAAGTTTAATGAAAAATCCAGATTTAAATCTAGATTTAAATCTAGATTTGAATACATAGTTGAACTTCAATCGAAGTCAATTCTATCAATTTTTCCAGAAAAACTCTTTATTTATTTAATTCTTGACACCAATCAACTTTAATTTACGACCGGAATAAGGTAGATGATTCTATTTTTATCCTAAAGAAGTTTAATGAAAAATCTAGATTTAAATCTAGATTTAAAACTAGATTTGAATACATAGTTGAACTTAAATCAAAGCCAATTCTGTCAATTTTTCCAGAAAAACCCTTCTCGGTCGCCGTGGTGAACTGTTTGTGATGGCCTCCGTTCTTGACACCAATCAACTTTTCGTACTTTTGAGATGCAATCGAGAGAATATTATTGATCAACCATGAAACTAATCAAATTGTTCTTGAATTCAAATTTAAATTGAATACCTTCGATTTTCTAACTTTATTCAAACATTCTGAGGCTTATTTGGCTACAAATCGTTGTGATCTCTTCCCACTCGCTTAGCTTTTATTGATAGAATTTCTTAAGATGAATAAAGCCTTTTACACATTGTTTATTGTTTATTTCTCGTCTTTTTCTTCGGAGCAACCCTTCATTTTACAGCATAAAGCTTTAACCGGCTTAGTCAGACATCTTCTATCAGCTCATCCCCAATAACGACAACAATTCCACACTTGATCTCTAGGGATCGGTCTGAGTAGATCCTGGAAATGTTGTCTAAAGTTGGATGAACCAGTAAGGAAAAAGTACTTGACAGATTCGGTCAGATTGTTCAAAAAGCCTCGATTCCCAGGGATCAAAATCCGTTGCCGTAGTCGCTAAAACGCATTCATTTGGGTTTTGAAATTCCCCAACTTACAGCAAGTTTTTAGAGCTAGAAGAATGACTCACAGCATCATCTTTCAATATTTCAGGCAATTGGTTTACAATTTCAGATCGATTTAGCTGAAAATGGGCTAGGTAAATGGTGAATCTCAAAGAGGGAAGTGATTGACTATTTTGAGTATTTGTGAAAATTTGGAATCAAGACAAAACTTTTTAAAGTTGAAAGAATGAAGAGTCTGATTGGGTTAAAATTTGCCAAATCTAACATTTTACAAGCTTTTTTTTTGTTAGCATTCGCAGCAATTTATTTTTTTCTTGAGAAGCTATACATTTTTTAATTTTAATCTAACATCAAAATGTTTCCAAAGCTCATCATTAACTTTACGTGAAATATATAAAACATTTCGCTTGTCAGATCACCGAATTAAAAGGGTTTTGACAATGAATTATCAAAAAAGGAAAGGAAAGGGAAGAAAAAGAACGAGTAAAATGCGATAACGAAAATCAGTGCACAGAAGGCAATAAAACGTTTCCATTTTCGAAATGATTTTGTTCTTTTTGCGCTTTGATTGATTCAGATTTTGGCCATTTAGTCTTATTCAGAATTTTCAAGCTAAAATTATAACCGTTTAGTTGATTTACTCAATCCTTTCAAAAGATGCACCTTCCACATAAAGTCTTCGTTTACGGGACTCTCAAAACCGGAGAACCTAATTATTTTGTGATGTCAGAGACTGCAGGAAAACATGCATTTATAGGTAAATTATGAAAACTATCAAATTAATAGAAATCTTTAACTTTAATTCTTGTAGATAAAGGTCTCACCGTCACGAAGTATCCGCTAATCATCGCCTCGTCTTTCAACGTGCCGATGATCGTTTATGATCCAGGAAATGGAGATGTTAGTTTAAAAAACATTCAAAAACTTGAAATCTTGAATTATTCAAGACTTTATCCTTAAGAAATCCATAATCTTTTTTCATTTTAGCGAATCCATGGAGAAGTTTATGCAGTGGATGATGATCGGTTGAAAGCATTGGACAAGCTCGAGTGTCATCCAGAGGATTATCGACGTGAGATTGAAAAAGTAGAGTATTTGAGTCTAAGAAGAGTTAAGATAAGAATAATATTTAGATTGAGCTTTCCGATGGGACGATTATCGAGGCGTTGATGTACTCGGTGCACGATTGGAGTCCCGAGATTTTCGAGGTGAATTTGGGATTGATAAAGACTGTAAAACTGGCTTCAATCAAGATTATCAAATCAAGCGATAAATTGTTGTTGTCAAAAGGGTTTCTTTTCAAATCCTTTCGGCTAAATCATCATTTAAATCCTCTCCATTTCCTGATTGTCAAGGCCATCTCAGGCTTTTTCAAATCCCTTCTGTTTACAATCCCTTGGCTTTTTTCTTGACTCAATTTTCTGCACATTTGACAAAATTGGGTTTCATTCACACAAAGTCAAGGTCTTTGATAGTTTTTTTTTGATAGGACTGTAAAACTGGCTTCAATCAAGATTATCAAACCAAGCGATAGGTTGTTTTTGTCAAAAGGGTTTCTTTTCAAATCCTTTCGGCTAAATCATCATTTAAATCCTCAGTACTGGACAATGAAATATGATATTTGAAAAACGATCGTCACTTTCGCGCGTCTGTAACTCCCTTGTCTTTGAGTTTAAACTATTAGTGTTATACATTTTCTGAAAGCTCTTTTCAAGGGCTACACAATGGTAATATTAATATTTAGAAACACGGTAAAGACAAGAGAGTTACAGACGCGCGAAAGTGACGATCGTTTTTCAAATATCATATTTCATTGTCCAGTAGTGTATATCTTTTTTGAACATTTGATAGTTTTTTACTTTACAGGGTTGTGCTGGTCCATTCACCAGTTATACAAGCGCAGGATCGCATCAGAGACCGTACAGTGGAGAGTGGGTGGAAAACTTTCATTTCTTACTTCCTTTTTTAGTTATTCCGTTGAAGACACTCATCCCGAATTTGAATTTAAGCAATGGTTGAAGAGCAAAAAGAGATTATAATAATTATATTAGTTTTTGAAATGTTTTTCTTAAATAAATCTTGTTTTTGGATGTACAAAGAAGTATAATTTTTGAAGACGCAATTTAAATTTCAGTTTTTCTCGACTCTTTTTCCTTTAACGACTAAATAAAAGAATTTTTTCAATATTTATTGCATAAAATTGGTCAAAACTTAAAAAAAATTGAAACAATTTGTTGAATAATGTTTTACAGGTGTGTTGTACTGAGGATTTTATGGTTTTTAACTATAAATAACTAGTTAGTTGTTGAATTTAACTGCTTGATATGGGTAAATGTGTTCTGAATTGATGCAAAGAAGTTTGACGATAAAAACCTGGTGTTTTCTGAAGAAATTGTTGTTTTTTTGGATGTGGTTGATGGGATTTTGTGTGCAACGATTTCAAAGGCTAAATTTATCGTCGTAAAGTTAATCAAATTGAATCAAAAGACATTATTTTCTTCTCTTTTACACATTTTCCTTGTTAACCAATTGATACTTTGTTGAATTTATCGCTTGTTTTGGGCAATTCTTTGAATTTTCAAAGAGAATTTAGATACAATATTTTCTCTAATAGTAGTCCACCCCGGCGAGCCGAGTTGGTGATGATTTTACGGTTTCCAAGCTTTTGTAGAAGCTCAACACTCAAATCCCCCACTAGATCTCATCGTCAGCTACATTTTCCGACCCCACATCGATAGGTTCTGATAAGCGGTTTGCGAGATTTCGAGGAATTTAGGCGACGCTCAGAGTGCGCTCCTATTAGAGAGAATACGGGATTCGGCGATCAATGGATTCAGCTAAAACTATTGCAATCTAGAAATTAAATACCTGAGAAAGAGGTATCACCTCACAGATGTTACCGTAATCTGCCAAAGCTGCTTGCTCTATTCTTTTTCTCTCTAATAGCCGAGCCGAGTTGATGACTATTTTACAGTTTCTAAGTTTTCCCAGAAGCTCAACACTCAAATCCCCACTAGATCTCATCATCAGCTACATTTTCCGACCCCACATCGATAGGTTCTGATAAGCGCTTTTCGAGATTTCGAGGAATTTAGGCAAAGCTTAGGGTTCACTACTATTAGAGAAAATACGGTAGCATAGCATAGCATAGCAAAAAGCGCAACTAAAAGGAGAAAGTTTTTGAAAATTCAATCTAATGATGTTAAAAGGGGAAGAAGCCTGGCTCGATCTGATCCAAAAAAGACTTTTATGTGTGAAATTTGGAACTCAACTATAAATCGAACTCAAGTGATTGAAACAAAATCACAAACCGTTGATGATAAGAATAGAATAGATCGGAATGATGTTCATTTCTTCTCTCAGCGTCACAACATTCAGACACGGAGAATTACTGTTGACGAGCTAATCAAATGTTTTTTGTTTCAAAAAAGCCCCTAAATTAGGTTTTCTTCAAATTTACATTACCTAAAACGTGTCGTCTTTTAAAAACTACCGTAATCATGCCGTTTCAATCAATTCTCTTTGTTAACTTTTGCAGAACTAGACCAAATCAGTGGAAGACTACGGTAGGTTTTTGAAAGTTTATATTTTTTAGAAAATGCATTATTTGAAAAATACTTTTTTAGGCTTTACCATTTCCGATTCTTCACTTGACATCTCAGCTTCGAATTTCTCATTCAGATCTCTTCCGTTGCGTCAATGTTTCTGAAATTTCTTATTAGCCAAGCTATGGAAAGTATATTTGACAAAAAATATTTCTTAAAAACAAAATATAAAAGCTTTAAACAAATTTGCTTGTAGTTGTCTATGGATATCAGTTCGTTTCATTGCTTTGGAGTGGCACTTATTTTTTTTTTATGAGGAATTTCTTTGAGTCGACTTGTAAATAATAGAAGAAAATGTTCTGGAATCGGTGAATTCTTTTTTAGGAAATTCGAGTCAAACTTTTTCCGACAACTTTCTTTCCAATCTAATAAGACAATATATTAACCTAAGCTGAAAAACAACAATAAATCATAAAATCTACGCGTAATTTTACATAGAATAGAAGAACCATGGCATTTCTAATGACTTTAACAACCCTATCCGAACAAAAAATGCTATGCAGCAAGATGCATGCACGATGCACGAGTCCATTGCTTGATCTGGTAGAGCTTTCGTATCTGGTATCAAGAGATCAAGCTGATCAGAAGGGCTTTTGAGAAAAGCTATTGGTAAGTAAAGTCTAATGTTTGGTCTAGCTCAAAATCTATTAGGTTGAGTCCTAAGCCTTTCACACAAATTCATTTTCTAATTGAATAAGTCTCAAGCTACCAAATGAAATACAATTTTTTTCATTAGATAATCCAATCATTTCTCTTGCAAATTACTTTTGAAAATTTCTGAAAAGCATTGTTTTGAAGGTTTTTTATTAGCAATAAGCCGAGTGTTCAAGAACGACAAGGTCCGATGATGCGCTTTCGACCGTTTCTTTTAATGAAACCTATTTTGATGACAAAATAAAAAAGCTAGCAGATAAAAAGTTAGGTCTACAATCAAAATTTCAGAATAATCCATTTAGCAGTCTTCTTTGTGTTCAATATTTTTAAAAACACCAGCTTTTGTTCTCGCCGATTATTCTAAAATACTAAAAATTGTTTTAAAATGACAAAAAATAAATGATAAACATTTAAAATGAAAGAAATTGTTTAGTATTCTTGAGACTCGTTCTTTTTGATAATGAAATGAAGAGTGAAAGACCTAAGCTAGTCTGAATATGTTCCGGAAATTGACTAATGTATCTGCTTTGATCCGATCAGCTGAGGTACCTTTCTACTACTGTGAATGACATTACAAATGACTCAAATGTTTATCACTTTCACCGCACCCAATACAAAGAATAACCAACGTTTTCGTGAGTCATTTGATCTCATCTCAGCGGAAAGCTTCTGAAAAGAGAAATCTGAAGAAAAAGGCTGACAGATCGCGATCATTTGTCTAGAAATCTTTCTACTTTGTTCGTTTATCGCAAATTTTCGACCGCCCCCATCGACACAAAATGACAAAGGAATGGCTTTTAAAAGCTTCAAGGAAATGATAGTGTGTAGACTGAGTAAGAATGCTTTCAGCCGTCTTGTTCCTATTGCTTTCTGTGCATGCTTTGGCGGACACATGTCCACAAGGATCAATCGATTATGGCGATCGACAGGAGTGCATTTATCCAGTTAATTCAAGTTAGTCAAGAAATGCAAGAAAATTTTTCTTGAAATCAATCTTTATCTCAAGTTTAGACGGAAATTACACAATTGCCCGTCAAATTTGCCAAAATCTCAATGGTCAACTCATCAAAATCCGTGACATTTTTGAGAATGTCATGACGGGAACTGAAGCCGAAATGGGTAAGACTCGAAAATAGCCATTCTTCAGTGAATGAATATTAAAATGAATGATTTCTATTACAGCAATTGGCACCAATAGTCAATCGTTTATCGGAGTGATCAACACGCCCAACAACGTTTGGATTTACGATGACGGAACTCCGCTACAATATCAGAATTGGGCTCCAGGTAAAATGCTTTTACTCAAATTACTTTAAAAGCCGTTTTAGGACATCCACTCTCGAATGCAACGTGTGCCGTGCAAAGTTGTGCGAAGAACTATCAATGGACATCGGTTGGATGTGATGAGAGTTATACATTTATCTGTTCGATTCCTGAGACGACAACTTCAACCACAACAACGACAAAGACGACGACTACAACGACAACGACAACGACAACAACAACAACAACAACAACTACGATGACAACAACCACAACAACTACGACCACGACAACTACAACGACTACCACAATGAACCGTGAGTTATTTTGAAAAGAGATAAGACAAGTTAATCTTTAAAGGCTCATTGTCAGATTCCTTTCCATATTGTTTAACTAAAATTTAATCATAACCTTTTATAATAATTGTTTTATGTTTTGAGGTATTCAGTTAGCCCATAAATATATAAATCTGACTCTTAAATTTCAAGATTGACTCAATTCAAATAAATAATTCATTCAATTTAATATAAACTTGATTTAATCATCTTTTTAAAGATTTAGTTAATCAAATATTAATTCTTTGATTTCAATTGAATAACTGAATACGAAAAAACCCGTTTTCTTGTTTTTAAGCAGACTTTTTACTTCTTTATTCGTAAAAGCATGCTTTTTGTACCAGAAAAACCTTTTATAAATAAGGCTTACGTATTTCTTATCAAACTAGGAGTCGACACAAAAAAGAAGAAGAAGAAGGAAAGACTAATTTATCCGTCAAAAATCTCCCCTTTTCAGCTTGTTCATCGGCAGACGGTTGGGTGGCACGTGCTGGCTTTTGTTACTATTTTCATGTAAATTTACTTGTTATTTCACTTGATTTATCAAATCTTTTCTAGAATGCTCAACTTCAACTCAAAAAGCAGTCATTTAACCAAAGCGAAGCACAAAAAGCGTGTCGATCGAGAGGTGCTATGCTCGCTTCCGTTCACAGCGATGAGGAATTCAACTTTTTGAAAGGTGATCAAATGAAAGTAGTTTTAGAGGAAAAGAATTGTAAACAATTGATTCAGGCAACATTGCCACAAACTCCAAGAATCAACCGGATCTTTATTGCCAACGTGATCAAGCATTGATCGGATTGACATGTGTTTGGCCTGATGAACCGGCTTGGTTCGATAAAACGCCTTTCGATTATGATTTAACGAGAGGACAATGCAATCTTGGATATGCGGTAAGGTGAAAAGAAACAAGCGAACATAAATTTATGCAGTTAAAGGTTTAATTTGCTTATTAAAGCAATTCTCACTGGAAAATGTAATTTCTGATTGAGTTTGAATTTCCTTATGATATTTTTAGCAAACTTTTTGAATCAATTAACCTTACAACTATAAATAAGCTTAAACTTTTAAAGAGTGAAACAGTTTTGATTGAAATTTTCTCAATTTCTTGACACTACAAGGTTTTTAGATAATCAACGATGATCGTTGTGGTAGTGATGTCGATTATTGGGATGATTGGGCTGACGGAACTCTTTTCACTCGATATATTTGCAAGAAAGTTGACCCAAGAAGAAGCGCACCAAGTTCTAGACTGATTTTCGCTTAGAATCAATGAATTTATTTCTGTTGTTACCTTTAAAAAATTGCAATCCAATGTGAGTATTGAAAAAAATCTATTTACAAAAAGTTTTGTACTTCAGAACTTGAGCTTTCTCAAAAACTTCAAATTTCAAATCAAGCGATTTTTGAGGTGTTTTCATCAAAAACACTTTACTTTTCAGAAATCATAGCTTTGCACGAACACAAGGGCGTGAATAGGCAAAAAAAAACTATCAAAGACCTTGACTTTGTGTGAATGAAACCCAATTTTGTCAAATGTGCAGAAAATTGAGTCAAGAAAAAAAGCCAAGAGATTGTAAACAGAAGGGATTTGAAAAACCCTGAGATGGCCTTGACAATCAGGAAATGGAGAGGATTTAAATGATGATTTAGCAGAAAGGATTTAAAAAGAAACCCTTATGACAACAACAATTTATCGCTTGATTTGATAATCGTCCCATCGGAAAACTCAATCTGAATATTATTCTTATCTTGACTCTTCTTAGACCCAAATACTCTACTTTTTCAATCTCAATTCCAATTTTAATCCTCTGGATGACACTCCAGCTTGTCCAATTCTTTCATGGTTTCTGAAAAGTAAAGTGTTTTTGATGATAACAGCTCAAACATCGCTTGATTTGAAAAAAAGCCAAGGGATTGTAAACAGAAGGGATTTGAAAAAGCCTGAGATGACCTTGACAATCAGGAAATGGAGAGGATTTAAATGGTTATTTAGCAGAAAGGATTTGAAAAGAAACCCTTTTGACAACAACAACCTATCGCTTGATTTGATAATCGTTCCATCGGAAAACTCAATCTGAACCTGAATCTCAACAATCTATCCATTCTTTTCATATTTTGTGCTAGACTAAAGTTTGACTTAATCATTTTTGCAAAAACTTTTAGAGAATCAAATCAATCAAAATGCGTTTCCTGTTGTGCGTGTCGCTTTTTGCAGTCATCACTTTTGCAAAGAGAATGAAAAGAGAGGATATTTGTTCGCTTCCACCAGTGGTTGGATCATGCAGGTTAGTCATAAAAATTAAATACTTTTAATTAATTAAATACTATTTTCTAAAATGTCAAACCTTTTATAAACTACTGCACTTTTAGTCTTTTTTTAAGTGTTTTACATCTATTTTAATATCTATTTAATCTTTTCTCTGAAAATTTCCAAATTCCAGAGCCCTCTTTTCTCGTTACTATTACAATCCAACAAGCGGTCAATGTGAAACATTCTCTTATGGAGGATGTGATGGAAATGGGAACAATTTCAAGAGGCCGACCGAATGTGAAGATGCCTGTGTTAAGGTGGACTTTAATTCGAATAAACTTTAAACTTTAAAAAGCTTTAAAGCTAAAAACATCCTTTTGCATGTCTCTTACGACTTTTTAAGTACAATTTACTTGCTTACAAAGCTTTTTCAAAAAAATACTGCTTTGTGAAAAGTTCTGTCCACTCAAAGACCACTTTTATCATGTTTGATGAAGTTTCCATGACTTAAAACCTAAAAAATCAGATTTTTCAAGTATTTTTATGCTAGAAAATTGTTTTATATCGTCTATTTTACTTATATAGAAAATTTTATAGAACTTTTTATGGCAAGATTTGAGGTACTCTCTGGTCGCAGGCCAATAACTCTCCCAAAACACTTTTTTAAATGACTTATTTAG
Organism: Mesorhabditis belari; assembly: GCA_958450365.1. NCBI lineage: Eukaryota > Metazoa > Nematoda > Chromadorea > Rhabditida > Rhabditidae > Mesorhabditis > Mesorhabditis belari. The sequence goes on from CAUEEP010000233.1 coordinate 69,013, forward strand.
CTGTCCTACGGATCTTTTAGCATTATTTACATCTGGTCATAGTTTCGTAGGAAATTTTGGCTTTTACAATGCGGGTTTTTTTGAAAAGAGCTGACCAAAATTACATGAGACCTCAAAACTACACAAGTCGATCTGAAGAGGGACGTTAAATGGGGACGAGAATGTTCAAATGCAAATTCAAAACCGTAATAAATTATAACTAACTTTTTTTATAGCTAAATAGTTAGTAAAAGCTTTTGGAAATACCAAATTCTAATTTGCTACAAAGCTAGGAAAGCTATTTTGGCCTTCGACCCGAGGATACCCCAAATGTTGTCAGAAAAAGTTCTATAAAACCTTCTATATAAGTAAAATAGAAGATATAAAACAATTTTCTAGCATAAAAATACTTGAAAAATCTGATTTTTTAGGTTTTGAGTCTTGGAAACTTCATAAAACATCATAAAACTGGTAGTGGACAGAACTTTTCACATACGGCACTTTTGAAAATCTCGTTCACTATTGAAAACTAGAAACAAATTCCAGAAAACCGCTGCTGATTGTGCATTGCCACGAGAAGTCGGATCATGCAGGTGCTAAATTTAAACCTTTATACCCCTCAAAATCTTTCCAGAGCTCTCCTATCTCGTTTCTTTTACAATTCCGAGACAAAGAAGTGCGAATCGTTCAAATATGGCGGCTGCAAAGGGAATAAAAATAATTTCGCCAAAATCGACGACTGTCAAGCTCTTTGTGAGAGTAAATAAACAAAAAATGGGCATTATTATTTTGATAAAATGGCTGTCTTATGTTCCAATTGACCTGATTGAGCTTTTGTATTAAGTTGAAGTGTTTCGGTTGCTTTGGGTTTCTTTTGAATTGGTGAAACAAAGTAGCAAAAATTAAAATAGTAAAAAAATGGCATTCAGACATCCAAAGTTAGTAAGCAAATCCTTGACTCCTTTTCACAAAGAATGTTACTCAAGCAATTCTCAAATGGTTCAGCCATTTTCTACTTGCTTTTTTTGAAACCAAAACTAGAAGACAGAGTTTAAAAATCAATTAAGACGTGGCTGATTTGAGACAGTCGCTATTTGTTTGCATTGCCGATTTCGCATTTCGCATTCGCAAGAAGGAGCGCAAAGTGAACGGCGAGTAGATTCTTTTGACGCCTTTCACCACAAAGAAAATCGGGTATTATTAGACCAAAAAGGTGTGAGTCAAAATTTTCGTATAAAAGAGATCTATGACTTTGAAAGAAATGCACAGAGTTTTGTGTTATTTCGAATGAACCAAAGAATCGAATCCTTCTTGTTGCTCATCATTTTGCTGAGTCTTTATCTAGGATCATTGGTAACTTGTTTGACTAAAATTTTTCACTACAACTTTTGTAGGCTCATCCTGCTGATGATCAACGCAAAAAGCGCGAGGATTGCGGTTTCACTTGTGCAACATATTGGGCGTGTAAAACCACATCAAAGGGATTGGGCTCAATATCGCCGCCAGGACTCGCAAAAAACGCTATAAAAGGTATTGGACACCTTTGTCAAAAGGGTTCATGTAGCTGCTGAAAATAAACTTTTTATTTAAAAGTGATGCTACAGAACTCCTCAACAAGATAAACCTCGTTTACAATGTAATCCTCCATGTTGCTCATCATTTTGCTCAGTCTGTATCTAGGAGCAATAGAGAACTTGGTGAATATGACTTTTTAAAGATCATTTTGCTTGTTTGTTCAAATGATTTGAGAAAAGCTCATCAAAAAGCGAGTACAAATCGAAAAGAAAACAAAAATAAAGACTGTTGTGCAATTTAAACCAATTTAAAACAAAAATCAAAAACAAAAAGTTTATTTAAAAGACTCTATTTGAAGATTTTGGCAATAAAATGAGATTTTTAGAGAGAAATGATTCATGCCAACAAGATCAAAGATCAAAAGATCAAAGAAAACAAGATCCCTTAAGTGTCGAAGAGTTCGATCAAGATGAGATTCAGTGAGTGAGCCAACAAAATAGGATTTATTGGATAATTGATCTAGATAAAAAGTATCTTCTTAGTGCTAAATTGGGCTCAGAAAAAGATTGCTAAAAAAAGAATAATAAATGTAGATTTATTCGACACGAATAATGAATTACAGCGCAACGGAGGAGATTTTTACCCCTAATTACCCCTATTGCCTAAATGTTGCTAAGAAAAAAAAAACCCATAATAAAACCTATAATAATGGGAAAAAGAACTAATCTTTCTAGCCGCCAGGATCGAACCCTTAACCCCCCGACTAGGAGAGAAGACTCCTATCCGGTTGGCTACGACGGCTATATAATCAAAAAAGAATAATTCTAATTCTATTGTTAAAAAGATTAGAAAATTTATTTCAACTCAATTTTAAAAAGCCAAAATTCACAACAACTATTCGAATTTCTGGATCAGTTTTGGAAACAAGAATGTTTTAGAAAGTCTTAGAAACAGGAAACAAGAACGAGAACGGGAGAATCTCATTCAACTTGCTTGATTGCTCTAAATTAAGCAAAATATTACCACCAAACAAATTCTGATTCTATTTTTGAACCAAGAACTACAAAGATTTAAATTTCCTTTAAAACAATAATCTTCAATCTTTCTGTACTGTTTTTCGAGCACTTTCCTTGTAATGATTTATTTGTGTTTCGCTTAAAAAGACTAAAACACTATGTAATTATTGGAAATTGTTCCTTTTTTGCCAATCCCTGCTCGGCTTTTCCACATTTATCCAAAACCAAAACTGTACTAGAAGATTTTCTTCTAGAAAATGGCCAACTCCACTCCTTTCTATGATGATCTTTTCACCACAACTGCTTCAGTTTTCCATACGAACAACTCAGCAGATGATTGGTCATTAACACAGTGTCAAGACTATAGTGGTTTTGCATTTTATCGAAATTATGGAGTCGCTTATACATGGGATGGGCTTCCGGTTAGATCTTCTGTGAAAGACGGTGTCAATGATTGGGTGGCTGGATCGCAAATTATGGTAAGCATTGGGCCTGAGCCTGAAATCCAAATAGTAAACCAATTTTGGTTCTTTTACAGCTTGCTTTGTTTGGAATAGTTCTGAATATCCATTGTGCTCGGGTTATCGTCAGAAATCCGAATATTTCCTGGCCTGTTCGATTCTATTTATTATTCGATTGCTTGAGTAGAGGCATTGATTCAATATGTTTCTTCTACAAATGTTATTGTCTTTTGACGTAAGAATTCTTTATATCCAACGACCGTAAAAGCTGTAATAGTAGCCCTAAGGGCACTATTTTTTCGATAGTACTTTTTGCCATTCACATAACCAAAATCGGAAAATATTAGATTATCACTCATTAAAGAAACAGTTTTCAATTATTTTATCTACAAAAACAAGTAAAATTCAACAAAAATTAGGAAAAAAAAAGAAGAAATTTAAAAATCTAGAACAACTAATATATCAGATTCAAATTCTTCCTCACATCTTTTGATTTCTTGATGAAAAGCGAGAAGATTTGCTGAAGTAAGAGGAACCAGAAGCACATCGACTTCTTTTTCGCCACGTGCATCCCTGAGTGACTGTAGTCCTGTAGGAAGCGGGTCATCGGGTTCAAAACAGTGAATCAGCACCACTTGGCACCACTTGGATCGATTCCAACACCACAGCTTTTGAGGGTTCGACGAATGACTTCTTCCGAAATTGAATCCCAAGCATCAGCAACCCATTTTAAGTAGATGTTCCAGGAGCCTTTGGGTTCCCACCTTTTGTGCGTTGCAGCAAAAGCTAATCCTTGTAAAACTGTCAAACCAGAGCCTTAAAAGGATTCCAAGCCACATCTGCACATTAAACAAACTTTGTAGTGCCTCCAGGAACAAAGAAACAATCCAATTGAAGCTGATTGAGCTTTTCCCTCGTCGATTCACTTTGATGAGAGGCTAAACGATCTCAAATCATCAATGTACGATCAGTTCCTGAAAAACCTAACCCCTTTGAGCGATCTCTCCAATATTTGCTTGTTATCTCACTATTGAACCATTTGACACAATATTTCGCTGAATATCCAAAGAGAGGTGCAAAATATTCAGCCAAAGGCAGATGCAAACTGGGGGGATATTATTAGAGGAGAGAGGCTACTATTAGAGGGCTATTATTACAGTTTTTACGGTATTCATTTTCTTCTAGTTGGGAGTGCGTGAACCCCTATGGTTCACCGTTATCTGGATTGATGATCAACAAAATCGTCACTTCTTTTTATTTGGCTATGATCTATTCAATGCAAATGATTGCAAATGGGCTTTGCACGAATCGGTTAGGGAATTGAATTACGAATAAATAGAAATAGTTTACTAAACTGGCTGAAAGCTGAAGTTTTGGCTATGATTTTTCTGGCTTTACAATTCTGACTTGTGAAACACAACTCAAACTATTAGTCTATGCAATCTTATATTCAGAATCTTTGCCGTTTTCTTTGATGGCCGATTCTACTCTAAAATGGAAAGAATAGCTCTCCCTCATTCACTCTTTTTATGGATCATCCCTGTTGTCATTTATTGTTATCAAATCGGTGACGGTTAGTGAAATCATCCGAAAAGTATTGTCAAAGAAAAGTACTTCTAGTTGTCAACGAGGAAACGGGTTTTGTTTGCTTTGGTTGCTGGTATTTCAGTCCATTGCATTATTGCACAACTTGTTTCTATTCATGGAACGATTTGGCCCAATGGTTTCTCAGTTATCTCGATAATGTCATGTACGGTTTATTCGGGGCAACTTTTGCTCTCGATTTGGTAACATTGTGGAAAGTTCGACAAATAGTGAGTTCTACTTTGTAAAACTGAACGATTATTTCCTTAATTTGTTTAAAGCACGTTGAAAGCTACCATAATCCAGTCATTAATTTATTCAATTTATCTCTTTTTGATTAGGAAAACTCTCAACAAGTATTGAATAAAAAAATAGAGTTAAAAAACTAAACGAGATTACGGTATTTCTCACAAATTAACACGTTTTAGGAGAACTTCAAACCAAAAATCGGGTAAAGAAATTGAAATTGAAAAGAAATTGAAAAGATATGTATCAAAAACGATTCAGATAATTGAACAAAACTGTTATTTGGTTCAAAAGAAGAATTGATTCAGCTGAATTGCTAAAATCGTACTTTAAAGTCTCTTAAAGTCAAAATTCAGACAAAACGATCGCCAACCAGTCGTCGAGCTGATGCCCGCTTATCAATAATGGTACGTTTTCATTGCAAATCTCATTCAAAACCTTCCCAGCTTGTCACCACTCATTTCATCACTGTCACTTATCTCATTGTTCACTATTCTCTGCAATATTTTTTCCAACAAGGTCTCCCCATTTTCTACTATTTACTCCTTGAGGTTTACCCCTTCACTTCACAATCATTTTTCGCGTGAGTTTATAGAAAATTTGTAATTGAAATTGTTTATTTAGGATCGTCATTTGGAGATTTATGATTCCACCAAAGGCTTTAAAAAAGTCTCCCAAAAATTTCAAATTCTATGCGTTGAAATTGAAATTTATTTGAAATCTCTTCTATGTCTTTAATCCCCTCGAGCTCAGAAATGTATTGAGTTTTTCTTCTTCGCTTGTGGACTCACATTTTTGTAATATCTTGCATTGAAAAGTCAAATGAAGAAAGTAGCATCTTTTGCTAAAGTTTGTTTCACAATTTGACAAAAATTCAGGACGAAGAGGGCTCATTTTTTCAGCTTTTAAATGAACCATTTCGATTGATCGAGGAATTTTTGAAATCGAATCAATAAAACAGTCAGCCGGTGTCTCCCAAATAAGCACTCAAGTTTTTGAAAAACTGTCAGAAAATGTTTGACATTCTCGGTGATTTCCTCTTTACTAAACATCAACTCAAGCTTTGTGAAAGTTCCAATGAAAAGTCGAGACAAAACTTTTATCAGAAAAGTCATTTTCACATTGAGATACAATTTCTCGAAGCGCAACGTAAATTTCACGCAAATTTTCTCGATTTGAGTCATCATTTCAACAATTTTCTCCTGTTCATTTGAGTCGATTGCAGAATTCATTAAAATTTTATGTGGTTGCATTTTAGATAAACCAGAAACGAGAATTAGCTTAGAAAACTCTTGACAATTCAAACTTAATCAAGCGTTTCAACGAAAAAATCTAGTCACTTTATAGTTTCATAGTACACTTGCCTATTTTCAATTCAATTCAATGATTTTTCTTGTGATTTGAAACAAACTCCAAGTCATCAACTCCAAGCTATCAGAAAGACTAGAAAAACCCCAAGAAATCGAAAGATTATAGCTTGTTAATCTTTCAAACGAAAGGAATGCTCGACGCTTAAAAAGGCTTGATTTTCGCGAAATTCTTATCAATTCCACACCTTTGCTATTCCGAAAACTTTCTAGAGAATGCCCAACTACAAGCTCACGTATTTTGACTTGAGAGGACGAGCTGAAGTAAATAAATATTCTAAAGTTTTATCTATTGACTTTAAAATCAAAAATTTGTTGTCATTGCCTATGATTTTAGATCCATCGTCAACTCTTTGCTTTGGCCGGTGTCCCCTATGTTGATAAACGGATCAAGCCCGAAGATTGGCCAACATTGAAGCCAAGTGAGTATCGAAAACATTTAAAAGCGCATTCTAAGTTCAAATTAAACATGCCAAACATTAAAAACACAATAGTCAATTAAAAAATCAGAATTACTGCATTAGATCAAGAATTTTTTCAGCAACCCCATTCGGCCAGCTTCCTTTGTTGGAAGTCGATGGAAAACCCATTCCCCAATCAATGGCAATCGCTCGTTTTTTGGCTAAGCGATTCGGTTAGAAATGACAAAATTCATAATCAATTGATTTCTCAGGTTTTGCTGGTGCCAACGATCTTGAGGAGGCTCAAATCGATGCTCTCGTCGATTTGTTGAATGACTATATGACTGAGCAAAAGCACTTCTTTGGGGTGCTTGTCGGACGAGTGCCTGGAGATAAGGTAGCTTTTCAATAGTGAATTTGGAACTTGGGTCTGATTTGGAATCATTAATCATTCCATTCAGGCAGCCGCCACCAAAGAGCTCTTCGAACCAGCCAGAGACAAGTACTTTCCACTTGTCATCGAGAAATACCTGAAGAAGAGCAAGAGCGGATTTCTGGTTAGTGCAACTCTATTTTAGACTGAAATGCTTTTTCACAACAACTAAACCCTTACAGGTTGGCTCAAAAGTCTCATGGGTTGACTTGCATCTCGCCGGCCACATCACCACCTATCAACAGCTCATCCCGGGAGCTTTTGACAAGTATCCAGAGGTGATTTTACTAGAAAATAGATATTTGGGTTAATTTCATAGCTTGTTTTGTATTTAGGTGATTGCCCATCGAGACCGAGTCGAGGCTCTGCCTGCAATCAAAGAATGGATCGCTAAACGGCCAAAGAGCAGCTACTAACGAACTCAAATTTTGTATTTTAAAATTATCTATTGACAATAAATCAATTTTTGCATTATCCAATTGATAAGATAAAATTCAGCATAGAAAGTGAACTAGGTCCGATTTTTGAATTCTCGATGTACTCGATGACTGTACACTTGGTCAAAGGTTGGAAACTTGGGATAAATTGGGTATTTGCAGAAAATATGACTGACAATGAGTAATATCCGCTGATTCACTCAATTTGTCATTTGGAGAATTTAAAGAGTTCCCGTTGATCTTTGCTCTCTTGATCCCAAAATAATTGAGTATAAAAGCTGCAACGTTGAACTTCATTAAACAAAAAGAATGCTCAAATCACTAATTTATTTCATTACTTTCTTACAGTCATATGCAAAAGTCTTTTAACACTCAATTTTCTAAAAGGTTTCATCGATTCTCTTTGATAAGCTATTGATAGTTTTATTTACACAAACGCTATCGCTATACAATACTTACTAATCGAGAAAAAATATAATTGTCAAAACATTTCTGAAGATCGTGGTGCAAAAGTCTTTTAGCACAAGACGAAATTAAGCTATAATCAATATTTTGTCGGCCTTCCTTTTGACAAAAGTACTTCTTCAATACGAGTAAGCATCGATGTAATTAACTCATCAAGTATTCCTGGTCCAATCGTTCTCCAGATTTTCTGATGTAAAACCATAGCACGACTTTAGAATTGAATCGTTTTCCTCACAACTTCGATTTCAAATAGGCCCATAAATTCTCGATAACACTTAAATCCTCGGTCATCCCACATCTGTGCACATTTCCAGACGCATTCGTTTTTTCCATAATAAGTGAAACGGTTGGGGGCGTACAACCGTTTCACGTCAACCGAGGTGAGCAACGTCTTGTCGTGGCATTCCTTGATCTCTTGCCTCGGCGATCATTTCTTTATCCGGAGTTGTCAAATCCGCTCCTGGCATCTAAAAAATTAAATAAGTAAATATGAAACGAACGAATCAGTATCCCGCACAAAATTATAAGACAAAGACTTTTGCATCACGATCTTCAGGAGTGTTTTGACAATTATATATTCTTTTCACGATGAATAAGTGTTTTATAGCGACAACCTTTGTGCAAATTTTGACGTGCGGTTTTAAGGGACTGGTGTGAAACCGACGCGGCGCTTTCTGAAGCGTGGATGCGCTACAGTATCCCGCACAAAATCCCCCTTTTGCCATTCTTTTCATTTTCCTCAACTCCATGATCCGGAAACTTTGTCCGGTTTTTACGCCGAATCCCGCTAAGTTTTCTTCCCCTTCGTAGAAACTATTATGTTTTTGTCGCGCGTTTTTAAAGTACTTTCTCCCTGGTTCGTTCCCTTCTTTTTTATATTGTTTGCCCAGCGTTTGTTGTTTAAAATTCTAATAGAGTTTTATTTCGTTTTCTTTTTGGCTTCTTCCACCCCATTGTTTTGAATCCGTTCCCACATGTCTTATAAACTCAACTTAACTAATTCCTTTTAACTAAAACGCAAATCTAAATATTTGTATGCTTTAAAGGGTATCTTTGCTTTTTAATCTGGAAAGTTTAAGCTGTGAAGGTTTTTTGGGTAAAATTTAGCTTTATCTACGTTTGATCGCTTCTAATTAGTTTTTTATACATTTCTCGTTGGTTTTATGGTTTATTGGAGTCATTTTTCATATCAAAAATGATTTATTGAACTGCTTGATACGATTTTTACAATGAAAAATTATTACTGCGCTAGATTAACCTCAAAAAGTGGTTTTGGTGACAAAAGTGACTTCAGTAAATCATACAAATGTCAATTCCAATAATGCCTTTTTATTTTCAGATACGGGAATGTCGGTTGCAACGATCGGTGATTTGCCGTTGGAGCTGGTTGAGAAGATCGCACGCCATCTCGATGTGAAAGACGTGCTGAGATTGGTGATGGTGAACAGGGGGCTCTACTCGACCTATGCAATGGATCAATCGATCGTTTTCGGAAAGCACGTCGCTGTGGTTGCCCTGGGACAGGACTCCGAACTAAAGAATTGGATGAAGAAGTTCGTGAATTCTCCGTCCTTTCAACTGAATGCAACTCGTCTTCCTTTCGCCAAACGAATCGATTCATGCGACGAGTTAAACGTCCATTTCGATGCCGACTGGACCGATGGAATGTTCTTAGGCCAGTTGAAATCCGTTAACCAACTCGTGTTCGTTGTTAACACGAAGGAAGATTGTCTGAAGTTCCTCACCAATTTTTGTGGATCGGTCAAAAAGAACGCAACACTAGACATCAACATCGGCTCATTTGAACAGGATCAAGTAATGAAAGAGCAACTCGGCAAATTCATCGAAAATCAATTGAATGAATGCGAGAAAATGATTTTGCCTTATTCGATGCAGAGTGCTCTGCCTCGTTGCTTCCATGAGGCCATGATGGAAACGCAAATCAAAATGCTTTCAATCGAGATTTGGCATTGGGAATTTGATCGAATGGTCGACTGGATTGTCAATCAAGGAATTCTAATTAAGAATTCTGAAGCTGTGATTCACATTGTAACGCAAAAGTGGTTTTCTTTCACCGGCTTTCACGCGATTTTCTTTCACCGGCTCAAGGACTTCAACGAGTCGATGACGGCGAAAATCACTCAGCACTCGTTTCTCGTGCAAACGAGCTTCTCAGGGGAAACGAAGTTCCACTGGTCTTTCCGTTCGACAAAAATAGTTCGTGTTTCCGCCGCCGAATCGACTCAACGACGAGTTGCATCTACGTGTTTCACAAGTTTGGATTGCAATTTTTGGCCTTCTACATGCCGTCTCAATGAATTATTCTCTCAAATCTGCTCTATATTTAGATCTTTTTGAATCTGTATTTTCTATTTTGAGTTTTTCCATTATTGCAATATGTTGTGTGCGTCAATGATTATTTGGCTCGCCTTTATTCCCCCCGCTAAAGCATATATCTACTATATAAATACAGTCTCTTGTATTTGGAATTTGTTGCCAAAGCATATCTGTGAAAATACTCTTGGCATCTAAAAAAATTAGTACCAGTAAATATTGAAACGAACGAAAATAATAATTTTTGCAAGTGTCAAAAGAATTGCACCACGATCTTCAGGAGTGTTTTGACAATTATATTTTTTTCGATGAATAAGTGTTGCATAGCGACAACGTTTATGTAAATAAATTTTATATATATTTGTGTAAATAAAGCTATTAATAGCTTAGAGAGCACAATGAACTTTATCAAAGAAATTGCTAGTATGAAAAGAAAAAGTCAAAACAAAGCGATAAGTTTTGTTTGCATATATTCCAGGAATGTTTTTGTGCAAAAATTATTGAGATTGATCAAGTCTACACAAACTAGTAGCGTTTTGAACAGACATAACTGATTTTTTTTAAGTTGACACACTATAGTGTGCACTTTCTACCGTAACCAAACAACAGAAAACAAGAAAAAGCCACTTTTTGAATCTTTTTTTATCTTTTTTGTTATTCTCCGTCCAAAGACGAACGCGGAGTCAAAGTTAAGTTTTTTATCGTAACATACTGCTAAACTCAACCGCTTCACAGTTCACTGTTTAAACTGTGAACTCTGTGACACTGTGACACTGTGACAAATCTCAACAACGTTCTGAATATCGGTTGATTTCGTCGTTGTCTCGTTCATCAAGATCAGATAATCTTCTAGATACAGATTTGAGAGTAGACTTGAGAAGTAAAAAACTTATGAACTTAAAAAGTTAAGTTTCAATTTTAAATTTAAATTAACAAATAAGCCGACCTTTTTCTTCAGTGATCAACATTTCCGAGACAAAAAAGAACGTTGAATCATTCAAACCGGTGGGTTTTCGTAGCTATATGGGAAAATAACTTTTTACATCTGATATTGACTATGTTATGACTTGCTCATCTTGAGCTAGCTAATGTAGTCCAAAGAAAATGAAAGCGTTTCTACAAAATTTCAAATAACAATGATCTAATATAGTATAACTGACTTGACTTTCGTCAAGTCAAGTCAGTTATACTATATTAGATCACTGTGACTTTCGCTTTTAAAAGTGTCCATCTACAAGAAATTTTTCCACAACTTGTATATTTACTGAAATTTTTTGAAATACAAGGATTTATGGAAAGAAAATTTCTGATCACAAAACGACAAGGATAAATTGCGTGTGATCTTTCGACTCTTTTTCGAGTACAAAAGCTTTCTCAAGTGTTCTTTGACTTTGATAATCTTCAGTTAATGACATACAATAAAAATTTTTATCGTTTTTGATTATGATGATTATGACTGATGAACAGAATTATGATGATGAGCAAAACGATTGTCACACACGCGTACCATGGCCATTTCGATCTTCTCTGAAAAACATTGTTAGTAAGTTTGGTATGATGATGGTATCTAGTAAATTAAAGTAAATTAGTAAGTTAATTTGTAATTTATTTTCTGCTTTGGTATGTAGACAAAGAAAAACAATGTACCGTGATTCTAATAGAAGCGCAGTTTCCAATAAAAGCAATAACTAGGGATATTCAGCTTAGTAGACTGAATATCCTGAGTTTTGAACCTTTAAGGATATATAAAGCTATTAGGTTGATGCATAAGTCTTTTCGTTTTTTTCGTACTTCTGTTAAAAAGTAACAAATTCACCAATTAATCTATAGTTTGCTCTATAAAAAAAGTGTTTTTTTGTTCAATTTGCATCTTTTTAAATGAATTTCGGTTTACTTTCAAGCAAATTCGAGAGTGAAAAACGCCTTTTTCGTAAAAATCTATAAAAAACTCTACGGAAAAATTGGCTGAATGAATTTCTCTGAAATCTTGGCGAAATATCAAACGTTTTTTTTCTCTATCTTTTATCTATTGACACGAAGATAGGTTTTCTTTAGCTAAGGTGTCTAAACCGCATCATCGAGTTAGCCCTTTTTGACTACCCGACTTCATACTCTCAAGAAAATCCAGGCATTAAATATTTTTAAACCCGTTCTAATGTTATTTTGCAGAAAAATAATTGGTTTTTCTAATGAAATCAACCGTAGTTTAATTGGTGCATTTGTTGGCTTGAAACGGCAGACGAAAAGGAACAAAAACACTTATGCATCAACCTAATAGAAGCGCAGCCTCGACTAGAAGCAATTTTGTGGAATAATTGAAAAATAAAAGCGCATGCGCTTCTATTAGAATAAATATCGTATGCAATTTTTGATTTGACTGTAAAATAGCTCTTTATAAGTTTACCTCTGGTTTCGTCTGCAATGGAGGAAGAGGTGATTGGGTGGATGGTTGAATGCCCGGTGGTGGACACATGACAGGGAGCACCGTATCATCATTATGATAATAGAGATGTGGAGGAATTTTGGTGATCGGACAACTCTGGAAATTTTTGATTCATGATAAGGAACAAAAAACTTACCAGAAAAAGTATCATATTAGTCAAGACTTTGAGCTTATTCTTTCAATAAAAAGCTTTAACAAACTTTGTCATGTGTGGGGAGAATGGGAAGGACGATCTGTTCTTCACATTGGGCTCCATTTGATAGTTGTGGGTTGTAGGGGAATTGTGGTTGTTGAGGAGTGTGTGGCCGAGAATTTGTAGCCACCTCGTAGCTTGGTGGTGGTGATGGTAGTTCATTAATAGGTGGTGCTGTTGACTCCATTTAACTGGAAAATCAAGAAAATCTTTATTACATAGCTATAGCTGGTCTATAAGAACTTCTTGGAATCAAAAATGACATTGAATAGGAAACAAAACGGTAAAAGAAAACGGCTCTTATCCATTTTCCCGGAATTTTGAAATTTTTCTGAAATTTTGAAGAATTTAAGACGTTTTTCGTGTTTAGCAGATTGATTTCATTTAAAATTTATCTACTGTTATTGCTAAATTTTTGTATATTTGCTTAGGAATGATATAAAATAGAAGCCAATTGATTGAAACCGATCATGACGAAATCAAAACCAAATTCGCCAAAAGAGATCGGCTCATTGTCTCTTGATTTTGATTGTTTTTGTCATCAAAATGAATATGAATAGTTCAATCAAACTTTGTTTCATTTGAAAGCTTAAGTTCTTCTCTTTAAAACTCTATACGAAAAGTTAACAATATTATTTAATATTATCTCTAATTGTAAGAAAGATTATAGTTATCAAAAATGTTTTAAACTCTCGAAAAGTTCAGAATATCTCTGATGTTCGAAATATCTCTGATGTTATCTCTGTTCGAAATATCTCTGATGTTATCTCTGTTCGAAATATCTCTGATGTTATCTCTGTTCGAAATATCTCTGATGAATATCGAAATGCGATCAGTGAATCGTTCAAATACCTTCAACGTGGTTTAACAATTCCACTTTTCAATGTGACACAATTTTTGATTGAAGACACTATTTTAATTACTAGTTAATAAAGAAGAAAAGAAGAAAATAAAGAAAAAAAAAGCATTTTAAGCAGTGTAGAATCTCATGATTGAAAGCGATTCTAAAGCTATGCTAAAAAGCTACAATATTAAACTTTAATAAAGGGAAATCTTGGTTGAATAGATTTCAAATAACTGTAATATTCTTTTTTTAATCTCACACATTATATTGTATTTATTTTATGGGCACAATATTGTTTGACATGCTTATGCTGACTTTGAGAATGATTTTTTTTTAGTTACGCTTAAATTTCTGGTGATTCACCATTTTGACAAGCCACGAAGGAGAAATTGATGAGCAAACGGGATTTGATAAGAAAATTCTGTTTTTTGAAAGCTTTCACCACTGACAATTGACCAGAATTTGTTTTTCAGCCTTTTTTTTCCAAAGAAATTAGAAAGATGCGAACAATCTCTTCCCAAACAATCCCAAACAAAAGCTTTTATCTCTGACAATAATATTATCTCTAATTGTAAGCAAAGTTATAGTTAACAAAAATGTCTTAAACTGTCGAAAAGTCCGGAAAAATTCTAATAGTCTAGGGAAAACAGATAAGAGCCAAGAAAACAAATTTTGGAGTAGAAAATGTCTTAATTCTTAATAAGTTAATAAAATTCACAATTTAGCAAAACGAATAAAACATTTACTATTGAACGATCGAAAGTTGATTGAAAGTACAAGGAATTGATGACCTTGAAATGGAAAAAGGAGTGGAACGAATCGATTTAAACTTCAAGGAAAAAGGAATGGGTTTAAATGGGAAAAGAAGTCCAAAATTCAACCTTTTTATAAAATGCCCATAGTTGAAAAATTTCTATTTAAAAGTTTGAGAAAACAAAAAAAAAAGAGTTGAATAAAATTGTAAAAATAAAGAGTTGTACAAGGATATTTTGTTGTCTTTAGTTTTCTTTGAAAACAGAACAAACAACATTTACTTTTGCATTGCATTGTTTCTTCTAAGAACGAAATCAACAATCATTTCAATGATTTCATCATTTCTCGAGACAAGTGTCTTTTCGACGAGCCATCACAAAGACATTCTTCATGTAAAAGATGAATATATTAGTAGCTTCTATATTGACTAGTAGTTCTATTTACTGGTTACTAGTTACTTAGTTACGTAGTTACTATTGACTGGCTAATAGTTCTATATTCACTTCAATGTAGTCAAGAAAATGTTCCAATAAAAAATGAAACACTAGCTTAACAATTAGCTTGCTTTTGTGTTTCATTTTTACCTGAACGAGTAGAGCTCTGAAGAGCTGCACTTGAAGTTTTCTCGTTGATTCACTCATGTTGGTCGTCTGAAACAAATCATTGTCGTTAAGTCAATATAAAGCCTAGTTTTTAAACTTTAGGCAAATCTGATCTAGTAGAAAAGGATAAACCGAAAAACGAATCAAACATAATATGTTAATCTTAAGTGTTCGATGAATTTGCTAAGTGCAAAAGAGAATGACACCGTATGTTGCGCCTAGCTCGGTCATGCAAACGGCCAAAGAGAAGAGTTGACCGAAATCCCACACCTCAACACCGCCCTCGTCTGGATGCTAAAAGATGTCGGCTAAAATTTTACAAAGTAATGGTGATGAAATGCTTTTTCAAGCCATTCGCACTAAATCTTAAAGAATTTTTTGATAATCGATCTGAGTTTCACCAAGTTTTGAGGTGTGAGCAATCTGTAAATCACAGACTTCCAGAAAAATGTTCAAGATGTGTTTTTAAGGCAACAAGCAGCAGGGAAAACTTTGTGTAAGTAGGGAAACGTTGAGCGATAACAATAAGAATGGGATGCGAAGTATAGAAATGTTCAGATCTTAGTTTCAGTTCGCATTTCTTGCATTCACAATGAGAAGCTTTTTTTTTTTTGCTTGTGATTGCATATCTGGTTTTGCAAATTTCTGGTGATGATTGGGGTTGAAAATCAAGTAGCGGTACTCACTAGAACAACTAGAAACAATATTGTGTGCTCGGTGTGTGGAATTGACCGTGACCGCCGAGTCGATCGATTTTTGGGAGTCTATTGGAAAAGCACAAATTTAGCTTTTATTTGAGAAGTTTTATAAACAGATATTCCTAATTTTGAGATATAATTTGAGCTTTAAAAACGTAAACGCACAGTTTCTGGTGCATTCGATCAAAAAATTCAGCCATTTGAAGAATTCAGAAGAAACCACTAAGCAAGCTCGGCTTTTAAACACTCAATTTTGTCGGATTTGTTGTGTTTCTGTTGTTTTGAGATAATTAATGAGTTTAAATCCACCTTAACTATATCAAAGATAGGCTAGAGCGAAAAGAAAGCTTCATTGAACGTCTACCAAACTTTGATCTTTAAAAGTTTACTGAGAAAGACTAAAATATTGTTTCTAGTTGTTCTAGTGAGTACAGCTACTTGATTTTCATTCTATAACATCGCTTTTTCGCCATTCAAATCTCACACCCAAATTTTATTTGCCTATTCGGTTCAAGTGGTCGAAAAAGGGACATAAGGAGATTGATTTGCTGTGAGGTCGAAAGGAAAGAAGTGAGAAAACGTTCTCATATCGAATTACCCTTTTTTTGTCTGTTTTGTTGATCATTGTACTTTTCTGTTACCGTATTTTCTCTAATAGTAGTGCACCCAGAGCGTCGCCTAAATTGCTTGAAATCTCGAAAAGCGCTTATCAGAACCTATCGATGTGGGGTCGGAAAATGTAGCTGACGATGAGATCTAGTGGGGGATTTGAGTGTTGAGTAAAAGCTCTTCTGCAAAAGCTTGGAAACCGTAAAATCGTCACCAACTCGGCTAGCCGGGGTGCACTACTATTAGAGAAAATACAGTATTCGAAAGTCAATTAGGTTCCCGTGAAATGTTGCTTATTTCATTGTTTTGTTTCGTTAACTCATTCGATCGACTGAACGCTCAATTGGATTTCACCAAGTATGGAATTGGAGGTGAGTTAGAGAGTCAAATCGAACAGTTAGTCTTTACGTTAAAAGCAATAATCATTAACTTGATTTTGATCCATTTCGAATATTATCCCTGTGGCGAATAGCCACTAAAAAGTTACCTAACTCTGGCAGCCTAAAAATTGGAGAAATCTTGAGGAAATTGGTGCGCCTTCATTCTATTTCGCGCTCCAAATCATTTATTGTTTTGTAGCTTGTTAGCTGAGTATCTTGGGTTAAAGCCTATATAGGGCAACTGTTGTTCATTTGGCTCGGTTATCTTTCATTTTCTTTCTGCTTTCCTCTCATTTGTGTGAAAGTTGTGTTCTAATTAGGACGAAATTGTTTCTGTTTTTTATCGTCGCTTTTAATTCAATTGTCGATCTTGTGTGGAAATTGCTCAGACTCAGGCCAGGCTCAGGCCAGGCTCAGGCCAGAGAGGCACCCAGCCCTAACTAGATGTTTTCTAAGGTTTAAAACAATCGATAGCCTAATCGAAGACCAAAGATTCCGAGTCAGTCGGCTATTGAATAAAGTGTTTTTAGTTCAAATGAGATCAGATATCTCGAAACAAGAAATAACGTGTCTTGAGTGAAGAGTACCAAGCATGCGAATAATATTACACCCAACCCTAACTAGATGTTTTCTAAGGCTTAAAACAACCGATAGCCTAATCGAAGACCAAAAATTACAGCTATTTTAGCCTACCGATGCCACAAATTTAGAAATTTAGAAGACTACTCACTTTTCATGAACAACATGACCAATCTCAATGATGAGCTTTTCAATAAACGAAACTATAATCGATTTTTGTCACCAATCTTTTTGAAAGATTATCGAACAGGTTAAATAGAAATTTAATCAAATTTTAACACATCAAATTCCAGCAAATGACTCAAAACCACTCGAAGTACATTTTCAACTTTGGTACTTCAAAATGTTCTACTTGGTAGAATTAAGACAAAAAAAAACGTTGAAGTCAATGAAAACATTTAGGATGCTGACACTCAACAACTCACCTTTGGTGCCGAGTTTATCGAGGTAAACAGTTTGAAGATAAAACGAGAGACAGTTTTAGACTTGGTACGATCAGAGATTTGTCTGGAAACCGGAGGATTTTGGTGGCATCAATAAGATCTATGTGAACTATCAGAATTTGTGGATTCCTGACAATAATATGGGAAATACGTGAGTAGAATAGAGTGAAATGGGATTGGAGTTTGGAAGGGTAAAGTGGGCAATAGAAATTCGGAGAACACAGTAGGAGAGGTGATCCATCAGCTTTACTTTGCTCATTAGGACATGAATTGTTCAGATTACTGTAAACATCTGATTACAGCTTACTGTAAACGTCTGATTACAGATTACTGTAAACGTCTGATTACAGATTACTGTAAACGTCTGATTACAGATTACTGTAAACGTCTGATTACAGATTACTGTAAACGTCTGATTACAGATTACTGTAAACGTCTGATTACAGATTACTGTAAACGTCTCATTACAGATTACTGTAAACGTCTGATTACAGATTACTGTAAACGTCTGATTACAGATTACTGTAAACGTCTGATTACAGATTACTGTAAACGTCTGATTACAGATTACTGTAAACGTCTGATTACAGATTACTGTAAACGTCTGATTACAGATTACTGTAAACGTCTGATTACAGATTACTGTAAACGTCTGATTACAGCTTACTGTAAACGTCTGATTACAGATTACTGTAAACATCTGATTACAGATTACTATAAACATCCATCAGCTTCGTTTTCTTTTCAGCAAAACACTCACTACTATACACGACTCATCGATTCGACAGGTGACAATCAGAAGCGATGGAATCGTGACAATGCCCACCGTATATTATGTTGAGATTGCTTGTCCGATTACGGTTAATAGCTTCAAGTCCAATCCAACTTTGACCCTTTCAGGTGGATACTTTCCCGTTTGATGTTCAAGCGTGTCAGATACCAATTCTTAGTTTTTTATACAGTCCGTAAGTTTCGCGAACCGAAACTCAAAAAGATTCTTTTAGGGACGATATATTAACAAACGGTACGGTGGCTCCAGCAGCTTTATCACTTGATGGGGTTGGTTTTAAATGTAGAACAAACAAATAAAACTATTATTATTGTTTATAGTTCAGTTAGACCACCTTAAATCAAACTTTAGAAGGTGAACGTTTAGGGTAACGGTGAATGGAACGTCACCCATATCACCACAACGACGACCAGCTTTGCAGCCACAATGCAAGTAGTGAGTATAACAATCTAAGAATTTGACTATCCTGACGATTTGCTTTAGTTTTATTTCATTATTCATCTAAAAAGAGTTCCAAATTTCTACGTTTACGTGATCGCTTTGCCGTGTTTTATTTTGACAATGCTCTCAGTTATTGGAATGTTCTGGTCGCCAAATATTAGAAAGGAACAGCTCACGAAAGTTTTAGAGATTTTAAATCTTTTTCCAATAAAAGAATTAGTTAAGTATCGGTTTAACAAGCCTTGTTTCGATGACAGTCTTGCTCGATCTCTTATCGACGGCTATTCCAAAGACAAGAGTTTTTCCTTTGTTGGGTAAGTTTGAGACAATCGAAATTACATGTAGAATCAAATCAAATCAAAAAAACTAATAAATTATTAATATGCAACTCTCTTCCAAGGTATTTACGTCGTTGTCTGCGTGGGGATCATCTCGGCCGCTTGTGTCGTCATCGTAATGTTCGCTCTTCAAAATCCGAGAAAGAAAAACGATTGGGAGTTAAAAAAAGAAGCTCACGAAAGAGCGATGGAGGGATACAGGTTGAATTTAAACAATAAGAGAGCATAAATCTTTCTAGAGAAAAGTTCTGCCGTTTCTTTAAAGAACACTGCACAAGGCGACACGTCTTCTTTCAACTCTGCTTTCAAGGCATCAACCTCGCTGGGTTCATCGTTTTTCTGTCGTTTTGGAAATGATTCGTCGATTAATTGAAAGATTTAAAACTCGATAAATATGTTTACTTTTTATTACTCAACTTGAATTTGCCAAAAATGTGCCTGTATTTATGAGTTCGAAAGTTTAGTCTATAACAAGACTAGAATCTGCTGATTAAGTCAATCAATCAATCTTATTACGGTAGTTTTTCAAGTTCCTTAGATTCAAGCCTTTTATTTTAGAACTTACTCTAATCATTAACAAACATACAAATAAAGTTTTCCATCCAGCCCCAGCGAGTTCCCTTCGTGGAAAAGAATTCCGGGAATTCATCATTTGTGACAAGAATTTGAGGCCTAGCAGAAATAGTTTGAAAAAAATGAAAGCGGCTGTAATCTTTGGACTTTGTTGTGTGAAATTTAAGTTACTGTTAAATGGTAATACAACAAACACAGCCACAATCACTTTGAATATCCCGAGATCCACAATCCCGAGATCTTGTTAGACATTTTCACTAACGTTTTTTCAAAATGAATTTGTAAATACTGTAATAGTACCCCGCCCTCCTCGTACAGTCACGTAGTCGCAAAAGTTTTTTAGGATTTCATTTTTCGCAAAGCACCCGTACTTTCAAAAAAATGCGTCTTTGGTATGAAAAATAGTCCTGAATTTCAGCTATTTTTCGATAACTATTGTAGCATTATAGCATATCGTAATACCTTTAATAGTAGCCCCTCCCCCTGATCATGCCGGTCGGAGCATCGCGTAGTCTAACTTTAAATACATTTTTCTCGCCACGCGTTTATGCTACAGTGTTCGTTTAAGTATTAAATGAAAGCTGAAATTCAGAGCTATTTTTTGATGCCTAAACGCGCATTGTAGCATAAACAAGTGTCGAGAAAAACTCGTTCAAAGGTAGACTACGCAACACTCCGCACCGTCATTATGGAGGTGGGGTACTATTACAGGATTTACGGTAGGTAATTTGGGTTTTTAAAGGACAAAAAGAAGAACCGCAATTAGTCCAACCGTGAAGTTCAACTAAAAATAAAACAGAAAAACAGAAAAACAGAAATAACAGAAATAAATTGTGTTACTTGAAGGATTATTGGGGGACTTTCAAAGAAAAACAGCTCAATCTACTTGAAACAATATTTTTTGATACAAGGCTGTAAAAAATAGAATCAAAAAATAACTGAACATTTGAATCACACCGTTTCTGATACATTATTAGAGAATAATTCGCTTTTTGCATTTATATTTGGGGTTTAGAAGCTAAAATGTACTTTAAAAAGCTTGTAGATTAGTAAATTTACATTATTTGCATGGAAATTGTGCTTGCTTTTAAAAAGAAAGAGATTTTCAGCTCTTCAAATTAACGAAAAACTGCTGTGTACACAAATTCCCCCATTTCCCTTCCAGAAATGAATGAAATCTATCGATTGTGCGAACAAAATTGCTAATATTAATTGCTAATATTATTGCTAATTGCTAATATTATTCATAGCTTTAATGGGATATTTCCGTTTCTTTCTGCATCTTCAAAGAAAATCCCTTTTCTTATACACGGGTGCTATATTTATGCTGTTGTTGTTTTTGGAGGTGAAGAATCGAGCGAACGATGATCAAATGGTCGATCAATCTAAGGAGATTAAAAGTAAGTTGTTAATCTGGACAATTTGACTAGAAGTCAGGCTCTTTGCTTGGCCAATAAACTCATTCAGAAAACAAGGAGAATTTTGGGCCTTTGAACATGGAACAGTACAAATTGCCGGATGGATCGTTGGACGGAAAGGAGATCTTTGTGTGGTACGCATTCTATGATCGCAGGTTTTATATTTGACTTTGAATTGAATTTCCGATCTTTTTCCGATCTTTTTCCGCCATTTTAGAGACCCAGAAGGGCCAAGGATACGAATTTTGGCGAACACGGTGTGCAAAGAATTGAGGAAAGAGGATGTGTTGATTGAGATTTCTCCAGTGATTCAACTAAAACTTGCTTGGATTGAAGCAATGGAGATAGTCAGGCTTCCAAAAACGGATAAAGTTAATGGATTTTGAGATTTCGAGAAATTTTAAACATCTCTGATATCTAGTTTAAACTAATTATCGATTAGAAAACAATTTTTTAAAGATAGCATTTGTAATGGGAATGGTTGTCGACTACAAGAAACCGATTTAACAACTGTCATCTATCGAGGAGTCATCCCTGAAGAGGTAAAGGAGTCAATAATCAATCATTCAATAATCAGATTATAATCATTCGAAAAAATCGAAGAGCCAAAGTAAAGTTGCACAAGATGCCGGCAGAATATAAAGATCAGATCAATTCTTGTATCATTGCACCGCTATTTTGGTGAGTTTATATTATCAAAACACTTTAATAAACGATTCTATTTGATCGAACTTTTTGAATTAAACCCTTGACTTTCAAAATAATAGCGAATTCTAACCGCTTTCATAAATACTGTAATAGTACCCCACCCCCATAATGACGGTGCGGAGTGTTGCGTAGTCTAGCTTTGAACGAGTTTTTCTCGACACTGGTTTAGGCTACAATGCGCGCTTAGGTATCAAAAGATAGCTGAAATTCAGAGCTATTTTTTGATGCCTAAACGCGCATTGTAGCATAAACAAGTGTCGAGAAAAACTCGTTCAAAGCTAGACTACGTAACACTTCGCATCGTCATTATGGGATTGGGATACTATTATAGTATTTACGGTAGAAATCAGGTACAACGATTGGCCGAGACTTTTCGTTTTTTTCGAGTGGTGGAAGAGGAATAAGATCAACAAAATTCTCCTTCACGTTCACTCGGTTTCAGCGCCGACAATGAGAATCATCGATTATTATGTTCAAAAGGTTTTTTTTTTTGAGAAAACTTTGCAAATTTCATAAAATTTCAATTTCTAGGGCCTTGTTGAGACCCGTCCCTTCCCTTTGATGCCTTTCACATCACAATACAATCCAAATAATCATGTTTACTATTTGGCTGAGCATTTAACAACCGCATTTTGTGGTGTTTGGTCGGACACAAAATACACGACAATGAACGACGTTGATGAGATTTTTTATGTGCGGTGAGGGAAAGGCTTGAAAATGATTTGTCTCCTTTTCTGCTTTTCAGAAATCGGAGTGAAACTCTTCTTGATGTGGTGAGACGACAAATGAATCCGGCTGAATACCCGGGTGTCGGTTAGTCATTCAAACGCATTGTTATACGTTATTAAAGTCATTTTTGGATTGGCCAAGTCGTTAGTACGTTTGGTTAGTGTTTTAAAGATCAAGATTTCGCTTCATGATCCAACAACTTTCAATAGAAAGACCTAGGAGCTCTCAATCTTGATCATCACGGTCTCGGTTTCCCGGATGAACCTTGGGATTATGGTAAATTCCCGAGAGTTAAACATTGTCAAAAAGGGACACCCGTTTGAGTCGAGTAGACCACAAAAAGTGAGTTGAAAAAAGGTTGGGATTAGATTAATTTTTCATGAGATTTCAGTACATCTACCAGACTGAATATGCAAAATTGCCTTGGGTTCACGAGATGAAAAACTTCTTTGGAAACAAGAAATCGCAAATGGTTTCTTAAAAAAGGAGTTCTAGGATTAGTAAAGTCGATTTGATACTAATAATAAGTTTTTATCAATTTTAACAATTTCCAGCTTCCCACAGAGCAAGTGATCTATCTTCACATGCGAAATGAAATGACAAATCTCGAGGGGACACCACGAATCTATCCCGATTTTCAAATGTTTGAGGTAAAAAAAGAAATACCGTAAATACTGTAATTCCAGGGGAACCTTCGCCATACAAAATTGGTGACCCAAACAGTCACTACTTTTGAAAAAGAGTTTGGTTGAAAAGTGCTTAGAATGGCGTTGATGGGCCGGCTTATACGTTCCGCCTATACGGCCTATACGTTCCTAGGCATAAACGGATGTGGACTAGAATTTGGGTTAAGTTAAAGAGAGTGGATCCCTTTTGATATCCCACCATCTCTAACACCCCGACAACCCAACTCAACTCCTTCAACGTATTAGAGGGGAGTCCCTGTGAAATGACCGACCTGTACTGCAGTTGCATAGACCCGGAAGATATGTATCTTTATTTACAGTAATACAATAAGATGAATAGATTAGAAATGAGTGTAAGGGGAAGGGGGGACTCCAAAATGAGAGTCTCCCTTGTCCTCCTAGGCAGTCCCAAGGACCGCCCCTTCTCGGCAATAAAAGGGATAAGCACAGGGGAGGACACATTTGCATAAGAATAGACAAATCATTCAATAATAACAATAGTAACTAAAATATCAGTTTGGCTCGGAGCTGACAGCCGTTTCGATAACCTAAAAGGGTTGGCAGTAATATTTAAAAGGATCTAAAAGAAATTTTTTAAGAAAAAATTGGATGGCGGTTATCATTTTTGAGAGTCCGATCTCCAAACATGTTTTTCGTTTGTTCTAGAGCAATTTCAATCGAGCTAAAGTGATTTTAAAAGATTTTTTTAAATTTGATATGTTCCAGTCCCCCTTATGTGATTTTTCGTGGAGTCCGAAGAAGAAAAGTGAAAAAATAGAAGAGCATGCCCTTCAGTTATAGTATTTACGGTCGTAGACGATTTGCGAGTTGAATAAAGCGCTTTCAGGATGAAGCAATCCCGGAGATGAGCTTCATTCTGGATCAAATTTTTGGCGACTCTCAGCCGCCATTCAGAGTTCGAGAAACGATGCTCGTTCTCAAGAATTGTACACGACGGTAAAGAATTTGTGTTACAAACATTGGAATTCCCTTAAAACAATAATGATTACCGTATTTTCTCTAATAGTAGTGCACCCAGAGCGTCCTCGAAATTCCTCGAAATCTCGAGAACCGCTTATCAGAACCTATCGATGTGGGGTCGGAAAATGTAGCTGACGATCAGATCTTGTGGGGGATTTGAGTGTTGGGCAAAAGCTCTTCTGCAAAAGCTTGGAAACCGTAAAATCGTCACCAACTCGGCTCGCCGGAGTGCACTACTATTAGAGAAAATAGGGTATAACAATTTTACAGAGCAATGCATGAGAATCCGGGCGAAGATTGCCTCAAACCGACCGGATTAACGTGTTACTCGGCTCTGAAAGATCTCGATGAATGGGTTTATGCGAAATCGAGTGAGGACAGTCGATACTTTATAGTTTAAGGGTTTTCATAGAATAATTCTTATATTTTACACCACTTTGACAAAGAATAAACAAGTTTCACAGTAAAACAAATTTCACAGTGCTTTAGATCACTTGGTTTTGATTTTTAAAAAACTAAGCCTCAATCTTTGCTCGTTTCAAAAACGCTGCTCAACGCGATCCGATAATAATTGAGCTGAAAAGTTTGCCAACCCTTTTCCCCACAAAACAACACAACCAATGACACTTTTATTAAAAATTATTTTATATTCAGCTATTTTTTTGAATGTTAAATCATTTATTCAATACGATTATCGAAATGAGAATCCAAAAATCCCGGGAATTATACTGAATGAGCTTTTCAATGGCACTAATTTACACCTTTCTGATGGAAGTAATCTGCTAGAAAGGGCTTACGATGTAATCAAAGAAAAAACGATAAAAGTTAATCATTTTGCAGTTTTTCCATGACGATATTGGTTGGGTGAAGAGCTGTAAGAATAAAATCAAATTGACGGAAGAGTGGACAAGAGATTGGATCGAGGTTGATCAATCAGATTTTGAATGAAGCTCTTCATTTTAGAATAGTATCGTCAGAAATCAATTAAATGCAATAATGCAAGCCTCATGTGTTGTTGATCGATACTTTCAACGACATCTCGTTCCCGCAATGCGTGACACGTTTGGAATGAGTAAAGAGAATGTTCGCAAAGTGAGTTTACAAGAATTTGCTATAAAGCCACTGTGTTATATATATATATAGATACTTTATTCATGATCTGAGATAAAGTACGCAAGATTTAAGATTAATACAAATGAATTCATAAACATAAAAACGAAAAGGACGGATAAAAAGCAACACGATACAATGGGAATAATGTGTCGCCCGTATTCTTCATCAAGCAAATCAAAGTCTTTTTATATAGATACTTTATTTAGGACCTGAAATAAAGTACGCAAGAATTTAAGATTAATACACATGAATTCATACACATAAAAACGAAAAGGACGGATAAAAAGCAAAACGATCTAATGGAAATAATGTATGTAATATATGGCTTTCACAGATAACGTCAAGAATCCACTAGAGCTTCAAGAACAAGATCATCTACAGATAATTTAAAGGTTTCGAGATTATTGGACTCTCTCAAAACTCTGTGAAGTCGATTCCAAATTCTGACAGTTCTTATTGGAAAGGAGTTATACACAAATTTATTGAAGGTGACTGGAATTTCTAAAACGAAAGAACCTCTCCTTGAATTAAACGTGGGATTAACTTTAAATCAATCTCGAAAAAGAGGGATAGATAGCCTGTAGTTTACAATTTTGAAACATTCTATTAAATCCGTGACCAAGCGGCGGTGTCTAAGAGATTTAAGATCAAAGATTTTGAGTCGATCTGTGTAACTAACAGATAGACTCAAAGATTTTGAGTCTATCTGTAGCTAACACAGATAGACTATCTTCAGTCTATCTGTCTTTGCGAATTATATATATATATATATATATATATATATATGCTTTATTCATGGGGCGAATAGAAGCGAATCAGATAATGATAACTGCTACAATACTCTCACCGAAAAAAGAGAGAAAACTAAAGATAGTACAGTAAGAGTACAGTTAGGAAACAATGATACAAAAAGATTAAATATAGGGCAGATTTGACATGGCAATAAGATCTAATTCGTTCACAGATACTTTGAATTTTATATATTATATCTATCTTTTATTGACAAGGCGAAACTTTTAGGTGAATTTTAAAATTTAAAAGTTATTCAGTTTGTGCTAACACTTTTTCTACAGTTTTATTGTAAAGATTAGTGTTTTGAAGGCTTCTGGTTGAGTTGCAAGAGTCGGAAGTTTTCCTGAATTTAAAAATTTCAATCAAATGATATCCCAGCGCTTCAGTTTCGTCAAAGCTACTATAAAATCGTGAGTCGTTATCACAATGATCTCAACGCGTGTGTTTGGGCGGCTTTAGGCAATGATGGATACACTCAAGTTTGTTTGTTTTCATTACTTTTTCAGTAAAATAGCAAAGAAATCTAAAAAACAAAGCCTTAACTCAAATTTTGCAAATTCTAATTAAGATTTGCAACTTTTCAGTCATACAAACCGTGGATGGCTTCAAGAGACACGATAATGGTTCAAATTTTGACCGAATCCGCAGTGCTGGTTGGTTTTCTTAAAGTTGAATGGGAATAAATGCTTGAAACAGTTTTTCTTTAGGATTCCATTCGTCCACTCACGAAAAACTATCGACAAACAATCACAGAATCATTCAAATTTCTTCGACGCAACCTTTCAAAACCACTTTTCGATTTGAGCACTTTTTTGAAAAAGGGTACAATTTATTATGTCAGTTGATCAGTGAATAAACTTGTTCAATTTTGGAATATTTGGATCTTTTCGCCATTATTCAAAATCAACTTTGACTTTCAAGTTCAAGAAAAAAGAAGTCGAAACGAATGTTTTCTTCCCTTCATTGTCTAAGCAGCTGCAATGTCACTATGATTCCTTTTAAAACTTCCAAACAAAAGCAAATCGTTTCTCTCAGTAATCGAATGTCTGAAGAAAGCTTAAAACCTAAAAAGTTTTCCTAGTTGATTGCTGGTAAATTCAGCACGATATTATGAGTCTGTTATAAGAGGGAAATTCGATTTGGATGAAGAATTCACTTAAAGAAAGTCTTTTCTATGAGCCTTTCTATGACATTTCTATAACATCAAAAACTCGAGCATTGCACCGAAATTGTGATCCACCCAAAGTCGGATCACTTTTGGATTTGTTCTTGCCAGTTTTTCGGATTCTAATGGGAAAAATGAGTCCCAGTAGAGTGTTTTGCTTTGATTGAGCCGCTTTTCTGAGAGAAATTTGGAGAAACGCTCGGAAACGATCGAATAAATCGATGGCTTGTCCGAGTTGTTCGTGAGAAGTCGAATCTTTGAATCGAAACAAAAGCAAATCGCTTCTCTCAGTAATCGAATGTCTGAAGAAAGCTTAAAATCCAAAAAGTTTTCCTAGTCAATTGCTGGTAAATACAGCACGATATTATGAGTCTTTTACAAGAGGGAAATTCGATTTGGATCAAGAATTTATTTAAAGAAGGTCTTTTCTAAGAGGCTTGGGATCATTGTTGTATCGAAGAAGTTACTTTATCATTGCTAAAAAAGTGATAGCTTTTAATTGTTTATTCAATTTTTGGCCCCTAGGGCCTTCCAAAAATTGCGCTAACACCCATATTTCAGGGCAGAAAGCGACGGGTAATTGGTATCAGTTTTCAACCAGCAATAAACGCACCTCGGCTAGGCCTCATTGGTCACGTTATCGCCTCTGCGCAAAGCTGATTTCAAGGAGGAAAGAGAAGGGTATAGGGAAAAGACGTGTGCAAGAAAGCACGCGTTTCCGCGACTGCACAGAAAACGGCAGAGGTTTTGTGAAAGAGCCAGATAGGTAGGCCTAATTGACTTCAAATAATGCTCCTTTTATCGTAATCTCCCGACACTTTTCATCGCATAGGCCATTGATAAGTAATTCGTGGCAATACTAATTGGGTTTTCGAGAGAATCGATGAAAATATAGGATTGGGATTGATGCAAAAACTTTTGAAAGAGATAAGCGAGCTTAAAAATGTTCGTAAAACTCAAGGAAACGCTAGACCGATCCAATTTTTTACAAATTTTTGAAAAACTTCTAATCGATTTGGGAAATGAGAGGGATTTTGAAGAAGAATTCGAGAAATTCTTTTTTTAATCTAGTCCAGAAAACAAGTCTCTATGGTTTTTTGACAAGTGAAAGTTTCGCCGATATTTCTGGCGTACTTTACAAGAAAATGATTACCAATATAGGCCAAAGAACTGTAGTTATTTGCTTAGTTCGAATTCGAGAAATTCTTTTTTGATCGAAGTTCGGTGATGTGGAAATAATATTTCAAATTCTCATCAAATCGCAAGTGTATTTTATTGTTAATTTTGTTGTACCGCTAGTAAGTTTTTATTTTTTATGAACCAAATAAATGATTGATAATAAGCATTGAATTTGGGAAATGATTGCAAAGATTGTGTTTTGATCAGTTTATGATCCGTTTATTGGTCTTTTTAGAGTTCTTTGAGTGATGATAAAATGCTATACAAAATCTACTAACAGTTAATTTCGATTTGATTTGATTGCGATCGAATTTGTTTCGGAAAATCTCGCCATTTCCACATGATTCAACTCGACAATGACTCTTTGTAAGCAGATGATTTATTCGATGACCACAGACAGACATTTTAGAAGAGATTGTAAGCAAAAAGGGGAATCTTGAAAAGAGTTTTATGCTTGAAGATAAGGATGGGTGAGTGGACAAACTGAATGGCTCAGACTGAGAGTTTAAAGGACACTTGGTGTACTTGTGACAATCGATTAATAGCTTGATAAGACGATAGAAATTGGGTGGGTGGACAAACTGAGTCGACTGAAAGTTTGAAAAGCACACTTTCAGTACTTGAAATAAGGCTTTTCTATTGGAAACATTCTTTGGAAATGTTCAAATTTCAACTATTGATGGGTATTTTCTGCTTGAAAGGATGTCAGTTTTGACTTTATAAATTCAAAATCTCAATTTTAGTGTACGGTGCGCAAACGATTAACTTAACTGAACTCGATTCGACATGGGTTGTGAGTGGATATCAGACGAAATTGCTTTCGGTATTTCTTTTTTCGCTTGTTCTTTTTGCTTTAGTTCTATTAAATGATGCTATTTGATGGTTTTTATACTTGCACAATTGGATTACGGTTGTTTTCTAAAACGTGTGCTTTTAGAAGGATGCATTCAAGCAAATCCAGCTCCAAGCAAATCCAGCTCCAAGCAAATCCAGTTCCAAGCAAATCCAGTTCCAAGCAAAGCCAGTTCCAAACAAATCCAGTTCCAAGCAAATCCAGTTCCAAGCAAATCCAGTTCCAAGCAAATCCAGTTCCAAGCAAATCCAGTTCCAAGCAAATCCAGTTCCAAGCAAATCCAGTTCCAAGCAAAGCCAGTTCCAAACAAATCCAGTTCCAAGCAAATCCAGTTCCAAGCAAATCCAGTTCCAAGCAAATCCAGTTCCAAGCAAAGCCAGTTTCAAGCAAATCCAGTTCCAAGCAAATCCAGTTCCAAACAAATCCAAGCAAATCCAGTTCTCTTTCAGCCAATCACCATACTCAGTGGTGCATACTACTCTGTTCAATTCATGGTGAAATTCGAAAACGGAACAAAGCAAACAGATACCGATTTTGTGATTACTGATTCGTCGAATACAACGATTGAGTGAACTTTTTCCATTTTTGAAAATTGATTTCTCATTTAGTTCAAAAACATTGAATTCGACAAAGATGCAAGCTTTCCTTGGAACAATCACGATCGTCGACAAGTCGCCCGTTAGCTCGTACAGTCTCAGTTTTCGACTTGTCAACTGGACAGATTGTAAAGATTTCGTCGTAAAACTTGTCAAGTGACATTTCAATATCGAGAATCACACCTCTAGTTAGTTGTGATCGCTTTAAAACCTTAAAAAAAAAGTCTAAAACTGGCTGAAAATCATGAACATCTCAGCAACTTCTTCGCTTCTTTTTTATGGGAGTCGCATTTTCACGATTGTCCCAAACGATGGCTACTTGCACACATATTCGAATCCGGTTTGTGAAAATAAGGAAATAGATAGACAAAATTCATTTCTAAGCTACACTTCTTACACTTCTTAGTGGGTTTTAGTGAATAAATTTTATTTTAGAGCTCTGGTAATTATGGTGCATTTGCGATCTTCACGGCAATGCCATCACTTTATGCTTCGCCGACAATTTCCCTTAGGCCAACAAATCAGGTAGACAATTCCCTTAGGCCAACAAATCAGGTAGACAATTCCCTTAGGCCAACCAACCAATCAGGTAGACAATTCCCTTAGGCCAACCAACAAATCAGGTAGACAATTCCCTTAGGCCAACCAACCAATCAGGTAGACAATTCGGCTATCTTTAACTTGATTTTCTAAAAAGGTGGACAAATTAACGTATCCATTAGAAAGAAAGAATGAAGATAGTTTTATGATTCGGAACGTTTGATTCGGAGCTTTTGATTCAGAACTTTTCATTCGGAACTTCAGGTGAAGGCCGGCTGTGAGCATTTAGTGTATCAAGGTGGTTATCCTGCAGCAGCTGGTGCAAATCGCTATCTCATTCACACTTTCAAGTTCGAGATTTCCAAATCTACTTTATTTGACTTCATCGAACATTTGAGACAATACCCAAATTTCAGCTCAGCGAACACTGGCCCCGCTTCCTCTTTGTCGTTCATTCCATCATATTCAGCTACCATTTCTGTTCCTCCAAATTGTCCAATTTCAATAGATGCAGCCGATTACAGTAAAGGTTGGTTGGCTTTCGGGTAATGTACAAATTCACTTGTAGATTATTCTGGTAAGCATGGAGTGCTGATGAATGTTGTGCCGAGAAATGGTTTTGTGATGAGTCGAGATTATCCGAATAGTATGATCGGGAGTGGAAATGGTGGAATGAATGTGAATTTGCAGTATGCACTCAATTCTAGTGGTAATTCTCAAAATCTAACTTTAAAATAGGTACTACATTGGTCCTCTGGAGTTTTACCAAAAGTTTTAAAGGGGGAGTATGAATCGCGGCCGGGTGACCATAAAAAATTTTAGTCTTTAGGACGTCTTTAGCGCTTTGATTGACACAATTAGATCCTTTTTCCATTTGTGGTCGTTTCCATTTTAGCTTTCTCAAATAGGTGCCTTTTAGAAAACGCATTACTCGAGCGGAACACACTCTAATAGATAGATTAGGGTGATTTGTTGACCTTTTGCATTATCTAAACATAAAATAATAAAAATCTAAAGACCGAAAGTCTAAAGAAAACAAAAAGAAAACATAATGCCTGACTTTTGCTTTACTTTCGCACTTACCTTGTAGATGAACTACGCGAGCCTTGCAGCGTCTACAAAAAATTTGTAAACCCATCAAATCACTCTAGCCGGGTGATTTTTATTCTTTTTATAATAAAATCAACGATATTAAAATAAAAAAACAGGTGGTTGCCGTAAAAAAATGTTTATGGTCACCCGGTCGCGATTAATACCCCCCTGTGTGCAGTATGCACTCAATTCTAGTGGTAATTTTCAAAAGCTAACTTTAAAATAGGTACTACATTGCACCAGAGGACCAATGCATTGGTTCTCTGGAGTTTTACCAAAAGCTTTCAGTTGAATCCTGCAATTCCCAGTGTCAAAAATGTTATAGCCAAAGAGAATCACTAAATTTTAGTTTTTGCTAATCAAAGTGTTTACTTCAACATTTTGGTTGATCAATTTTTTGATGGCCAAGCTGGGACGCCACAATTAAAGCTTTCATTTGATAATCAAGTCGGATATATGTGAGAGATTTCTGAGATTCTTTTAAAAAACTTTTAAAACTTTAGATTAAACAAAACGACCACTGGATTCTCTCAGAATCGAAATGCTTCCTCATTTCGGGTAAATTAAAAATAAAATCCTCCAATTAAAGTCATGATTTCAGGTCGAATTCACCACGTCGAATACAACTGGAGCAAATTTCTTGCTTCATTTCAGCACCTCAACAACTTCAACAACTGATTCTCCGACAAGGACAACGACAAGGACAACAAAGAGTATTCAAAATGTTTCGTTTCTTTTTGTTTTTGTTCTTGCACTCTTTCATTGTTGTTTGAAAGCTTAAAAAGCTAAACTTTTCTTTAATTGGACATAAAAGTTTCACTTGAGACTGAAAAAGTACAAATAAAACCACGATTTCTAACTTTCGCTGCAAAAATTCGATAAATTCGATAAATTTTACGCTTTTCCCAGCCAGATCAAAAGTTTTTAGTTCAAATTGACTTTTTAGAGTCACAAATCAAACAACCATGTAATCAGATGAGATTCAAATCGTTGATCTCCACAAAAACCCACTAGTAAACAAATTTTGTCGCTGAGTTTCCATTTCCGAGTGACCTTGAAGAAATAGGTGAGAAAATAGCAAGAGATTTGCTTTTTAATTTCATTTCTTTGCCAAACACGGGCTTTGGTCGACAGCCGCTAGGTGATCTTTAAGCATTTTCTTTAGTCTTTTGACCGATTCTAAACAATTCAGCAAATCGTCTATTTATTGAGGGCAAATGGGGGAAAAAAAGCGAAAATTTGATATAAAAGGTTTGTCATTGCGATGGAATGCGGCTAATATTGCATTTTCTCAATATGAGTTGTGTTGTTATGTTTTTTAATTCTAATCAATCTGCTCATTGTGGCCAATGCGCAATGGGGATATTATCCTAGTTATGGTTACGGTGGATACGGTGGATCCGGTGGATACGGTGGATACGGGTGAGCTTTAGGAAAGTAGCGCTTTATTGAATCCAGTCTGGGTTACACTAGATTAAGCACTCAGTATTCTTGAGCAGCTTAAGGGATTATATTTCTCTTCTTCTATGGATTCTAGGTAGATTAAGGTAGATTCTTGAGTAAATTCTAGATTTTTAGCACTCTTATGTAGTTTTAGCAATCACCGGATTCTAATTCTCACGCTGGATCTTACAATTAGTCCGGGATTACGGTAATTCTTTTGTATTCCCCTTCAGCTTGGCTTGACTGTGCTCCAAATGAAAAGTGGTGCTCAAGAGAATGTTTATTGGGTGAATATCTTGGCAGATTCCAATGTTAGGCGTCAATTAGCTCATTTAAAAGAAGAAAAAAAAACACTAAATATTCATTATCGGTTGAGCATCAGACTCATTTTAGTGGCTACAGCTATCCAAACTACAATAGCTATGGGGGCTACGGTGGTGGATGGCCGTCTTATGGAGGATACGGTGGATACTCTTATCCAAGCTACTCATATCCGTCGTACTCCTATCCCAGATACTCTTATCCATCGTATTCCAATTCTCCATCAATCTCGCGGACTCATTCTTCATATTCTTCTCGTTACGCAACGTCGTCTGAAGTTTGGAGTTATGGAAAGAGGAAATAAAACCAAAAAAAATCAAATTTTTAAGTTATTCTCCTATTTTTGTTTGTATCTTTGTGCAAACATTAAATAAAATGACTAGGTTAAAGTTTCAAAAATTCAAAAAACTCTAGAAGTAAACAATTCCAAAAATTCAAAGAACTACAAGTAAAAAGACCAAAAATTCAAAGAACTCTATAAGTAAACAAGTTCACCCTGAAACTTTGAAAAGTGGCGGGAGATTATGGTAAACGGAGCCTTATTTTAGGCCAATTACGCCTACTTATCTGGCTCTTTCACAAAGCCTCTGCCGTTCTCGGTGCAACGCTCGTAATCGCTCGCTTTCTGGCACACGCCCTTTCCCTATATCTTTCCATTTTCTTCTCAAAGTCAGCTTTGCGCAGAGGCGATAACGTGACCAATGAGGCCTAGCCGAGGTGCGTTTATTGCTGGTTGAAAACTGATACCAATTACCCGTCGCTTTCTGCCCTGAAATATGGGTGTTAGCGCAATTTTTGGAGGGCCCTAGGGGCCAAAAATTCAATAAACAAAAAGTTTAGCGCCGACGAAGTAACTTGTTCGATACAACAAGGCTCATAGAAAAGACTTTCTTTAAATAAATTCTTTATTCAAAAATCGAGTTTCTCATTGTAACAGATACAGATATTGTAACAGATCGTGCTGTATTTACTAGCAATCGACTAGGAAAACTTTTTGGATTTAAAGCTTTCTTCAGACATTCGATTACTGAGAGAAGGGATTCGCTTTTGTTTGGAAGTTTCAAAAGAAATCATAGTGACATTGCAGCTGCTTAGACAATGAAGAGAAAAAAAACATTCGTTTTGACTTCTTTTTTCTTGAAATTGAAAGGCAAAGTTGATTTTGAATAATGGCGAAAAGATCCAAATATTCCAAAATTGAACAAGTTTATTCACTGATCAACTGACATAATAAATTGTTGTTAAATTATCACTTTAGCTATTTTTTTTGGCACCGACGAAGTAACTTCTTCGATACAACAATGATCCCAAGCCTCATAGACTTTCTATAAATAAAAAAACAAATGGGACAACTTTGTGGAAAAGTGAGTATCAACTCACACAAATCTTATGTGAGTACCAACTCACAAAAAACTCATGTTAGGTGTCTTAACAAATTAGCTCTTGAAGCAATTTGATTTTGATAAACAAATTTGAGTAAGTTCCGTCATCTTTCGCAGTGTGAGCACGAGTGGGAGTGAGTATTTCGCTCCACACTCTCAGAAAGCGCCTCTTCTTGCTGAAAGGACAAAGGAAATGCCTAATCAATGGTCTCTTCATTGTTCTTAATCAAAAAAACTTGATATAAGCACAAAATACTCACTCCCACTAAGAGCTTAGTGATATATCGCAGTGAGAGCACGTCGGTGAGGGTGAGTATTTTGCGCTTCACTCTCAGAAAGCGCCAATCAATGTGAACATCAATATCACTTTTCCACTAATTCCTTGAATATCAATTACGTTAAATCATTCAATAACTTTGCACACAAATTAAATCAGATAAATGATTTGATCTTGATTTGCTTTTAATTTCAATTAGAGTTATAATTAAAGCCCTTTTAATGCAAAATGAGCTATATTTCAGCAGATTCATTAAGACTGTGCAGAAAAGGGTCATCTTTGGACTAGCTGATGATGGAATCAGATTAGTTTTCTTTGCTTTTTGTCTTGATATTGAAAACTACTAGAGTCTGTTTAAAAGAATTGTATTCTAGGCAAAGTCCAATAAATAAAGCAAATTATCTTCCAAATTTAGGATAAAATGAGTTTCATGCAGAGATGGAGGCAGAGATGGAGGCAGAGATGGAGGCAGAGATGGAGGCAGAGATGGAGGCAGAGATGGAGGCAGAGATGGAGGCAGAGATGGAGGCAGAGATGGAGGCAGAGATGGAGGATGACCCTTTTCTGCACAGTCTTCAACGATCACCGAAGCCAGGGGTGATTGCGGGGATTATCGATAAGCTTTCTAGAAGCTTGCAGTGAATTTCATGATTTATTTGCGTTCACTGATAAATTCTTCAAATATGAATATCTCTTTAAATAAGCACATCCCGTAAATATTGTAATAGTGCCCGTAATAACGGTGCGGAGTGTTGCGTAGTCTAGCTTTGAACGCGTTTTTCTCAACACTTGTTTATGCTACAATGCGCGTTTAGGCATCAAAAAATAGCTCTGAATTTCAGCTTTCATTTAATACTTAAACGAACACTGTAGCATAAACGGGTGGCGAGAAAAATGCATTTAAAAGTTAGACTACGCGATGCTCCGACCGGCATTTTCGGGGGGAGGGGCTACTATTAAAGGTATTACGATATGCTATAGTGCTACAATAGTTATCGAAAAAATAGCTGAAATTCAGGGCTATTTTTTCATACCAAAGTAATATAATAATCGATGATTCTCATTGTCGGCACTGAAACCGAGTGAACGTGAAGGAGAATTTTATTGATCTTATTCCACCCGCTCGAAAAAACGAAAAGTCTCAGCCAATCGTTGTACCTGATTTCTACCATAAATACTGTAATAGTACCCCCATCCCCATAATGACGGTGCGGAGCGTTGCGTAGTCTAACTTTGAACGAGTTTTTCTCGACACTGGTTTATGCTACAATGCGCGCTTAGGTATCAAAAAATAGCTGAAATTCAGGGCTATTTTTTGAAAGTACGGACGCTTTGAGAAATGGAATACTAAAAATCCTTAGTTTGAAATGTTTTTCTTTGAAAGTCCCCCAATAATCCTTCAAGTAACACAATTTATTTCTGTTATTTCTGTTTTTCTGTTTTTGTTTTTAGTTGGACTTCTCGGTTGGACTAATTGCGGTTCCTCTTTTTGTCCTTTAAAAACTCTAATTACCTACCGTAAATACTGTAATAGTACCCCCACCCCCATAATGACGGTGCGGAGCGTTGCGTAGTCTAGGTTTGAACGAGTTTTTCTCGACACTGGTTTATGCTACAATGTGCGTTTAGGCATCAAAAAATAGCTGAAATTCAGGGCTATTTTTTCATACCAAAGACACATTTTTTGAAAGTAAGGGCGCTTTGAAAAAATGAAATACTCAAAAACATTTGCGACTACGCGACTGTACGAGGGGCGGTGGGGGTACTATTACAGTATTTACGGACTACGCGACTGTACGAGGGGGTGGCGTAATATTACAGTATTTACGGTAAGCACAAAGCAAATCTTTACTCTTTTAAGCTAAATCATGTCTAGATGTTAAAATCTAGCAAAAAATTGCTAATCAAACTACAATTTTGCATTTTGCATATCCCCTCGTATTGAACAAATGATCAGTAAAGCTTTTGCACTTGTGCCAACATTTTATCATTTCTCTCGGCACGTATACCTCAACTCGAGTTTCGCTTAGTTAAGTCAAGGATTGGAGCGAATTACATGAATGATAAGCAGTCATGAGAAGCGTCGAGCTTTTTCCCTTCTAGAGCACCAACAAACAAAACCAAAAAACTAAATTCCTAGTTTTTCTATATGTTTTTTGAAGGAATTCTCTTTCTTTTCATTTTTTCATTTGTCACTTCAAAGACTTTTGAGTTGAACAAAGAAAATCCATCCTTTGCTATTCATGGAGTCAATTTACGGCGATTTCAAGTAAAAACTCTTAGTAAATCGATGAAATTTGGAATTTCCGAATAGTTTATTAGTTTATTGACACAATATTTCAAGAAAATCAGATTGTTTCTATGAAAAAATGCGCGAATTGCATGAAATGAGCAATGAAAATGAATACCTAGCACATTGTAATGATGACATCAGCTTATTTATAATAAAAAGTTTACAAAGTACAAAGATTTCTAGGCAATCCACGTAATCACGAGTGAAAACGTTGATTTTCTGATCGATTTCTCAAAGCGAGACTGCTCGCAAGCACCGGTGATTCCTGACGAAACAAAAGTTAGCAATTTGTTCGTTAAAAGGACTAGTTTCATATACTATACTAGTTACTATACTAGTTCATATAATATACTATTTCATACTAGTTTCATAAAAAGCTACAGTAGTTTTATTACTTTTTTTTGCTGAAGCACATAATTTCAATTTTGTTTCAAGCTGATTTGTGGCTAACTCTTTTCTAAGAAACGTTGAAATCAAGAAAAACATTCTATCATCCTTCCCAAAACACCAATTTTCCAGAAAACTTCAATCTTGCTTTGTGCTGATGCTCTTCCATTTAGCGTGAACGGAAACGTTTTGAGCAAAGATGGATGTAAAGAGTTGAGGTAGAAAAAGCGCTAAATTAAAAGTGAAAAACCGAAAATTAGGCCCTATTTGAGTGGATTGGGCAAAGCATTGTATAGCTGTTCGTGGACGGTCAACAATCAGAAAAGTCTTGTGGTTTTTGATTTGCAACAAAACTCCACCGAGTATGCCATCTCGTTTCGTGTTCGGCAATGGGTTAACGGTTCGATTTTGATTCAAATAATACTGTAAAGGAAATCAGATCAAGAATTAGAGTTTATTCAAATATGACCTAATTAGGTCAATTAGGTCAATTAGGTCAATTAGTTCAATTAGGTCAATTAGTTCAATTAGGTCAATTTTAGAGTCAAAAAAGGCAATTGTCTTGGTAACTGGATTTCAAAATTACAAGGTTTGTTAGCTAATTGATTAGCTTTCATCTAGAGCTCAAAAAAAGAATTCCGTTAACAGGATAACAAAGACAGCTATGACAATATTGTGGTTGATAAAGATCGAATTGCAATCATTGTTGCGAATCCGATTGTTTACGAGTCTGTCGATCATTTCTTTTTCGTTTCAAAGTCTCTTTCAGATTTTACTCTACAGGTCCACTTGTTGGAGTGAAAATTGGGAATCAAGGTGATAATCAATGTGAAAATTACGAAGTAATTGAAAAGTTCTTATAAATGATCCGTTATTCATCAATTATATAGGTTGATTTATCTTGTCTTGCTAACAATGAATACCTTTTCTCGTATGGCTCAGATCCTGGACTTTCTTCATCGAAAATCAATAACAAATGGCCTTTCAAGTAAGAGAAATTAAGTGAATTAACAAATTAACAGCTTACAAGTGAATTAACAGCTTACAAGGATTAACAAATTCAATTGTTTACGAGTCTAACGATCATTCTTATTCTGTGATTTTTTTTAGATTGTTATATGAAGATGTGCTGTCTTTTCGTACTTCAGTGGGCACAATTTGGACCGAAACGAGTTGCTCATTCTGTCTACTGTTTAACACAGCGGCTAACAGCAACTATAGTAAGAACTAAGTCATCGGGTAAATAATTTAGGTTCAGTAAGACATAAGATCTTGGCGACATTGAAAAACATGTCGCGTGTAGCTCATTGGTAGAGGGTTTGAACGGTAAGCGTTAGGCTATCGGTTCAAGCAGTTCTCGGGTTCTCGGGCATCAACCATTTGCATTCCCATCGACTCATTGACTTGGAAATGTCAAGGGAGCGATCAGAAGTGACCGTGACATTTCGGCATCAAAATGAGGGACAAACACAAGCAAGTCGAATACGGTGATCACGATGGCGCTTCCGGAGAAGTCTTAGTTTTCGAGAAAAACGCGCTGCAAGTTTGGGCATCTACTCGGGAAACGGGTGAGCGAGGTTGGCCTTCCACCCTTCCCCTTGCCAGCACCCCAGTAGTCTAGTGGATAGTGAGAGCACTCACCAAGCCTATGCCAAACCAAACCAAGCCAACCAAAACTATGCCAAACCAAACCAAACCAACCAAAACTATGCCAAACCAAACCAAACCAAACCAAACCAAAGGGCACTCGCCAAACCTATGCCAAACCAAACCAAACCAAACCAAAGGGCACTCACCAAACCTCTCCCACTTTTTGCCGTTGATTCGAATACCCTCCTTGGTAAACATTTTTGCCCTTTTTCAAAAGCTTTAAGTATTTTTAACAGTATCTGAATGTTTGGGGAAACTTATTATGCAATATTAAATACCAAAGAGAGTCAAGAGTAGACTAAAATAATTGTAAAATGTTTACTTTCATATTCATCACAATCGGGACTCGATTGGCCACTCGTCAGTTCATTTTTCTATCCATGGCATTTCGATGATCCAAATATTCTTCCTAAACAACCACAAATCGACGTGAATTACTACAATCGGCATACGCCGGGTCTTGTAAACATTCTTAGCCAAAGTGTAAACTTTTCGAATTCAGTCACAAGCAAGAAGAGTTTCTATCGAGTTCCTTCAAATGGAGAAGGGTTCAACTCTTCGGATCCGGGTTTATCATTTGACTGATCAACTCAGATCCCCGATATACTACTGCAATTCGCCTCTCCCCAAAGATAAAATACCGGTCTATGACGAAAAGTGAGCTCAAGTTGTTTGCAAAAGTTACTGAAATTAGATTCACCGAGATGCCAAGCAACGAGATTTCTGTTCTGGCTGATTGTATAAAGGTAAAAGAATGTAATTGCAAAGTTTTGGGTTTTTAGAAAAGATTTGAGATCTGATTGGACAACTTGAAAGATTTCAGTTCGATCTAACAACCAAAGAGACAAATGGTAGCCGCTTTGGTTTTATGGTTCTCTTGAAAGTGTTACCGTTGCAGGCCGAGGATATGAAATGCGAGGATAAGAGGTGGATTCTAGAGTTGATAAAGGGTAGTGTTCTAGGTTTGATACAGACTTGTGCTAAACGGCATTTTTCGAGCTCAAACCAGCTCAAACCAGGCTTTACTGCAGGTCCATAAAAGTCTCTGAATCCAGAAGGTTCTGGATAACTTCGGGATAACTTTAAACCATTTGTACTCTTTAAAAATGTTGTCACATTTGCAGTCCCTACGAATTGACAGTCGATGAACCGCACGGAGTTTTTCAAGCAGTAAACATCGATGCAATTACTTACAGTCCGTATTTTAAAGATTCATAATCCTAAAGCAGAATAGATTTTTGAAGATTCATAATCCTAAAGCAGAATATTCCCTTTCAGGTGTTGGCGAATTTATCTGTGTGACTTGTAATATCTCCAACAGTTGCTCAATTCTCATCACAGTTGCCATAATTTGCAACAAAACCCAAGTGGTAACTGAAAACTTTTGCTCTTGGTGCATGACTGTTTAGGAGATTTGTGCATCCGCTTCACAGTTCATGATTAATGGCCGCGAGTGGGAGTGGAACAACTACACGAAATTGTGATTATCTCTTGTTATTTGATATCTTTTTAATTCAGAGAATTGCTTGGTGAAAACGCGATTCTGACTCAGGAGTTGCTTGTCAATTCAACGCTTATCTATTTGCATTTGAATGAAGTCATTCCCGGGGATAACAAAGCGATTTCTTTTCGAGCAATCGATGCGGGTGTTCTTCTGAAAATGGAATAGTCAAAAGCTTTTTTTGTATTAGAAATTGGTGTAATCATTTCAAAAATCATTTCAAAAAGCTGGATTTCAGTTTAAAAGGGGTAATTATTTCAGTGAGTACAATGTTTACTTTGCATTTAGGAATTGACGATGCTATGTCAAGAAGCCACCTTTATGCTTGTTCCCGGCTATGGACGAAATATAGATGACAGCCGTTTGGGTTTCATCTTTCCGGCACAAAATCGAAATTCATGGATTTCCATTGCAGGAACGGTGAATACAAGAGACAGCCACGTGTTGGGAGTTTTCGAAATGTAAGCAATATAAGCAATACTTGTTCTAGGACTTTACTTTACTTTACTTTCAAGGGTCGACGGGGTGCCGGTTGTGAATATGAATTTGTGAGTGGAGCGCCAACGTTGACCAAGAAATATCCGAAGAGATTGCTCGGCACTTTCCAGGTTTAAATGCATTGCATTGTTTATTTTCTGCTTAATTTCGTAGATGCATCTATTCAATAAAACAATATTGTAAATTTAGAGACGAGGATCGATTTGTCCTCAATTCCTTACCTCGACCCTTTACAGTTTTCACGTTCCAGCTGGTTGCTCTCCAAAAGTCGAAATGCATTACTACACAAAATTTAAGTTTATCAAATACAGTAAATTTAATTTAGAGAGGGGTTCAACTCTTCGGATCGGGGTTTATCATTGACAGATCAACCTACCGTAAATATACTGTAATAGTACCCTATCCCCATAATGACGGTGCGGAGTGTTGGCGTAGTCTAAGTTTTGGACGATTTTTTCTCGACACTGGTTTATGCTACTATTTTGCTTAGGTATCACAAAAATAGCCCTTGAATTTCAGCTATTTTTTGATACCAAAACGTATTTTCGAAAGTACAGGCGCTTTGAAAAAAGTAAATACTAAAAAACTTATGCGACTACGCGACTGTACGAGAGCGGGGGTGGGGTACTATTACAGTATATCCGGCAATCAATCCACTTCTTGATCTCAAAAGGGGTAGAAGGCAAAGAAATAGCGTTTAATAACGAATTTGATCATTGAATTTCTTTATCTAGAATCTTATAAGTACTTTTTTCAAGTATTTAATCATTTTAGTGATCGGTCAAACAAGACAACACAAGAACTGTGCTCCGGGAAACTTTGACTAACTTCTCAAGGATATCAAAATGCTTGGGAATGTCCCCGTCATAACTTTGACGCATCACAGGCACGATGACACGAACTCATCACATGTTGTGGGGCTATCT
This sequence comes from Mesorhabditis belari, assembly GCA_958450365.1. Taxonomy (NCBI): domain Eukaryota; kingdom Metazoa; phylum Nematoda; class Chromadorea; order Rhabditida; family Rhabditidae; genus Mesorhabditis; species Mesorhabditis belari. The sequence goes on from CAUEEP010000233.1 coordinate 111,467, forward strand.
TTGGTTATTTGCTTCTCTTACGAGTCCCTATTCTGAGGCATGACAATTCTTCTATTCAGATCGGTTTCTGCCTGCAAGTGGACGTTAAGAGTGTTCCATCTCGATTGGGTCTGCCAATTTGAAATTGCAGTTTTTCACCGATAGGTTGTTATGAGATTCGATTCCTTCAACCTAAACAGCACTCGAAATTTATAGATAGCTATTGATTTTAATTTCCAAGTAATTACATAAGTTTATGTCAAACCTTAGAGTACACCTGGCTTATCTTTTTGACTAACTGACTTCTGAATCTGGTTAGAAAAGAAAGCAACCTAGGAGTCTCTCTACTGTCATAAGAACAAACAAAGTCATCCAGTCATTTTTCAGTGGTACCGATTAACATTTTCATTTCGATGGTGGCGACTCCGCTTCCCAGAAAGTTTTCCATCTCGGATGTGAGAGGCGTTTCATTGAGAATTCTAAGAAGTTAGACAAGTCATATGAAGAAAATTGCAGGTGGATTGGAAAAATATATATTAAAACACGATGCTGGCTATAAAATCGTTCTTTTCTTGGTCCTAAAAGTGCAAAGATCTCAAATTTGCACTGAGAGTTGCGATAACGCCTGTCACTAAAGTTTCTTTGCCTCAACCATACGTTTTTGTTTTTATTTTTATTTTTTTTGAAGTGTGTATTTGCATGAAGAAATTGAAATTCTTCATAATCGGATCGCTTTCTCAGTGCAAGTGGATGTTGAGATCATATCGGTTTCTTTTTCTAGTCTATGAATAGTA
>CAUEEP010000234.1:0-13806 GCA_958450365.1 Mesorhabditis belari
AGATAGAAAGATAGAAAGATAAAAAGATGAAAAGATTCAAAATTCAAAATTCAAATTCAAAATGTAGTGTTACAGATCATAATTCTAGAAGACAGAATTCCGATAGCTCAAAATTTTGACACATTTTCGAAAATGAGAAGAAAAAACTTCGTAAGTCTCACCAATTCGTCGACTTATTAAATCACTTCTCAATTTCCAGAAAGCAGTGATCTTATGAAGAATAGAGATTCGAGCAACACTTGCAAAAGTACACTGAATGAGTAGTGAGAAAAGAAAGTGCAGCTTTTCTGGGGTATGTTATTCCGCAATTTGTTTTTGCACACCAGGGTCATTTACAGAACTGGGTCATTTGCTTAACTCGCCAGCTTTGTTTTAAGCTGGCCAAACTTTATGATGTTGGTTTCTACTTGTTGCACTTAATGAGATCTACAAATGAAACGAAAATCATAAAGATTAGCCGACTTAGAAGAAAGTTATTATACGAGCTTGCGCAACATGTGCTGTTAAGCAAAAACAGGTACTTGAAATTAGCTACCCCGCTTTCTCTCATCGAAGATTGAAATAACTTGTAGAAAACCTTGATTTCAATGAATAATCTCCAGAAAAAATGGGTTCATTTCAGTCAAAATTCCCCGAAATTTGTAATCAAAATGTGAAAAGTGCAATAAAACAAGCGGAAGACCATCGGAACACAGCAATTTACTGAAAAATACGTAAAAATATTCTTCAGAAGTAATTTTTAGTTGACAAAAATGTGATTTCTGCTGAAATCTACACTGAAATCATGTTTTTTTGATCTAATTTTTTAAGATTTTAAGGTTTATGTGATGTGATTGTCAAAATTGATTGTTTCCTGTAGTCTTGCAAATTGTCTGAACAATGGCTAAAGTCAGTATTGATACTTTGCTGTAAAATTTTACTACGAAAAAAGGTTTACAAAGACTTTCAGTAAGGCGAAAATGAAATTCTACTGCAAAATTTTTAGAGAAAATCATCTATTTCAAGGAGTCGTCTACATTTTTCTTACAAAATATATGTCTAGTCTTTTTCTTACTAGGCTAGTCTTGCTTACTAGTCTAGTATTTCTTACTAGGTGTCCTAGCTTACTAGGCTAATATTGTTTACTAGGCTAGTCTTGCTTACTAGTCTAGTCTTTCTTACTAGGCTAGTCCTGCTTACTAGGCTAGTCTTGCTTACTAGGCTAGTCTTGCTTACTAGTCTAGTCTTGCTTACTAGGCTAGTCTTGCTTACTAGGCTAGTCTTGCTTACTAGGCTAGTCTTGCTTACTAGTCTAGTCTTGCTTACTAGGCTAGTCTCTAGTCTTGCTTACTAGGCTAGTCTTGCTTACTAGTCTAGTCTTTCTTACTAGTCTAGTCTTTCTTACTATTCATAGTCCTGCGCCTACAAGGCTAGTCTTAAGGTTAAATATGGGATTTGGTCACTTGATAATAGATGAAGAAGTTGAAGTTGAAGAAGAGCTGCATGAAAAGTTTAATTAAACCATCTGAAATATTCAGAATCATTTCAAAAATCGATGAAATCTACATCGTCTCACGTTTTTCTGATCTAATTTCTCAATATTGGGGGGTATTTTTGATGTTTTGGTGTTGAAAAAGGATCTTTTTTTGCATTTTTGAAAATTTTAAATATTTCCGAGCAAATTCTGAAAATTTAAAGGATAAGATTTTTTCTTTGAAGAAATTGAGCAATATTTAGTTTCTTCAGTGAGATCGTTCCCTAAAATGGAATGGCTTTTAAAAGGAAAGCAAAAGAGTTTTGAAAAGGGAATAAAAAGAAAAACAGAAGCAATTAAATATTGAAATGAAACCACGACCACAGGAAAAAAACTCGGAAATCGTGGTCTAGATGAGAATCATCAAAACAAAGCAAAATAAAAAGATGGCAATTATCTCCAAAAGAAAAACAAAAATTAGCTCTAAGATCTCGAAGCTTTTGCGCAAAATAGGGGAAAATTGGATTGAAAAAATCTAGAGAACACTGTGAAAACATTCATGAATCTTTCGAGTGCGTAACAATTCTCATTTTTACATACCGTATTTTCTATAATAATAATGCAGTTTGTAATAGTAATGCATCTTAATATAGCTATCTTATTATAATCATTTTAAATATAGTGGTGCTCCAATAGTAATGCATCTAATATAAAACGTAAGTAATGCCCTGAAAACAGTAGTGCAGTCCAATAGTAGTGCAGCCTCAGGTAATAGGTAGTGCAGTCTGTAACCAATAATGCAGTCTGTAATAGTAGTGTAGGCATAAAGGGGGGTAGAAAAAATAGTAGAGTGCACTACCATTACAGAAAATATGGTATATGTTTTCCCAAGAAGTATCATGATCGATCTAGTCAGCTGAAAATCGGTATCATATGATAGTGACATGAGATTAGATCGAAAAGTCTGTGAAAATCGATGGATTCCATCAATCTATGCACCTTGGTGTGGAAGAAAAGTGAAGTAGATGCGCAACTCTGATCGAGAAAACGGGAAAGATAGGGTGGGAAAAGGGGAAAAGGAAAGACAAGGGACAAGGAAGGAGAAAAGAAAGAAAAGAGACGAAGACAAATTTTGGAATCCAGTCTTCGTCAGTCATCTTGTCCTATCTAGTCGTTCACTGTTCAAAAAGAAAAAAAAGGGTGTAGATTTGAGAGGGTGTCCGCTTCCGCAACCTTCTCTTCACCCCCTTGTCCCCTTGTGGAGAGCATTATTCAGTCAGTCAGTCAGTCAGTCAGACCCACTACTTGACAAATGTGACTAGTTTATTTGGCCTTTCATTCAGCCGATTCCCTTACATAGAAAGCACGTTAAAATCCTTGATCGATCAAATCAAAGACTGCGATGAAAGTTGAACTATTTTAGTACTCTACTTGAATACAAAAACATTTAAGTCAAGTCATTGTTCAGTAATTAAGCCACTATTTTGGCTATTAAGTTATTAGTTAAGTAATTAAGCAATTAGCCAAGTAATTAAGCTATTACATTAAGTTATTAAGTTGTTACTTAACAAATTGGGGTTATCAGCTAAGCAATTAGGTTATTAGTTGGCTATTAGTTAAGTAATTAAGTAATTTGGTTATTAGTTAAGCAATTACCGTAAATACTGTAATAGTACTCCAACAAAAAAAGGCTCGTTTTCCGGATCAATACTGTAAAGAAAATGTCAAAAAAGTGACTGTTTATTGAAAAGCTTAAAAAGAGTTCTGACTTGTCAAACGGTGTAGAAGAAGGTAGACGGATAAAAAGTAGACAAAATTAAGCACCCAATCCATTCCCAGAACACATCGATTTCAATATTTCTTTAGTCTGTCACTCTTTTCCTTTTCGCTTATTTGTAATGTTAATCCGAGTTGAATGAAAAGAGAAAAACGGAAGTTTAAAAAACGAAATTCTTTTGCGCAAGTTGGTCAATTTTCTTTTCGCGAAAATCTTTTTCACATTCGATGAAAAGTGATCCGTTTGTCTTTGATGTAAAATCAGAGAAATCGAATCAATATTTTTCAACAGTTTTCAAATGGTTTCAAATGGTTTTCAAATGGTTTCATGATTTCAAATGATTTCAAATGATTTTCAAATGATTTTAGAAGAGGTTTCCAAATGGTTTCAAATGGTTTACAAATGATTTCAAATGATTTTCAAAATGATTTCAAATGGTTTTGAAAGTGATTTCAAATGATTTCAAATGATTTCACGATTTCTAATGATTTAAAATTGTTTCAAAATGATTTCAAATGATTTCAAATGAGTTCCAAATTGATTTCAAATGATTTTCAAATGATTTTCAAATGATTTCAAATGATTTCAAATGATTTCAAATGGTTTCAAATGATTTTTGAAAGTGTTTTCAAATGATTTCAAAATGATTTCAATGATATCAAATGATTTCAAATGATTTCAAATGATTTCAAATGATATCAAATGATTTCAAATGATTTCAAAAGATTTCAAATGATATCAAATGATTTCAAATGATTTCCAAATGATTTCAAATGATTTCAATGATATCAAATGATTTCAAATGATTTCAAATAGCTTTCAAATGGTTTTAAATGATTTCAAATGATTTTCAAATGATTTCCAATGATTTCAAATAATTTTCAAATGGTTTCAAATGGTTTCTAAGATTTTCGTCAAATTCCTTTATTTTTAAAACATTTTCAGTCATTTAACTTTTTTTTGACTTTTGACTCAAAGAGAGCTTTTCAATGGGTAAAAGTTTTCAAATACTTTAATAATCTAGATTTCAAAGTCATTAAAGTAAAGTAAAGGTTAAGCTGCTTTAAAGTTTAAAAGTTTCAATTTTAACATCCTTTAAATCGATTTAACAAGTTTCAAATCGATTGACAAGTAGAAAGATTGAAAAATTGAAAAAACTTTGATTCAATATTTAATTTGCAATTTGAGAACAATGAGTTTTTCCAAAAAAGTCAGAAAGTTCAAAAAATTGAAAAAAAAGAGGAAACTCGATCGCTAAATGAAAAGCTGCTGTTTAAGAGTTAAAAATGAGAGGAAAGCCTTGATTCGGACAAGTTTACAATCACTTTTGAAGGTTTTTTTTGAAAATAGATAATCATATTGTTTTATGGAACATTTCAATAGCCAATCCTCTTCAAATCAAAGCTAAAAGGTTGGAATTCAAAAGAATTTTCGACGAAATAAGTGGATTTGGGAATGAGATTGACATGCAAAAAGCCAAAAAAGGTAAATAAACCTGTTCTTTGTCTTTTCTTTGTCTTTTTTCTTTTCTCTCTCTCTCTAGAAATCTCTCTTGATATAAAAGAGAGAAAAAGACTAACTAGAGATTGTTTATGAGTCATCTATCTCAATGTGACGTCAAAAAAATGATTGTTTTATACAAATTTGTCAAATATTTATCAAATATTTATCAAGCACTCAAAAAAGAAAAAAATTTGAAAAAAAGAAAAAGCTGATAACTGAAAGATAAAATCTTTGATTTTAAACCCGAAAATGAAGGAAAATTGCAGTTTATAACGAAAAAATAAAGAAAAAACGATCAAATTAGTTCCCAACTTTCATGTACTCGGCAAAGTCGATGTAGCTGAAAAAAAAATAGATTTAAAACCTTTACGCTCCAACGACAGGGGCCAACTTTTTGACCGACTTGCAACCCGATTTTATATAGTTTTTCTTAATAACTTTTGATGAAACAAATATTTTCTGAAAGCTGACATTCTAAGCTATTTAAATCTTATTAAAATTTTTGAATCTGACAAGTTTAAGATGCTTAAAAATGAGCTACAAGTTTAGCCAAAAAATTGGCTTCCACCGATAATCGTTACCCCTGCCGTTAACTGTAAAGATCCGAGATTTGAGATTTTCCGGCATTTCAAATCTTTATAATGTGCTTTATACTCAAATCACGTAAACACACGTTTCCTCAGTGCAGATTTCTTTTAGATTCTTTGAGGCGCATAAAACGTGGCTTTGTTTATCCAGTGACTGTACTTTAAAGCCGTGGAAACTCGTTGAAACGCGCTATTTCTGGCACAATACCTTTTTTCTTACAAGGAAACACGTTGAAACGCCGGTTTTTCTGTCGGGTTTTTGCCAATTTTAGCTTCAAAATTTGATCTCACTGGATCAAAATTTTCATTGGCACCACAAGTCAAAAGATGCTCATTGAGATCACTCAAAGAAACAGGGATTTTGACTATAAAAATTCAACAAACCCATCAATTAGGGAAAGGTTAAGCTGTACTTCCATCAGTAGGCGTACTCAATTTATCCCACTTATCGAACACTCTTTTGGCTCACGGAAATTGATGACTTTTTTGCAAGAGAGCAAAAGTACGATCAACTCGTGTTTTCAGCTAATAGCTACTTTGAATTCACACAAAAATAAGTTCCTGTTTAAGATTTTGATTCGAAAAACATGCAGAATTTCATCTTTGGAGCTACTTTAGAAACAGTTAAGTTAATGTTTTTTGAAAAAATGGGGAAAGTTAGGAATTGATTGTGCTCTGCTCGAGCCACCCTTTCAAAGAAGCAAGCAAAATACATTTAGAGAAATATCTTAGTAAAACTTTTAGTTTTCTTTTAGAAAAGCCGAATCTTGATATTAGTTGATGAGAAATTACAATGATTGAATAAAATTGGAGTGAATAGATCTAAGCTAATGGTTTGACTACGATACTTTTCTTAAATAGGTCAAATAGATGCTAAAATACATCAATCTTTTTGAAAGTTGTTCAGAAAAGTAGCTCTTTTCTGTAAAATCTTATTTGATGCTTTGATTTTGAATATCTCTGATTCTCTTGTCCTTCCTCTAAAGATCATTTGTGTGATAAAAGGAAACGGAGATCACTTTGTATTCTTTTCTTTTTACAATTTTAAACACTGAACCAACGATTTATTTTATTTTTTATATTTTCTTGCTATTAGTGATTGTGCTAGATTTGGAATAAAATATTTAAATACCGTATTTTCTCTAATAGTAGTGAGCGACCTCTGAGCGTCGCCTAAATTGCTCGAAATCTCGAGAACCACTTATCAGAACCCATCGATGTGGGATCGGAAAATGTAGCTGACGATGAGATCTAGTGGGGGATTAGAGTGTTGAGCTTCTGTGAAAACTTTAAAAGCCATAAAATAGTCATCAACTCGGCTCGCTGGGGTGCACTACTATTAGAGAAAATACGGTAATCATTGCCCTTTGGTTCCTCTCTTACGCACTGCACAAAGCTATCGCAACCGTAAATTTTCTAGCTTTTTAACTCTATTTTTGTTGTTTAAGATTTTTTGGTGTTTATATCAACCCTCACCCATCTCCATTAATATCCATTTGCTCGAGCACACCGTCGATCATTTTCACCATCGAATCCTCGTCAGCCACCGGGTTTCCAGGTCCTGTAAATGTCATTGTTTGTTGTTGTCATTGTTGTCATTGTCATTGTTGAACTTTAAATCTAATAGCAAATCATTATACTCTTCCCCATCTCAAAATCTAAAACTTGCAAAACCTTGCAGTTTTGCTCTATTTCCGAGCTCTGATTCTTTGCCGATAATCATCTCGACTTTTCTTCACTCACCCCGTTTTTCCTCCTCTACAGCATCATGTGGAGTGGAGTGAGAGATTTCATGATTTCAGTTCCGTCGATCATCCCATCTTTGTTCAAATCGTGCATCGAGAAATAGTGAAATCTAGAGTTGAGATCTTCGTAAACATGATGATCGGAGAACAGTGTGAGATTGACGGGAAACATTCGATTTCAAATTTTTGCCGTAAAATTTGGAATGATCGGGGGAATTGCAAGCAAAAATAAAAAAAAAACATTTATATAGAATTTTATAATAACTTCAATTTAATTGTTTTATGACCTTTATGGTTCTAAAACTTTTTCCTCTATTTTAGAAAATAAAAATTATGTGCAGCTTTATAAAATTGTTACTAAGATCGTTGAAAAATTATTAGTTTATGATTTAAAGATTAATGATGTGATTTACAACAGATTTGTTGATTTTTCCGCCACCAACCTTCTCTGCTCTTCCGTCATCGTCTCCACATTGATCTTTGTCCTCGAAGTGTTGCTTGATGTGACTGAATATCTATAGATTGACCAGCGGAAAACGCCTCCCGTTGTGTTTTCCACAAGAGAGGCGGCCTTAAAGCCCGGGGTCCTTAAAGCCCGGGGGTCCTTAAAGCCCGGGGTCCTTAAAGCCCTGGGGTCCTTAAAGCCCGGGGTCCTTAAAGCCCGGGGTCCTTAAAGCCCGGGGTCCTTAAGCCCGGGGTCCTTAAAGCCCGGGGTCCTTAAAGCCCGGGGTCCTCAAAGCCCGGGGTCCTTAAAGCCCGGGGTCCTTAAAGCCCGGGGTCCCTAAAGCCCGGGGTCCTTAAAGCCCGGGGTCCTTAAAGCCCGGGGTCCTTAAAGCCCGGGGTCCTTAAAGCCCGGGGTCCCTTAAAGCCCGGGGTCCTTAAAGCCCAGGGTCCTTAAAGCCCGGGGTCCTTAAAGCCCGGGGTCCTTAAAGCCCGGGGTCCTTAAAGCCCAGGGTCCTTAAAGCCGGGGTCCTTAAAGCCCGGGGTCCTTAAAGCCCGGGGTCCTTAAAAGCCCGGGGTCCTTAAAGCCCGGGGTCCTTAAAGCCCGGGGTCCTTAAAGCCCGGGGTCCTTAAAGCCCGGGGTCCTTAAAGCCCGGGGTCCTAAAGCCCGGGGTCCTTAAAGCCCGGGGTCCTTAAAGCCCGGGGTCCTTAAAGCCCGGGGTCCTTAAGCCCGGGGTCCTTAAAGCCCTTTATGTCCCTTCAGACCCTTTACTTTCCTTCCGGAAAAGTTCAGAAAAAGCGCATAGTTTAAAGGAATTGTACAATAGAAAAAGAAAAAGACGAGGTGAAAAGGAACGCTAAAAAGAAACAGGGAACAGCGGAAAACGCTTAGCTCGTTCGCGTTTTCCGCTAGAGAGGCAGCCCATTCGGGGTCCTTTAAGCCCTTTATGTCCATGCGGGCCCTTTACTTCCTTTCCAGACAAGTTCAGAAAAAAGCTCATAGTTTAAAGGATCTGGGTACCATAGAAAAGAAAAGACGAAGTGAAAAGGAACGCAAAAAAGAAACAGGGAACAGCATTGTTTTCGAAGCGACTTTGTAGCATAAAACTTTCTTTTCAAATAACTAGGACTATTGTCACCCATGTTAAGCCTCGCCTCTTTTTAAAATAAACCAAAAAGTCAGATTTCCCATAACCGAAAACCCGCGGGAGCAAAATATCGCGCTTAAAAGCTGAATAATTTGCCTTTTCACCGATAGAGCAAACGTAATTACAAAGCGTCGCGTCTGCGCACCGACAAATGAACAGACAAACGTCTCTTCTGCTTTATATAGTAAATAAGAAGAAAGTAAACGAACGCTTCATCCTTCATCTCGTGTTCATCCCCGAATTTGTGGTGTATTTGATCGACGGATTCCACTTGAACCGGTTGATTTGGAGGAGGATCATTGGCAAGTGATTGAGCTGGAAATGGCAATTTTGAAAATTTCGAATACCGATTACTCTAATATTAGGTTGTTCGGATATAAACAAGCGTTAAGCTAAACTTATTTTTTTGAGAGAAGCTTTTAAAATATGTCTTTATTTGTATTTTTTTAAAAGTACGTTATCTTGTGCATATTTGGAATCTTTTTAAAAGAATAATTTCTTATTTTTAAGATTTTTTTCTTGTTTTAGATGATCGACTTCAAACATCAAGTTCGCGTCTGCCTAGGATCATGAACACTCTCGTCTGCCTAGGATCATGAACACCCGCGTCTGCCTAGGATCATGAACACTCTCGTCTGCCTAGGATCATGAACACTCTCGTCTGCCTAGGATCATGAACATGTCAAACGAGCTTGCTCAACAGTTTCTATGTTCAAATTCTACTATTGATGAGCATCTCCATGTCATTGGAAAGACGATCAGATGCGGGAAATGGCTTCCTCACGAATTAAGCAGTGCAAACAAGGCTTCACGAGTCGCTATTGCCGGAATTCTCATCCACCACGCTAAAGATCATGACTTTTTGATCCTCTCGTTACTGGAGATGAGAAGTGGATCTATTTCGATAATACTATTCGAAAACGGCAATGGCTAGGACCAGGAGAACGGCCGAATCCGACCGTGGAACCGGACATTCATGAGCATCTCCATGTCATTGGAAAGACGATCTGATGCGGGAAATGGTTTCCTCATGAGTTAAGCAGTGCAAACGCTCGTTTAGATCCGAACAACCTAATAGAATGCCAGTCTAGTCGCGTAGTCTAACTTCATTTTAGAAGATCGTTTTTTCTCAAGTGCCTAAATTTTTCCCAACTATACTTTTGATACCAAAAAATACTAGATTTCAAGGGCTATCATTTCTACTAAACTATAGCATAAAGCAGGAGAATGAGACGTTCAAAGTTAGACTACGCAACTGTACGCCTTTCATTAGAGTTCGATTAGAGTATTTACGGTGTTACTGTAGTGAGTTTAAAAGTATAAAATATTTAGTTAACTAGAAATTTGAACAGGTATTTCAAATTCAATTCAATAAAAATAGGCCAAAGTTAGTTTGACCTTAAAAAATTTGCATAAATATTAAGAAAAACCCACCAAAAGCGCACAGCTAACAACTAATAGCTGAAAAAGCATAAGAGTAAAATTATAGCCAAATTTGGGAAGAAGCTGAATTTATAAAAATGATAAGAAATCGGAAATCAATTGAGTGAAAGAGGAAAAGCTGAAAGGGAAAAGCTGAAATTGAAATGACGTGTCCTTTTTGTGTAAGAAGAGAGAGAAAAAAAAGAGTGGCAGAAATGGGAGAGAGAAAAGAAGAGACCATGAATATATTGAGAGGGATAAATCGATTCGATTTTGATCGAATTCAAGAAAGAGACACGCAATTTCAGATCAGAAACCATTTAAGGGAAAGGAAAGGAACAGACGTGCCGTGCAGCTGGGAAAACAATGGAAAACAATGGAAAAGAGTGGATGATTTTGGGGGAATCAGTGTTATTAGGCAAATAACACCTCAATAAAAGCGTAAAGGTCGAGGGGTTCCAATCCCTCTACGGGAAATCTTTTTCCTTTTTTTCATTTTGAATTTTCGATGGAAAAGCCGGGATAGGAGAATGATCTCGACCAGAGTGTGTTGATGGTGTTGTTGACAGACAATTTGTCAGACAAATTTTCGTATTGACAACTTTTTTGTCAGACAATTGATCCCGACAAGACTTCCGACGTTCCGACAACGCGTTTTCTTTTCAAAAACGCTAAAAGCGACCTTTATAGCCTTTTCGGCAAAGCTATAAAAATCGCGCGAAAAAAAATTTGTAAACTTTTCTTAAAATATAGTAATGAATAGTTTTATTTAAGGATTTCGATTTTTTAGGGCGTGGAGTTTTTTTTGAATAATTCTAGTACCAGTAAATGGAGACAATAGGCCTGGTAAATTCAAAGAATATTTTTGTGTAAAAATAGGTAAATGAACATTCAATCATGCAGAAAACAATGAACTTTCACTTTCCAAATATTTGATTTTCGAAAAGTTTACTTTACTTCTGGTTATCATTCTTCTTTTTTCTTGATTTAATCATTGATTTCTTTAGAAAATTCTCACATTTTTCTACCATTTGCTTTCAAATTTTTCGCATAATTAAACTCAATTTCCAAAGATGATTTGCGAAATAGAAGTTATGGGACAAAAGTTGGTAATTGTAATTGACAAAAGAAAATATTGTTTGCCCACTAAAGCTTTGAAACATTTTGCTACAGTGCAAACTCGTGTTACTAAGGCTCAAAGTGAGCCCATTCGCCATGGTCGTTTCCCGTGCACTTCCGCGTAGAGTATGCTCCTTGTTGACAGACAATTTGTCAGACAAATTTTCATTGATAACTTTTTGTCAGACAATTGATCCGACAAGACTTCCGACAAACTTCCGAGCAAACTTCCGACAACGCGTTTTCTAAAGGTGCGCTTTTTAAGCAAGGCTATAAAGGTCGCGCAAAAAAAAATTTGCAAACTTTTCTTAAAATATAGTAAATGAATAGTTTTATTTAAGGATTTTCGATTTTTTTAGGGCGTGGAATTTTCTTTTGGAATGGTTCTAGTACAAATGTAGACAATAGGCCTGGTAAATTCGTAAAATAATATAATTTTTTTTTAATAGTGTTTATTAACTTTTCCCGTTTTAAATCTTTTTCCTTTAATTTTAAGTAGCATTTAAAAAATTTTAGGTTTTAGCGAAAAAAGTAATAGAGTTATAGGAAAGAGGTAGTAGAAAAAAGAGTGCAAGATTTTAATGTACATTTGCATTTTGAAAAATTTGCTCATGCAAAGCATACAGGGTTACGGTAGCTTATCCCCTTGGCGCGCGCTTTTTAGAAAACGCGCGTTGTCTGCAAGGAGAACACCTCCAACTCGACATTCTGGTGGAATAAAACCTAGTTAGCTCCAATCGAGCTCCAATCGGTTCCCTGACCTTGAAAACCCCCAAATACAAATTTAGAGCTAAACATCTCTTCTTTTAACTACGCTCGGAGTCTGGTTGATCCGTTCCTCGAGTTAGAGCTAGCAAACACTATAACTTTCTTTAGCATTTCTATTTTTCAGTTTGCTTTGTTTAGTCCAAAATTCGAAAGCTCTTGATATTCTCTATTTGCTAAGCCATAAATCATTTCCGATACAACAGATTTGAAGGAAGTTAAAAGCGATGTTTATAGTGTGAGAGTTCATCATTTTTTTGTATTTGATGGTACTATGTCTGAACAGACGCGATGAGCGACCGAGCAGCTTTCGCCGTTTCAGGTTTTTCGCTTTAAGTCTAACTCAGAAATTTTTTTGGGAGCAATTTTTTACCTTAAATTTAACTGTATTTTTGCTACAAATTCTTCCTTTTAAACTAAAAATAGTTAAATCCTGTCAACAAGTCTCTCCATTCAATGCTTTAGTTCGCCCGGATTACAAGCACTGATAGCATAAGCACGGATTGCATAAGCACCGATTACATAAGCACTGATTGCATTTGCACCGATTTCATAAGCACTGATTGCACAAGCCCTGATAGCATAAGCACTGACTGCATAAGCACTGATTGCACAAGCACTGGATTACATAAGCACGGATTGCACAAGCACTGATTGCATAAGCACTGATTGCACAAGCAAAGTGGAATTAACTTGTAGATCAAACATCGGTCTAATAACATTCTTTGTATAAATTTAATCAGATCAATTGATAATTCTGTAGTAATGTATAGTAAGCTGTAGGACTTGATTAAAGTACTCAACTCAAGCAAACTCCTTAAGCTCGATTTGACAGGACGGTTTCCATTCTAGTGACGGTGTAAGTAGAGCTCCAGGAAATATTGCCCCGCAAGCAATCGACTTTTGCAGTTCCCCATAAAACGTCTCGATTTGTGGTCAAATCCATAACAACACTTGATCAATCCCACATAATTGATAAAGATTAATCTCTTAACATATAGGATAGCAGCTAAGCCACTACCTTTTTGTCCGAAATGTGGAAAAATGAATTTTTAGGAAGAATTTCAGGAAAAGTTGATTATTGTCATTGAGACAGTATTTGCTGCATTGCGATTTCTCTGACTTTCTGACTGTAGTAGCCACTCTGTGATCCGTATCGTCCATCTGTCGTCTGTTCCTTCTGGCTACGTGGCCAGACTACATCTGAGTCTTTTTCTCTCGATCACTTCCACTGGATCTCAGGTCCCGAAAGCTGGCGCATATCCGTACTCATCAGTACTTTAATCTATATTTATCTTTATAGAATTATTCCGGAAATCTTCTCGAAATCTTATAGAATTCTTATAGATATCCTTTTAGAATTCATAGAAATCTTGTAGAATTCTTATAGATATCTTCTCGAAATCTTCTCGAAATCTTTTTAGAAATTCTTATAGAAATCTTATACAATTCTTATAGATATCTTATAGATATCTTTTAGAAATCTTCTAGAAATCTTTTAGAATTCTTATAGAATTCTTATAGAATTCTTATAGAAATCTTTTAGAATTCTTATAGAATTCTTATACAATTCTTATAGATATCTTATAGATATCTTTTAGAAATCTTCTAGAAATCTTTTAGAATTCTTATAGAATTCTTATAGAATTCTTATAGAATTCTTATAGATATCTTTTAGAAATCTTCTAGAAATCTTTTAGAATTCTTATAGAATTCTTATAGAATTCTTATAGAATTCTTATAGATATCTTTTAGAAATCTTCTAGAAATCTTTTAGAATTCTTATAGAATTCTTATAGAATTCTTATAGAATTCTTATAGATATCTTTAGAAATCTTATAGAAAC
>CAUEEP010000235.1:0-72536 GCA_958450365.1 Mesorhabditis belari
TTAGAAGTTGGGAAAAAGTGATTTTTTTAGTGATTTTCAAAAAAACGCGCCGTATTCGTGTATTTAAAGAGACTTTGCGATAAATTTCATTCTGGTCAATTCGTTTAGCATGTGTATGTACCGTAAATACTGTCATAATTAACGTGTGTTCCTCTCAAGAAATACTGTGAAATAGGAAACGTCGAAATCAATTGAATATCTTGCATAGGAAACGTCGAAATCAACAGTTTGTTAGTTATTAAGTTTATTTTAAATGCACTCGTTTCCTATTTTGCACTATTTCTTGAGAGGAACACTCAAGTCATCATATCCCACACCCTCTAGTGCCCCACGGGTAGACTCGCTTATCGATACTCTAGAAACTGAGATCTGAACGGCAAACATGAGCATGCCGTTTGTATCGATAATATCGATACAGTGGTCCACAAAAGTATTGTCCCATTGCCATCCAAAAGCTTCTTTCATACGAAAATCTTGCAAAAAAAACGATATACCAAAAAAGTGTAGGGGTTTTTTTTGCTTACCCATAATATTTAAGTGGCTCGTCTGATCGAACGGTGCGGGTTTGGTGTGGTCAAACCGGTGTACAGCGTCATGTTCTGCAGGGGCATACGGGTGGTGTTACCTGCATAAGTCTACATGGCACAACGTGAGTGATTTTAAATTTTGGGCTTTAGCTAAAAGCATAATTTTTTAGTCTTGTTTCTGGATCGACCGATCAAACGCTCCGAGTCTGGGACATTGTCGACGGGAAATGCCTTCACATTTTGGCTGGCCACTTGGGGGCGGTATTTGTATCAAAGTTATATCCTAAGCAAAGTTAAATTTCAGGCCTTTTGTGTTTTGAAGTCAACTGACCAACCCTGTCAATGGCTCACCCTAAATAGGGTTTGACGGATGAAAATTCTCACTCCAAGAAAAAACAATGGTTTTGGGCCTACTATGTTCAAATGTGCTGTGTACTTTTCAACCTCACACGTTCCAAATAACAAAACCCTGCCTACCATTTTGTTATACGAAACTCGAAAGAAGTTTACCTTTTCTTTTTATTTGTGAGCCAGTTTAAGCCATTTATCTTGCATGTGTAAATTGTGTAACGAAAACCAGATACACAACTGAAAGCAATAGAAACACCCCTGGCAACAATCACACAAGGGAAAGCAGGTAAATGGCAAAATAAAGGTAAACAAAATGAACACTTTGGCATACAAGAAAGCCTGCAAAACGTGAGAAATATTTGAAAGGAAATCACAAACACTAATCGAGTGAGCCATGAAAACGCAGAAGAATTGAAAACCGAAAAAAATTATTCAGAAAATCACGATAAGGCAAAAGAGCAACAATCCGAATATACCTATAGATACGATGCCTCAAAATCGATCACGATGAGCCTTGGGCACTCGTTACGCGGTTCACTTGCACAGACGAGCAATGTTTCGGTTGCGAAGAGATCCCGAATCAAACCGCCAGCCTGCAGACGAAGGAGGTCACGAACAAAGATACCTGAAAATCACAAAAATTCTCGTATAGTTGATAAAAAAACTAACAACAGAATACTAACCCTGAACATAGCTTTAAACTTGAATAGTTAACCGGGTCAAATTATGTAGTTAATAAATTCCAATCCAGAAGAAAACTTGGAGTCTGAACAAATTTGCTTATCTTATAGCCTACATTACCAGGTAATTTAGAACAACTTACCTTTATCCACATCCCAGAGCTTGACCGAGCCATCGTAAGAACTTGTTACCAAAAGTCCCGAGTCGAGCAATTGCAAGGAAGTAATGCCCGACGTATGACCATTTCGGCCATGCAGGCGATGAATGAACGAGCCACGCCCACGAATGTCCCAAACTTAAAGAAAAGGAAGTAGTTGTCATACGATTGATTAAACGTACCCCAACGCCCCAATCGACATAGCAGGCGACCAAAATGGTTCCGCGAAGTTGCATGTCATAGTAGCGCCTGTCGCCACTCCGAAGAATTGCGATGCATGCTAAAAGAAACAAATATAAATGATATCGCAACAGAAAAGCCAACAAATAAAACTCACCTCCTCTTCGCAAATCCCAGACGCGCATCGTTTTATCCTGACTTCCCGAGACGACAAGATCGCGTTTCGGGTCCAACTAAAACAGAGTCCTGATTAAAGAAAAAAATTGACAATTTAGCTCACCAAAAGTGAATAGACTCGATTCGTGTGACCCGTCAGCGTCTGCAAACACTCCCCCGTCTGCACATTCCAAACCTTATAGAATATTATAAAATTGTACAAAAAAAGCATTACATACCTTTACAGTAGAATCATCGGCACCAGACACAACCCGTTTTCCATCAAATTGTACACAACGCACCTGAAATTTAACTTTGCTTAGGCTATAACTTTGAAACAAATACCTCCGCCAAGTGGCCAGTCAAAATGTGAAGGCATTTCCCGTCGACAATGTCCCAGACTCGGAGAGTTTGATCGCGCGATCCAGAAACAAGACTAAAATATTCTGCTTTTAGCTAAAGCACAAAATTTAGATCACTCACGTTGTGCCATGTAGACTCATGCAGTTAACCCACGACGTATGTCCCTGCAAAAAATGAAGCTGTGCACCGGTTTGACCACACCAAACGCGCACCGTTTCATCAAACCCGCTACTGAAATATTAGGATATGCTTTGTTAAGAAGTTTTGTTTGAATCTTTTTACCTTGATTGGAACCCTTACGAATTACACTAGCTATAGTCTCTAAACTAACCTGACAATGTATTCGCCATCATCGCTCACTTGAAATGTCGAAATATGACCCATATGGCCAGTTAGAGTGAGAGCCGGCTAAATTAACCCGTACAATAATAGTTAAACGAAACAAACTTGGGCATCATCAACATTCCAAACCCGCAACGCACCATGATAACCAGCTACGATACGACCAGA
Source organism: Mesorhabditis belari (assembly GCA_958450365.1). Classification (NCBI taxonomy): domain Eukaryota; kingdom Metazoa; phylum Nematoda; class Chromadorea; order Rhabditida; family Rhabditidae; genus Mesorhabditis; species Mesorhabditis belari. The sequence continues at coordinate 2,926 of CAUEEP010000235.1, forward strand.
GTGAATTTGTAGACAAGTAAACCTGTTGTAGACATGTTCATCCTGAGCCTAAAAACAATTTTTATAGCCAAAGCATTTCGTTCAAACCTTTTGGACAGTGCTTGATTGAATCGGTCGGGATCGCCAATTCGAAATGATTCGCTTCTTTCGCAAGTACAGTGACTTCCATGACGATCGCTCATAACACCTAGAAAAATTTTAATTCAACAACAAGTTGCGCCACTAACTGTCCATATGCGATCTCGCGTTCTCGTCGATTCTGATGTGCTGCTTGAAGGTCCATATGTGGGATTGTGATTCCCGCTTCCTCATTTGCTCGATTCGCCGCCCCACCTCCGAGAAAACGAAAGCTAAACAAAAATAAGTTAGTGACGAGTCTTTTTCTAATTGATTTCTTAAGTGTGAACCAGCTCATTTAAACAAACATTATCATTTGTTTTCTTTCCCTTTACATCTTTATTTGCTCTGGAATTAATAACATTATTATCCTATACCTTAGAAGTGTAAGATCTAGTTTAATCTATCAGATACGTATTTTTAACAATATATTATTTGCTCAAAACTGTAACACACCTTGGCACATCAAATTTCACATATCCTTTCTCCAAACATTTCTGTCGCCACGTCCGATCATCTTCACAAATTCGCTGCCACGTCCGCGAAACGCGCGCACAAAGCGTTAAATCGCACGGTGTTAAATAGGCGATGATGCGATAAGCAACCTAAAAATCAACAATTAATCCCATAAACTTTAACAAAAGACAAACCTCCACTGGTAACTGTGACAAGAAATCCTTTTGGAACAATGGTTCGATGAGATCCCTGAATTTGAAAATTTCACTGTTTAAGGTCATTCTCTTTACTCTTCGAGTTGAGTCTTGCTGCTCTCCGGCTTGTCTGACATCTCCCCTAAATCAAAAATTACAGCAGAGATAACACCGTAAATAACAAACCGAAAAACCCCTGAGCAAAATACCACCATTAACTAGCGTAAATATTGTAATAGTATCGCAGCCATTACAATGAATGAAAGCTTGCCAATGAAATAAGTTGATAGCTGTTCTAGAAAGAGAGATCTGAACGTTCAAACATTAACATGCCGTTTGTATCGATAAAATCGATAAGCAAGTCTACCCTTAAGGCACACGCGCCACCCTGGGGCTGGGGGGAAAGAGGCTAATAATTTTCGTAGTGAAAATCCGATCAAACTCTTCTCCCCCTCTCATGTCAATCTACGTCATTTACTGTTTTCCGTTGAATCACAGAGCTCAAAAAGCAAACAAACAACATAAACTGATCAACGTCTCGCAAAAGAAGGTTCAAAAATAAAGTTCAAAGTGTGACTTCGCTAAAAAGCACAATGGAATGGAGCTTTTTGAAACGCGAAACCACAAAATATGGTTTTGTGTACATTCTACTGTAGGCCTTTTGATGGCGAGTTCTAAAACGCGCCCCTTTTCTGTATTGAAAGAGACTTTTTGCGATAATATTCATTCTGGTCAATTCGTTTAGCATCTTGTATGTACCGTAAATACTGTATTAGTGCCCCATTCCTCTAGTGTAATGTGCCAACTCGAAGAGTAAAAAAAATGACCTTAAACAGTGAAATTTTCAAATTCAGGGATATCATCGATCCATGGTTCCAAAAGGATTTCTTGTCACAGTTGCCAGAGGAGGTTTGTCTTTTGTTAAAGCTTGTGGGATTAATTGTTTATTTTTAGGTTGCTTATCGCATCATTGCCTTTTTTACACCGTGCGATTTGACGGTTTGTGCTGCGCGTTTCGCGGACGTGGCAGCGAATTTGTGAAAATGATCGGACGTGGCGACAGAAATGTTTGGAAAAAGGATATGTGAAATTTGATGCACCAAGGTGTGTTGCAGTTTTGAGAAAATAAAATAACATTTAAAAATACATATCTGATAGATTTATATTAAGCTAGATCTTACACTTCTAAGGTATAGGATGATACTGTTATTAATTCTGCAGCAAACAAAGATTTATAGCCAAAGAAAACAAATGATAATGTTTGTTTCGATGAACTGGACCAGATTTAAGAATACGATTAGTCAAGGATTCGTCACAAACTGGTCACTAACTTATTTTTGTTTAGCTTTCGTTTTCTGAGGTGGGGCGGCGAATCGAGCAAATGAGGAAGCGGGAATCCATATCTTCTCACATATGGACCTTCAAGAAGCACATCAGAATCGACGAGAACGCCAGATCGCATATGGACCGTTTGTGACGCTGTTATTGTTGCTAAATGACATTTTTTTCTAGATGTTATGAGCGATCGTCGGGGTAGTCGTTGTACTTGCGGAAGAAGCGAATCATTTCCAATTAGCGGTCCCGAGCGATTCAATCAAGCACTGTTCTAAAGGTTTAAACAAATGCTTTGGCTAGAAAAATTCTTTAAAAGATCAATTGAGGCTCAGTTTAGACCTTCGGTACTTTAGCACTTTCTTAATAAATGATAATAAAAAGGCCGAAAAGAGTAATAACTTCCGTTGTGAAAATCTGATGAAACTCTTATCCCCCTCCTATGCCAATCTAAGTCATTCACTGTTTTCCGTTCAATGACAGAGCTCTAAAAGCAAAAAAACACAAACTTATCAACGTCTCGTAAAATAAAGATTCAAAAATAAAGTTCAAGGTGTGACTTATCAGAGTGAGCGAAGAGTGACCAGATCGATGTGTTATTTCTTTAGCCAAAAATGCAATGGGGCCAACTGAATGATTCTGATGGGAAAAAAGCAAAACGACAGGAAAATCAGGCAAAAAAAACACAAACGTTACTACGTCATGGGAAACGAATTTTTAGACTCTTGTCGCCTTTTGCTGTGATAAATTCTTTTCTAGTGTGATAAATTAAATCTAGTCTCGGGGTTGGGTTTTTCGTATTTTTCAAACGCTAGCGTTACACCGACGTTCGAATGTTCGGCAACAAGTTCGGATCATGGCTCGGTCAAGCTGTGGGATGTGGATAAAGGTATGTTGTTCTAAATTACCTGGTAATGTGGGCTATAAGGTAAGCAAATTTATCCAGACTTCAAGTTTCCTTCTTAAGTAGAATTTATTAACTACATAATTTGACCCTATCTATTCAGGTTTAAATCTGTGTTCAGGGTTAGTATTCTGTTGTTAGTTTTTTTATCAACTATACGAGAATTTTTGTGATTTTCAGCTATCTTTGTTCGTGACCTGGTTCGTCTTCGGGCTGGCGGTTGGATTCGGCGTCTCTTCGCAACCGAAACATTTCTCCTATGTGCAATTGGATCGGAAGACAGAACCGAGAACGCAAAGCTCATCTTGATCGATTTTGACGCATCGTGACCATAGTTATACTCGGATTTAGCGTTTGTGATTTCCTTGTGTGAAAATATTTCCCACATTTTACACACTTTCTTGCATGCCAAAGTTCACATTTTGTTTACCTTTATTTTGCCATTGACGTGCTTTTATTTGCTAAAAATTATTGTCATAACCACAATCTTTTCCTTTTTCTGTCAAGAGTTCCCTTGTGTGATTGTTTCCAGGGGTGTTTTTATTGGTTTCAGATGTGTAGTTCGTTTTCGTTTCACAATTTACACATGCAAGATAAATGGCTTAAACTGGCTCAGAAATAAAAAGAAACGTTGAACGTGTAACAAAATGGTAAGCTTGTTACTTGGAACGTGTGAGTAATCGAACGTTGAAAAGTACACGGCACGTTTGAACATAGTAGGCCTAAAGCCATTGTTTTTTTTCGGAGTCAAAAAATTTTCATTCGTCAAACCCTATTTAGGGTAAGTGATTGAAGGGGTTGGTCAGTAGACTTCAAAACACAAAACACCTGAAATTTAACTTTGCCTAAGCTGTAACTTTGATACGCATACCTCCGCGAAGTGGCCAGTCAAAATGTGCACTAGCTAGAGCCTATTAACTAACCTGACAACGTATTTGCCATCATCGCTTATTTGAGACGTCCAAACACCACCCGAATGGTGGTGTTTGGATTTGTGGTCAATTGAAGATTCGTCGTGATTTGTGAAGTCGCGCCTCAAGGGAAAGAAATTCGATTCGAAGTCCGCCTTATGGGCTCACCTTCAACGTCTTTGGGCCACCATCGGGCCAAGTCTTTTGAAAAATCTCCTGAATTCCATGCCTGATCGACTCAATGAAGCGATAAAAGCAAAAGGAGGACCAACCAAATATTGATTTTTTGAGTAAAAATTGTTAATTCTTTGCAAATGGGACATTACTTTTGTGGAGGGATTTGTTAAGTCACTTATTGTTTTTGTTTTATACTTCAATTTTTATGCAATGCTAACGGATAAATCTTATAACCTTGAAAAGTCGAGTTTTATGGGTAAGCACCAAAAACCCTACACTTTTTCGAATATCGTTTTTATAAGATTTTCGTACGAAAGAAACTCTTGGATGGCAATGGGACAACACTTTTGTGGACCACTGTATAACATTTTGGCCGCTTTATCTATAATCAATTTGCCTTTTAATTTATTTCTTTAGTCATTTCCTCATCGTCGACGCAATATTTCGATCGGGTTTTGGAGAACGTAAAGTTGTCTCAACTTAGGGTCATTTTGAATTTCCTTACTACACGAAATAACTTTCAGAATGACCTCATTTTGTGGTCAAAATGGAAGTCAATGGGTTGCTGAGGGGGAAAAGTCCGAGCACGACAACATGCCAAATGTGCATGAGAAGGAGGTGCCAGCATAAAAGGGTCAAATTATTTGCGCCACGTATCATTTGCGTCAAATTTCGGCTTTTCAACACACTTCCCTACCAACTCTGATTGTTAATTTTTAATTTTTTTCTCGTCAACATTGCTCGCTTCTTTGAAGTCTTCACCGGATCTGTAAATGACATCAAATCGATTTAAAGAGTAAAAAGACAAATCGGTGACGCAAAAATGATTGTTTTCGAGGTTTTTATGGGTATTTAAATGTGTTTTCTTATTGAAAACAGTGAGAACTCAAATTGTGAAGTAGAAAACTGAAAAAAGAGTTGATTCGGAGTTGGTTAGAAGTTGGGAAAAAGTGATTTGTTACAGTGATCTTTAGAAATTTCGTGCAAATGAAACGTGGTGTAAAGGATTTTAGCGCAAAAGAACTTGGGGCTTTTGCTAGCATCTCATGAGGAGAAGTTTACGTTCTCGGCGCTCTGAGATTTGAAAGAGCCTATCTACTAGAAAATTTTGAATAGCAAGACAACACTTAACTAAATCAAAGGCTTCGAATGCTGACCGGAACCAAATGCTGACTTAACAAGTCAGTCAAATCTCAAGAGAAGACCTCAAAGTGAAAAATCATTGTTTAACCTGATAAGGCCGCATGTTTCGAAGATCACTCGTTCTAAACTAAACTCGTTTGAATGGAAGTAAACCCATCCAGCATACAGCCCTGATCTTGCACCTTCTGACTACTTTCTCCAGGCGATGAGCAATTATTTGGCCAAAAAATTGATTTCGAAGATGATTTCAAAAAGTGGCTCACGGATTGGTTGGCATTAAAACCAAAAATTTTCTACGAGAGAGGCATTCAGTCTTTGCTAGTAAAATCGGCTCAAATTATGGAGAATATTTAGAAGGATTGCCGGCCAAATATTGAATAAATCATTTGTTTATTCTTGTTTCCACATTTCACACCCACCAACTAGAAATGTGAAAATTCCAAGCCGAACCTAATTCCAAGCCGAACTTGATTCCACCGTCGTTTTTTTGCCGATCGCTCTGAAATTATAGCAGAAAAAGGCTATAACTTTGCGCAGAATGATTATTTTTAATTACTTTTTGAACTAAAATGCTCAGAAAGGATCGTGAAATGAAAATTATTGGACAGAAGTTTTTCTATAGTGGACTTTTTTCAAAGTCGAAGCCTTCAAACCTTGATCTTGGGTTTCAGATTTTCATACTTTTCCCTTTCTAAAATTTGAGTAATTCTAACAAATTGCTTATAACTTACAAGAATAAAAAAAGCTGGAAGTGTGTATTTTTAGAATATTGAAAAAGTAAGCAAATTGGTCAAAGGTGAAAGATTTTATAGCCGCTTTACGAAATTAAGTTTTGGCTTTTTTGCGTTTTTTGAAAAAGCCCATTTTTTAAAAACTGTCGACGGAATTTAAAAATGATATCGAGATTCGGATTTAGCACACTTTTCCCCATCGAATGGTAGGTATAACATCAATTTTCATCAGAAAAAGCACTTTTGCGCGGATGTGTGAGCTAAAGAGCTAAAGAACCACAGCAAAAATCGCCAAAGAAAGCTCGCTTCTTTTTGACGAGCTTTGGATTCAAACTGTTGACAAAAGTTGAATTGTCTATCATTTTTCGACAAAATTCCCTCGATTCCTATATTTTAGTGGTAATTTAGTGGTGCACAACTTTTGAGAATTGAAAATCTTTTTTTAGGTACTCCGAATAACGGCTCGATGATGACACGCAAGAATGTAATTCAATTTCTTTTCTTGAGCGCTGTAAGCATTTCGAAGTAGTGGCATGCAAGTTTGGATGTTCGCATAACCCCTGTCAGCAATTAAATGATATTTCGATGGTGGAAACGGAAACGCAGTGTCTTTTATGTTGTTGTTGTGGGTTTTGAACTAGTTAACTCAAAAATAAAACAGTCAAATATTAAACACAGACAAAAGCAAAGTTAAATCAAAAAATGAAAGCAAAATTCTAGTCGGTCCCCGTTGCAGTGGAGGTGGCGGTTGTTGCAGTGGAGGATGCAATGTGAGTTCTAGAAAAGAAGAAGTTAGACATAGATAGAGGTTGAAATGAAAAATCGGCTAGATAGCAAGGCTCAACTTTATGCTTATCAATGCAATTTAAGTGTCACGGTTGCACTTGTTCGGGTGGTGGTGGCGGTGGAGGAGCTGGGAAAGCTGGCCTCTTTCTCCACGTCGTTTTGGTCCTATTTTTGGGTGAGTTTTCGAAATATGCTAAAGCCAGGATATTATGATTCACTTCTCACCTAGCTTTGTTGAGTTGTCAAAAAGATTAAGGGGAATTTTTGGCCAGCAGTTAAAAGCACAAAGATGTCTCATTTCCGGACGAATTCGATCGAATTTTTCTGATCGAAAATCAAATGATAAATGAGTTATTGATGGGAGATTTTGAAAGATAGAGATCATGATTTTGATCTAAAATTTCACACAGGATGAGGGGAACATAAGAAATCAAACAACGATACAAAAAATTGGATTTGATGGAAACTGACGACTGGGTTACGGTAGTTTCTGTCTGTCTGTCTGTTTTCTCGGCCGTGTTTTGACTCCACTCACCACCATATTCTCAAAAGCATCACAGGAGGCCGAGCAATATATTGGCCGATGCATCATTGAGACGATCCACGGCTTGGTCGTCTAGAAATTGAGCAGAATATTATAGATACAATGTTTTTAAGGCTTTGCTTATCAAAAAAATCTTTGATTTCGCTGACCCTGCTAGTCAATTTTGCACCAAAATTCTCGCTAAAGCTGGTAAAAGCTAGATTTTCCCCACCTTGGATAAATATTATAAATTCTAATTCATTCCAATTCAGACATTCAACAATTTCATTCACCGCTTCACCACGCCGATCGCCGACAAAGATCACCGACTTTGAGCCGTTTTGAGTGCGTTTTCCTATAATACATCCCGACGAAATGCACTTCGCCAACATCGAAGCTAAATTTTATTATAAGAAAATTCACACGAAACTACTGAAAGTAAAAGTTAAGCCCAAATCCAAATGGACTTAGTGCGAGGCGCTAGCCGCTAGTCTTCGCACAAAGTCCAAGTTCATTTTCAGGAGCTTTTCAGCTTTAGCAAGTTCTCTAAGAGCTTCTCTTCCCAAAAAAGGCTACCGCAACCCATGGGTGAAGCTTTTACTCATTTACTCTTTCTCACCTCCAAAACTGATTGTCCCTTTCCTCTTTCTCGGTGATCGGCGTGGTGAAGCGGTCAATGAAATTTTTGAATGTCTGAATTGGAATGAATTAGAATTTTATAATCTTTCAAACATTGTCCTCATTCTCGTGATTCCCCGCCAAAACCATATAGGGAACCGAGGAGGCGATCGGTTCGATGATCTTCATGAATTCATCCCATAAGTGCCGTCATCGTACCCGAGATTGTAAGCGATATCACCTAAAAAGGAGGCAAGTTTACGGTTACAAAAGTCAAGTTTTATGCACAGAGTTGGTGTTTAGCCTAGAATCCAGATTGAACAGCCAATGGGAACAATTAAAAGCTACCTCCGAAATCCAACCGCTAACTCACACCCACCGCAACCTGTTTTCTCGAATTTTCAACTTTCTTCTTAGATTTCTTCAAAAGTTTCTAGCTTTATAACTGACCGAATTAAACGAAAGTAACCAATGAAAACAAAACAGAGGCTTTTGATTTGATCTGCCTTTTAAAAATTTCAAGTTTTATGCTATATCAGAGACCCAAGCCCCAGTGCCAAAAAGCAAGCCTGCCAAGTCAGCAAAAATGTATTCGCATTCAAGTTGGCACTCATCAATATGGAAAACGACATCGATTTTGCCGTCCTTGACATAATTCTGCAAAGTGGTGATCGTTTGAGGCAATTTCCCGGCCTCTTTCAATCCCAAATCGGCAAAGAGAGCGGCCCGGATCTGAAGGGAAGAATTGGGGTATTTTCAGGATACGATATGACAAGCTGTCTTCTACTAAAGGTAAAATCAAAATTTGTATTTGAAAAGACGAATCGACCGTACCCCATTTTTACCCTGTTTATCCAACATTCGGAAAGAGTAGATTTCCGTGGAAAGACCCTCATCCGAACCGACTCGATAATCTTGGAGATTTGTCATTTAATATTCAAAAAATCAAGTATTCTGTCGGGATTTTTCTAAGAATTCTATCCACTGACAGTATCTCAATTCCGGTTCCAAATTCGTAATTCTAACGCGATGCGTGTAGCGAACGGACTGGGAAAATTTCAATGAAAAAAATCTTTGTGGTGGTCATTCGTGAAATCTGAAAAGAAACCCATTTTTCTTTATTCTGGAAAATTTTGAGCAAAAAAATTCTTGTAATTCTTGTAATTAACATCAAATCTTTGCCTTTAGTTTTACTTTTTTGGAAAAACTAGTTATCATCAGTTTGCTTTGGCTTTACAAAGTTGGGTATTTGGCCCTGACAGTAGGTACTTACACAGTTGAAGTATCAAGACTACGGTAGTAAGAGAAACTTGACAAAACTACGTTAAGAAAGTTGCGTTATTGGGAATTCAGTTGGTGGTAGACATGGGAAATTCCAAGCCGAACTTAATTCCACTTTCGTTTTCGTGGCCGATTGCTTAGAAATTTGGTCTACCTATAGGAATCGACATTTTCAGCTTGTAGCCACAATTTCAGAGCGATCGGCAAAGAAACGACCGAGAAACGACGGTGGAATTAGATTCGGCTTGGAATTTTCCCATTTCTAGTTGGTGGATGTGAAATGTGGTAAAAAGAATAAACATTGTGTTTTATCATGTTTATGTTTTATTATGTTTTATTCAATCTTTGGCATGCAATCCTTCTCAATATTCTCCATAATTTGAGCCGATTTTACTAGCAAAGACTGAATGTCTCTCTCGTAGAAAATTTTTGGCTTTAATACGAACCAATCCGCGAGCCACTTTTTGTTGTTATAAAAAATGTTAAATAAAAATGTTATACAGTGGTCCACAGAAGTGTTGTCCCATTGCCATCCAATAGTTTCTTTCGTACAAAAATCTTGTAAAAAACGATATCCGAAAAAAGTGTAGGGTTTTTGGTGCTTCATTGAGTCGATGAGGCATGGAATTCAGGAGATTTTTCAAAAGACTTGGCCGGATGGTGGCCCAAAGACGTTGAACGTGAGCCCATAAGGCGGCCTTCGAATCGAATTTCTTTCCCCTGAGGCGCGACTTCACAAATCACCACAAATGCTCAATTGGGTTGAGATCCGAGCAACAGGGAGGTGGATTGATCAATTGAACACGATTTGCCGCCAAACAATCCCGGCAGACGAGTTCTGGTACCATTTGGAAGTGTCACCAACCATTCCATCACCAGTCTCGACTTGGGATTCGGGTCGTTGTCCTGGTAAAGCATCCATCCGGGAGGCATCGGCTCACACGTTTCCAGAAACAAAACCCTGCCTACCATTTTGTTACAAGTTTACCGTTTCTTTTCTATTTGCGAGCCAGTTTAAGCCATTTATCTTGCATGTGTAACGAAAACGAAAGCAACACAAGACAATCACACAAGGCAACTCCTGACAGAAAAAGGAAAAGATTGTTGTCATGACAATAATTTTTAGCAAATAAGCGCAGGTCAATGGCAAAATACAGGCAAACAAAATGTGAATTTTGGCATACAAGAAAGAAAAAAGTGAGAAATATTTTAAAGGAAATCACAAAGGCCAACCGAGAGAGCCATGAAAACTCATTGAAAGCCGAAAAAAATTCTTCAGAAAAACACAATAATGCAATAGACCCACAATGCGAATATAATTATGGATAAGATGCGTCAAAATCGATCAAGATGAACTTTGCCTTGTCCTCTTTGCTGTATTCCGATCTAATTGCACATAGGAGAAATGTTTCGGTCGCGAAGAGACGCACAATCCTCTTCATTCCCTGAAGACGAACCAGGTCACGAACAAAGATACCTCAAAATCACAAAAATTCTCGTATAGTTGACAAAAAAATTAATTACTCTGAACATAGATTTAAACTTGAATAGTTCATTAACTATTCAAGTTTAAATCTATGTTCTATGAGCCAAATCATCTAGTTATTAAATTCCACTTTAGAAGAAAACTTGAAGTCTGGACAAATTTGCTTATCTTATAACCTACATTACTAGGTAATTTAAAACAGCATACCTTTATCCATATCCCACAGCTTCACCGAGCCATCGAAAGAACTTGTTACCAAAAGTCCCGAGTCGAGGAATTGGAATGAAGTAATGGGCGACCTGTGACCATCTACGTCGTGCAGGCGATGAATGAACGAACCACCGTCACGAATGTCCCAAACCTAAAGAAAAGGAAGCAGTTGTCATACGATTGATCAAACGTACCCCAACGTCCGAGTCGGTATAGCAGGCGACCAAACTGTTTCCGCGAAGTTGCATGTCAGAGCAGCGAATTCCATGATGGCGAAGAATCGCGATGCATGCTTAAAGAAACAAATATAGAGGAGATTGCGAAAGAATAGCGAACCAGTAAAACCTACTTCCTCTTCGCACATCCCAGACGCAAATCGTCTCACTTGCCGAGACGACAAGATCGCGCTCTGGCTCAAACTAAAACCGATTCGTGATTAAAGCCAAGAATTGACAATTCAACCCACCAAAAGTGAATAGACTGGATAGGTGTGACCTGTCAGCGTCTGCAAACACTCCCCCGTCTGCACATTCCAAACCTTATAGAATATTATAAAATTGTACAAAAAAAAGCATTAAATACCTTCACAGTACAATCATCGGCACCAGACACAACCCGAACTCCATCAAATTGCACACAGCAAACCTGAAATTTAACTCTGCTTAGGCTACAACTTTGATACACACACCTCCCCCAAGTGGCCAGTCAAAATGTGAAGGCATTTCCCGTCGACAATGTCCCAGACTCGGAGCATTCCATCGCACGATCCAGATACAAGACTAAAACATTATGCTTTTGGCCAAGGTATAAAATTTAGATTACTGACGTTGTGCCATGTAGACTTATGCAGGTAACACCACCCGTATGCCCTTGCAGAACACGACGCTGTGCACCGGTTTGACCACACCAAACGCGCACCGTTCGATCAGTTGAGCCACTTAAATATTGCAATAGACTTTGTTGTCACAAGTATTTTTGCCTAAAAAATTGTTAGCTTCTTTGACAACACTTATCAATTGCACTAGCTAGATCCTACTAACTAACCTGGCAATGTATTTACCATCATCGCTCACTTGAGACGTCAAAACATGACCCATATGGCCATTTAGAGTGAAAGCCAGCTGAAAGAGGACGTAAAATAATGGTAAAACGAAACAAACTTGAGCATCATCAACATTCCAGACCCGCAACTTTTTATCATTATCAGAATTAGCAATGATAAGACCAGAGTGAACTTGTAGACAATTGATCGAATGTTGATCGAGGCTCTGAAAACAATTTTTATAGCCGAAGCATTCGTCCAAACCTTTAGAACAGTGCTTGATTGAATCGGTCGGGATCGCCAATTGGAAATGATTCGCTGCTTCCGCAAGTACAGTGACTTCCATGACGATAGCTCATAACACCTAGAAAAAAATTTAATTCAGCAACAAGTTGCGTCACCAACTGTCCATATGCGATCTCGCGTTCTCGTCGATTCTGATGTGATTCTTGAAGGTCCATTTGTGAGACGATTGTGATCCCCGCTTCCTCATTTGCTCGATTTGCCGCCCAGCCTCCGAGAAAACGAAAACTAAACAAAAATAAGTTAGGTACAAGCTTGTGACGAATCCTTTACTAATGGTATTCTTAAATGTGATCCAGTTCATCGAAACAAACATTATCATTTGTTTTCGTTGGCTTTACACCTTTATTTGCTTTAGAATTAATAACATTATTGTCCTATATCTTAGAAGTGTAAGATCTAGTTTAATCTAAATCTATCAGATCTCTATTTTTAACTATATATTATTTGCTCAAAACTGTAACACACCTTGGGGCATCAATTTTCACATATCCTTTCTCCAAACATTTCTGCCGCCACGTTTCATCATCTTCACAAATCCGTTGCCACGTCCGCGAAACACTAGCACAACTCCCCAAATCGCGCGGTGTCAAATGGGCGATGATGCGATATGCAACCTAAAATTAAACAATGAATTCCACAAGCTTTAACAAAAGACAAACCTCCACTGGCAACTGTGACAAGAAATCCTTTTGGAACAATGGATCGATGATATGCCTTAATTTGAAAATTTCACTGTTTAAGGTCATTTTCTTTACTCTTCGAGTTGAGTATTTGCATCACCAGCCACTAAGAGCGCGTTCCGGTCGACGAGAAGTTTCTTGGCTTGTTCCCGGCTCTCGTCGGTCCCTTCCTCGAGCAGCTCCAACAGCTTTTGGTTCAGTTCCACTTGGATGTTGACCGGCTTTGTGAGCACGGGTGATGGCTTTGAATCGGGCTTCAACTTCGCCGACAGTTTCTCCAGTAGATCCGCTTGGAAAGTCTCGAGTTGAGTCTTTGCTCTCCGGCTTGTCCGACATCTTCTCTAAATGAAAAATTAAAGCAGAGATAAAACCGTAAATAATAAAAACCCCGAACAAATTACTACCAACGTAAATATTGTAATAGTACCCGACCCGTCGGTAGACCTGCATAACGATATTATCTATACAAAGGGGAAGTTCATGTTTGAGCCTTCAGATCTCGCTTGCTTGTACAGCTTTCAACTTCTTTCATTGGAAAGCCAAGAATGTCAGCTTTGGACATCTCACACAGCAAATTCTCATAGGTGAATGCCTCAAAAGGCTTATCAATACACAAATATCGATAATTATCGATAAGGTTTATGAGGTGCCTACCCAATGAAACAATTCTCAGATTGAGAGCTGTTCTAGAAACAGAGAGCTGAACGTTCAAACATTAATATGCCGTTTGTATCGATAAAATCGGTAAGCAAGTCTACCCGTAGGGCACTAGAGGGATGGGGTACTATTAGAGTATCTATGGTAGATAAGCCTACTAAAAGGATTGACCAGAATGAATTTTATCGCAAAAAGTGTCTTTAAATAGACGAAAGGGGCACGTTTTCGAACTCGCCATCAAAAGGGTTACGGTAGAATGTAAACAAAAATCATATTTTGTGGTTCCAAAATGAAATTGTTATGAATGAAATTGTTGAATGTCTGAATTGAAATGAATTCGAATTTTATAATATTTCAAGCACAAACGTTGTCCTCATTCTCCTGATTCCCCGCCAAAACCATATAGGGGGCCGAGAAGGCGATCGGTTCGATGATCTTCATGAATTCATCCCCATAAGTGCCGTCATCGTACTCGAGATTGTAAGCGATATCACCTCAAAAGGAGACAAGTTTATGGTTACAAAAGTCAAGTTTTATGCACAGAGTTGGTATTTAGCCTAGAGTCCAGATTGAACAGCCAAGGGCAACAGTTAAAAGCTATCTCCGAGATCCAACTGTTAACTCAGACCCACCGCAACCTGTTTTCTCGAATTTTAAACTTTTCTTCTTAGATTTCTCTAAAAGTTTCTGGCTTTATAACTGACCGAATTAAACGAAAATGATCAGTGAAAACAGAGCAGAGGCTTTTGATTTGATTTGGCTTTATGATTTGACCTGCCTTAATGTCAAGTTTTAGCCTTTTGATTTGATCCGCCTTTAAAAAAATGTCAAGTTTTAGGCCATATCCGAGACGCAAGCCCCAGTGCCTAAAAATCAAGTCAGCCAAGTCAGCAAAAATGTATTCGCATGAAAGTTGGCACTCACCAATATGGAAAACGATATCGATTTTGCCGTCCTTGACAAAATTCTGCAAAGTGGCGATCGTTTGCGGCAATTTCCCCGGCTTCTTTCAATCCCAAATCGGCAAAGAGAGCGGCCCGGATCTGAAGGGAAGAATTGGGGTATTTTCAGGATACGATATGACAAGATGTCTTCTACTAAAGGTAAAATCAAAATTTGTATTTGAAAAGACGAATCGACCGTACCCCATTTTTGCGCTGTTTATCCAACATTCGGAAAGAGTAGATTTCCGTGGAAAGACCCTCATCCGAACCGACTCGATAATCTTGGAGATTTGCATTTAATATTGAAAAAATCAAGTATTCTGTCGGTATTTTTCTAAGAATTCTATCCACTTACAGTATCTCAATCCCGGTTCCAAATTCGTCATTCGAAGGCGATGCGCGTAGCGAACGGACTGGGAAAATTTCAATGAAAACTACCGTAGTCCGGTGAAGAGTAAGGGATCAGATTTATTTGGATAAACTACCGTAATCCCAAAAGCAATGATGCTAAATCTTCTTTAGAAAACCTTAGAATATGTTGTAGCTGTGCTAGTTTAAATAAAAATTTGAAAAATTAGGGGTCGGGACTCGAACCCGCCGGAGCCGAAGGGGACGTGTGAGCCGTGGACGAGCGCGCTCCCCACCGCGCCAGGAGAGCCAGCTGCCCGGCTGGTTTCTTGTATAAGCTGAGATGTTATTGGGGTTAAAATTAACTCTCAATTCCATTGGAATGGAGTTGAGAGTTAATTTTACGTTGCGTTCTGGCCTCGAAACTTTTGTCTATGCCACACTAGCGAGTTCGACTCCCGGTGTTCCGCCACACTTTGATTTTTCTAAATTTTCTTTTAAATGGCATAATGATATTCTAACGCTTTTCTAAGGCAACTTTTCACATTTAAACTGCCTTAACCTATATTATATTCAATTTTGTCTATCAAGCTTTGACGTCACCTTTGATTTCCCTCTATCCGTCCATTCTGTCACCCTTGATGTGTCATTTTTGTAGACCAAATTCGCTTTTCCCGTAAATCACATAGGATTTCGTGTTGGAAAAAGCGTCTGAAAAAAAGGATTACTGTATTCCACTGTACACTCACATTTATGATGTGTAATCCACGTGACAGCCATCGCAGTCATATCTCCGTGCGTGGACAAATGGACTTGTTCGGGAGTGATCGAGGCATTGATTGAGATGGAAAAGATGAAGAAAATGATGGTAGAAATGAGTCTCATTTGAGAATTGACTGAAAAGAAAGGGTTACTGTAACTGGGGAATCGTTTTAAAGAGTGTTTTGAAATGAAAAGAGTGTTTTGAAACGCTCGTTTGTCTGAAAATTGGTACGGACACTGAAAAATGCAAAGACTACTGTAATGGCTGTTTGCTAGCCTGATTTTAGCAGCAAAAAAAGAAACAATGCTTTACGATAGCCATCAGCAATGATAAGACCAGAGTGAACTTGTAGACAATTGATCGAATGTTGATCGTGGCTCTGAAAACAATTTTTATAGCCAAAGCATTTGTCCAAACCTTTAGAACAGTGCTTGATTGAATCGGTCGGGATCGCCAATTGGCAATGATTCGCTGCTTCCGCAAGTACAGTGACTTTCATGCCGATCGCTCATAACATCTATATAAATTTAATTTAGCAACCAGTTGCGGCACTAACTGTCCATATGCGATCTCGCGTTCTCGTCGATTCTGATGTGCTTCTTGAAGGTTCATATGTGAGAAGATTGTGATTCCCGCTTCCTCATTCGCTCGATTGGCCGCCCAACCTCCGAGAAAATGAAAGCTAAACAAAAATAAGTTGGCGACGAGTCTTTTTCTAATCGTATTCTTAAATGTGAAAAACTCTTGTTCATAAAACAAACACTATCATTTGTTTTCTTTCGCTTTATATCTTTGTTTGCTGTAGAATTAATAACAGTATCATCCTATACCTTCGAAGTGTTAAAATCTAGTTTAATCTAAATCTATCAGATATGTATTTTCAAATGTTATTTTATTTTCTCAAAACTGTAACACACCTTGGTGCATCAAATTTCACATATCCTTTTTCCAAACATTTCTGTCGCCACGTCCGATCATTTTCACAAATTCGCTGCCACGTCCGCGAAACGCGCGCACAAACCGTCAAATCGCACGGTGTAAAAAAGGCAATGATGCGATAAGCAACCTAAAAATAAACAATTAATCCCACAAGCTTTAACAAAAGACAAACCTCCTCTGGCAACTCTGACAAGAAATCCTTGCTCTCCCACTTGTCCAACATCTCCCCTAAATGAAAAATTACAGCAGAGATTACACCGTAAATAATAAAAACCCTCGAACAAATTACTATTAACGTAAATATTGTAATTGTACCCTCCCCGTGGGTAGACTTGCATAACGATATTATCTAGATAAAGGGGAAGTTCATGTTTGAGCCTACGAGTATCTACGGTAGATAAGCCTACTAAAAGAATTGATCAGAATCAATTTTATCGCAAAAAGTCTCTTTAAATACACGAATAGGGCGCGTATTAGAACCGGCCATCAAAAGACCTACGGTAGTATGTACAGAAAACCATATTTTGTGATTCCACTTTTCATTCCATTGCGCTTTTCAGCGCTTCACCCACAAAATAAGCTTTAGGGCATATTCTCGTAGGTAAGGTTAGGTTTGTCGGCAGGATTGAAAAGAAGCTGGGATGTTGAAATTGCGGGCGGCGACGATTTACGGGTCGTTAAGCTAAACGGGTCAAAGAGTTTTGCATTCGTCACCTTTAACCGCAAAGCTTGTTTTGTGTTCTAGCACAAAGTTTTCATCGCTAAATATAAGTAACTTGACTATAATTGTAAATGAAGCAAAAGAACACCTTAAAATAGCTTAAAATTCCTTGCTGCCAAAGAAGCACTTCTGCGATGGAGACTGCTGATCGGATGATGGTCGATGACCGGAAAACGAGCGAGGAAATCGTCGTGAGTGATGAGGATCAACACCACGATTGGATACATATGCTTAATATAAGAGAAGATTTTATTGGAGAAAAACTTAAGTTAGGCAAACGTCACTTCTTTGTTTTACATTTTGATGGAGCTGCTGCCAACGCTAGTGAGTTTGTTCAAGTGCTCGTTTCAAGTGCTCGGTTAGCGCTTGTGATTTCGTTTCAAATGTTTCCCATATTTTACACACTTTCTTGTATGCCAAAGTTTTCGTATTGTTAACCTTTTTCCTTTAACCTTTTTTTATTTGCTAACAATTATTCTCATACCAAGGGTCATTTCCTTTTTTGTCGAGAGTTTTCTTGTGTGATTGTTTTCAGAGGTGTTTGTGTTGCTTTAAATTGTGTCTTTTTTTGGTAACTATATGGCAAGATAAATGGTTTAAACTTGCTCAGAAATAAAAGGAAACAGGCTAAACTTTTTAACTTTTTTCTATAAAGAGTAAAAAGGCGAATCGGTGACGCGAAAACGATTGTTTTTGAGGTTTTTATAGGTAGGGAAATGTGTTTCTTATTGAAAACAGTGAGAACTAAAATTGTGAAGTAGAAAACTGAAAAAAAGGTTGCTTAGAAGTTGGAAAAAAGTAATTTTTTTACAGTGATTTTCAAAAAAACCCGCCGTATTCGTGTATTTAAAGAGACTTTGCGATGAATTTCATTCTGGTCAATTCGTTTAGCATGTGTATGTACCGTAAATACTGTCATAATTATCGTGTGTTCCTCTCAAGAAATACTGTGAAATAGGAAACGTCGGAATCAACAGTTTGTAAGATATTAAGTTTATTTTAAATGCACTCGTTTCCTATTTTGCACTATTTCTTGAGAGGAACACTATTCATCATATCCCACCCCCTCTAGTGCCCCACAGGTAGACTCGCTTATCGATACTCTAGAAACTGAGATCTGAACGGGCAAACATGAGCATGCCGTTTGTATCGATAATATCGACACAGTGGTCCACAAAAGTATTGTCCCATTGCCATCCAAAAGCTTCTTTCATACGAAAATCTTGCAAAAAAAACGATATACCAAAAAAGTGTAGGGGTTTTTTTTTTGCTTACCCATAATATTTAAGTGTCTCGTCTGATCGAACGGTGCGGGTTTGGTGTGGTCAAACCGGTGTACAGCGTCATGTTCTGCAGGGGCATACGGGTGGTGTTACCTGCATAAGTCTACATGGCACAACGTGAGTGATCTAAATTTTGGGCTTTAGCTAAAAGCATAATATTTTAGTCTTGTTTCTGGATTGACCGATCAAACGCTCCGAGTCTGGGACATTGTCGACGGGAAATGCCTTCACATTTTGACTGGCCACTTGGGGATGGTATTTGTATCAAAGTTATAGCCTAAGCAAAGTTAAATTTCAGGCCTTTTGTGTTTTGAAGTCAACTGACCAACTGTCAATGGCTCACCCTAAATAGGGTTTGACGGATGAAAATTCTCACTCCAAGAAAAAAAATGGTTTTGGGCCTACCGTTTCTCTTTATTTGTAAGCCAGTTTAAGCCATTTATCTTGCATGTGTAAATTGTGTAACAAAAACGACTGAAAGCAATACAACCACCCCTGGAAACAATCACACAAGGGAAAGCAGGTCAATGGCAAAATAAACAAAATGAACACTTTGGCATACAAGAAAGTCTGCAAAACGTGAGAAATATTTGAAAGAAAATCACAAACACTAATCGAGTGAGCCATGAAAAGGCAGACGAATTGAAACCCAAAAAAAATTATTCAGAAAATCACGATAAGGCAAAAGAGCAAAAATACCAATATACCTATGGATACGATGCATCAAAATCGATCAAGATGAGCCTTGGGCCCTCGTTACGCGGTTCACTTGCACAGACGAGCAATGTTTCGGTTGCGAAGAGATGCCGAACCAAACCGCCAGCCTGCAGACGAAGGAGGTCACGAACAAAGATACCTGAAAATCACAAAAATTCTCGTATAGCTGTCAATAAATTCTAATTCAAAGAAAACTTGGAGTCTGGATAAATTTGCTTATCTTATAGCCCACATTACCAGGTAATTTAGAACAACATACCTTTATCCACATCCCAAAGCTTCACCGCGCCATCGTAAGAACTTGTCACCAAAAGTCCCGAGTCGAGGAATTGGAATGAAGTGATGAGCGACCTGTGACCATTTACGTCGTGCAGGCGATGAATGAACGAACCACCGTCACGAATGTCCCAAACCTAAAGAAAAAGAACTAGTTGTCATACGATTGATTAAACGTACCCCAACGCCCCAATCGACATAGCAGGCGACCAAAATGGTTCCGCGAAGTTGCATGTCATAGTAGCGCCTGTCGCCACTCCGAAGAATTGCGATGCATGCTAAAAGAAACAAATATAAATGATATCGCAACAGAAAAGCCAACAAATAAAACCCACTTCCTCTTCGCAAATCCCAGACGCGCATCGTTTTATCCTCACTTCCCGAGACGACAAGATTGCGCTTCGGGTCAAACTAAAACAGAGTCCTAATTAAAGACAAAAATTGACAATTTAGCTCACCAAAAGTGAAACGACTCGTTCCGTATGACCTGTCAGCGTGTGCAAACACTCCTCCGTGTGTACATTCCAAACCTAATCGAATATTATAAAATTGAACAAACAAGCATTCCAAACCTTTACAGTAAAATCACTAGCACCAACCACAACCCGAATTCCATCAAATTGCACACAACGCACCTGAAATTTAACTTTGCTGAAGCTATAACTTTGATACACACACCTCCTCCAAGTGGCCAGTCAAAATGTGAAGGCATTTCCCGTCGACAATGTCCCAGACTCGGAGCGTTTGATCGGTCGATCCAGAGACAAGACTAAACTATTATGCTTTTAGCTAAAGCCCAAAATTGAGATAACTCACGTTGTGCCCTGTAGACTTATGCAGGTAACAGAACCCCTATGCCCCTGCAGAACATGACGCTGTACACCGGTTTGACCACACCAAACCAGCACCGTTCCATCAGTCGAGCCACTTAAATATTGCAATAGACTTTGTTGTCACAAGTATTTTTGTCTAGAAGTTTGCTAGCTCTATTGGTAACACTTATGAATTGCAATAACTAGAGTCTATTAACTAACCCGACAATGTATTTGCCATCATCGCTCACTTGAGACGTCCAAACACCACCCATATGACCAGTTAGAGTGAAAGGCGGCTAAATTAAGACGTACAATAATAGTTAAACGAAACAAACTTGAGCATCATCAACATTCCAAACCTGCAACGCATGATGATAACCAGCTACGATACGACCAGAGTGAATTTGTAGACAAGTAGACATGTTGTAGACATGTTCATCCTGAGCCTAAAAGCAAATTTTATGGCCAAAACATTTGTTTAAACCTTTTGGAGAGTGCTTGATTGAATCGGTCGGGATCGCCAATTCGAAATGATTCGCTTCTTCCGCAAGTATAACGACTTCCACGACGATCGCTCATAACATCTAGAAAAAACTTCATTTAGCAACAAGTCAGGCACTAACTGTCCATATGCGATCTCGCGTTCTCGTCGATTCTGATGTGCTGCTTGAAGGTCCATATGTGAGATTGTGATTCCCGCTTCCTCATTTGCTCGATTGGCCGCCCAGCCTCCGAAAAAACGAAAGCTAAACAAAAATAAGTTAGTGACGAGTCTTTTTCTAATTGATTTCTTAAGTGTGAACCAGTTTATTTAAACCAACATAATTCTTTGTTTTCTTTCGTTTTAAATCTTTATTTGCTCTGGAATTAATAACATTATTATCCTATACCTTAGAAGTGTAAGATCTAGCTTAATATATCAGATACGTATTTTTAACTGTATATTATTTGCTCAAAACTGTAACACACCTTGGCACATAAAATTTCACATATCTTTTCTCCAAACATTTCTGTCGCCACGTCCGATCATCTTCACAAATTCGCTGCCACGTCCGCGAAACGCCAGCACAAACCGTCAAATCGCACGGTGTCAAAAAGGCGATGATGCGATAAGCAACCTAAAATTAAACAATCATTTCCACAAGCTTTAACAAAAGACAAACCTCCTCTGGCAACTGTGACAAGAAATCCTTCTGGAAAAATGGATCGATGATATCCCTGAATTTGAAAATTTTGACTGTTTAAGGTCATTCTCTTTACCCTTCGAGTTGAGTCTTGCTGCTCTCCGGCTTGTCCGACATCTCGCCTAAATGAAAAATTACAGCAGAGATAACACCGTAAATTAAACCCTAAGCAAAATACTACCACTAGCTAGCGTAAATATTGTAATGGTATCGCAGCCATTACAATGAATGAAAGCTTTCCAATGAAATAAGTTGATAGCTGTTCTAGAAAGAGAGATCTGAACGTTCAAACATTAACATGCCGTTTGTACCGATAAAATCGATAAGCAAGTCTACCCTTGAGGCACACGCGCCACCCTGGGGCTGGGGGAAAAGAGGCTAATAATTTTCGTAGTGAAAATCTGATCAAACTCTTCTCCCCCTCTCATGTCAATCTACGTCATTTACTGTTTTCCGTTGAATCACAGAGCTCAAAAAGCAAAAAAAAAACACAAACTGATCAACGTCTCGCAAAAGAAGGTTTAAACATAAAGTTTAAAGTGTGACTTAGCTAAAAAGCACAATGGAATGGAGCTTTTTGAAAAGCGAAACCACAAAAGATGGCTTTGTGTACATCCTACCGTAGGCCTTTTGATGGCAAGTTCTAAAACTCGCCCCTTTTCTGTCTGGAAAGAGACTTTTTGCGATAAAATTCATTCTGACAATTCGTTCAGCATCTTGTATGTACCGTAAATACTGTATTAGTGCCCCATTCCTCCAGTGTACTGTGTCAACTCGAAGAGTAAAGAGAATGACCTTAAACAGTTAGTGCCCCAACTTGTTGCTAAATTAAGTTTTTTCTAGATGTTATGAGCGATCGTCGTGGAAGTCGTTGTACTTGCGGAAGAAGCGAATCATTTCCAATTAGGGGTCCCGAGTGATTCAATCAAGCACTGTTCTAAAGGTTTAAACAAATGCTTTGGCTAGAAAAATTCTTTTTAGGGTCACGATGAACATTTGATCACGTGTCTACAAATTCACTGCTCTTATCGTTACTGGTTCAGATGATAATACGTTGCGGGTTTGGAATGTTGATGATGCTCAAGTTTATTTCGTTTTTATTATCCATTTTTGTATGTCTTAATTTAGCCGGCTTTCACTCTAACTGGTCATATGGGTGGTGTTTGGACGTCTCAAGTGAGCGATGATGGCAAATACATTGTCGGGTTAGTTAATAGACTCTAGTTATTGCAATTCATAAGTGTTCCCAATGAAGCTAACAAAATTCTAAACAAAAATTCTTGTGACTACAAAGTTTATTGCTAGAGTACGGTGATGGATCTTGATACTTCCTTTCTACCTTACTCGTGCCCACTGCAAGGTCAAAGACTTTCGTATAGCTTCAAACTTCGTAAACCCACAGAAAACTGATAACTAGTTTTTCAAAAAAAGTAAAACTAAAGGCAAAGATTTGTTACAGTGATCTTTAGAAATTTGGTGCAAATGAAACGTGGCGCAGAGGATTTTAGCGTAAAAAAACGTGGGGCTTTTGCTAGCATCTCATGAGGAGAAGTTTACGCTCTCGGTGCTCTGAGATTTGAAAGAGCCTATCTACTAGAAAATTTTGAATAGCAAGACAACACTAACTAACTCAAATGCTCCGAACACTTAACTAAGGCTCCGAATGCTGACCGGAATCAAATGTTGACTTAACAAGTCAGTCGAATCCCAAGAGAAGATCTCAAAGTGAAAAATCATTGTTCAACATGATAAGGGCGCATGCTTCGAAGATCACTCGTTCTAAGCTAAACTCATTTGAATGGGAGTAAACCCATCCATCCAGCATACAGCCCTGATCTTGCACCTTCTGACTACTTTCTCCAGGCGATCAGCAATTATTTGGCCAAAAAATTGATTTCGAAGATGATTTCAAAAAGTGGCTCACGGATTGGTTGGCATTAAAACCTAAAATTTTCTACGAGATAGGCATTCAGTCTTTGCTAGTAAAATCGGCTCAAATTATGGAGAATCTTTAGAAGGATTGCATGCCAAATATTGAATAAAACATTTGTTGATTCTTTTTGCCACATTTCACACCCACCAACTAGAAATAGGAAAATTCCAAGACTAAGAAATGGAAAAATTCCAAGCCGAACTTGATTCCACCGTCGTTTTTTTGCCGATCGCTCTGAAATTATAGCAGAAAAAAGCTATAACTTTGCGCAGAATGATTATTTTTAATTACTTTTTGAACTAAAATGCTTAGAAAAGATCGTGAAATAAAAATTATTGGACAGAATTTTTTCTATAGTGGACTTTTTTCAAAGCCGAAGCCTTCAAACCTCGATCTTGGGTTTGAGATTTTCATACTTTTCCCTTTCTAAAATTTGAGTAATTCTAACAAATCGCTTATAACTTACAATCATAAAAAAAGGCTGGAAGTGTCTATTTTTAGAATATTGAAAAAGTAAGCAAATTGGTCAAAGGTGAAAGATTTTATAGCCGCTTTACGAACTTAAGTTTTGGCTTTTTTGCGTTTTTTGAAAAAGTTCATTTTTTTAAAAACTGTCGATGGAATTTAAAAATGATATCAAGATTCGGATTTAGCACACTTTTTCCCATCGAAAAAGATCATCCGCCGTATGCTGGATGGATTATCCGCCGTATGCTGGATGGATTATCCGCTGTATGCTGGATGGTGTACGATCGCTGTATGCTCAGGGCTGGATGGATCAGGGTTATGTATGAACTAACTTTGATTGGTTATTATGATGCTCACTGACCATTTACAGTGCGCGGGAGCTTGTAGCAGATAAAGTACTGAACTAGAATATAGTTCGATGTTAAGATACTATTATATTTAAGGTTTGGATCAAAAAGCAAAACGTCTGACCGGAGGCGGATTTGCAAATCGGAGAGTCTAAGAATAAGTACTTGTAACGACCGAATTCGGGACGACTGAAAAGGATTAAACTTTAACGGGGCACGGTACTTGAAGTGTAACCAAAAATATTTCATATTATTCCCACCTGTATCTAGCTATCAAAAATATTAGCGAGAATCGCAAAATTCCAACGATAACTTCCAACAATTTTTCGTTAACTATATGGCAAGATAAATGGTTTAAACTTGCTCACAAATAAAAGGAAACAGGCTAAACTTTTTAACTTTTTTTTATAAACAGTAAAAAAAGGCGAATCGGTGACGCGAAAACGATTGTTTTTGAGGCTTTTATAGGTAGGGAAATGTGTTTTCTTATTGAAAACAGCGAAAACTAAAATTGTGAAGTAGAAAACTGAAAAAAAAGTTGCTTTGAAGTTGGAAAAAAGTTATTTTTTACAGGGATTTTCAAAAAACTCACCGTATTCGTGTATTTAAAGAGACTTTGCGATAAATTTCATTCTGGTCAATTCTTTTAGTAGGCTTATATACCGTAAATACCCTAATAGTACCCCATCCCTCTAGTGCCCATTGGGTAGACTAGCTTATCGATTTTATCGATTTTAGGTCCTGTTTCAGCTGGCTTTCACTCTAACTGGCCATATGGGTCGTGTTTTGACGTCTCAAGTGAGCGATGATGGTAAATACATTGTCAGGTTAGTTAGTTAATAGGATCTAGCTAGTGCAATTGATAAGTGTTGTCAAAGAAGCTAACAATTTTCTAGGCAAAAATACTTGTGACAACAAAGTCTATTGCAATATTTAAGTGGCTCGTCTGAGCAAACCGTGCGCAGCGTCATGTTCTGCAGGGGCATACGGGTACTGTCACCTGCATGAGTCTACATGGCACAACGTGAGTAACCTAAATTTTGTGTTTTAGCTAAGATCATAATGTTTTAGTCTTGTTTCTGGATCGCGCGATCAAACGCTCCGAGTCTGGGACATTGTCGACGGGAAATGCCTTCACATTTTGGCTGACCACTTGAAGGGGGTGTGTATCAAAGTTATAGCCTAAGCAAAGTTAAATTTCAGGTGTTTTTTGTTTTGAAGTTCACTGACCAACGCCTTCGATCACCTACCCTAAATAGGGTTTGACGGATAACGAAAATTTTTTGACTCGGAAAAAAACAATGGCCTTAGGCCTACTATGTTCAAATGTGCCGTGTACTTTTCCACGTTCGCTGCTCACATGTTCCTAGTAACCAAATCCCGCTTACCATTTTGTTACAAGTTCACCGTTTCTTTTTATTTGTGAGCCAGTTTAAGCCATTTATCTTGTATGTGTAAATTGTGTAACGAAAGCGACCTACACAACTGAAAGCAATAGAAAAACCGGCTGTCGGCCTACTATGTTCAAACGTGCCATGTACTTTTCAACGTTCGATTGCTCACACGTTCCAAGTCACAAAACCCTGCTTGCCATTTTGTTACAAGTTTGTCTTTTTATTTGCGAGCCAGTTTAAGCCATTTATCTTGCATGTGTAACGAAAAGGAAAGCAACACAAAACAATCACACAAGGGAACTCTTGACAGAAAAAGGAAAAGATTGTTGTTAAGACGATAATTTTCAGCAAATAAAAGCAGGTAAATGGCAAAATAAAGGTAAACAAAATGTGAATTTTGGCATACAAGAAAGAAAAAAGTGGGAAATATTGGAAAGGAAAATGACAAATGTGAACCGAGAGCGGCATGAAAACTCATTGAAAGCCGAAAAAAATTCTTCAGAAAATCACAATAATGCAATAGACCAACAATCCGAATATAACTATGGATAAGTTGCGTCAAAATCGATCAAGAGGAACTTTGTCTTGTCCTCGTTTCTGTATTCCGATCTAATTGCACATAGGAGAAATGTTTCGGTCGCGAAGATATGCCGAGTCCTATTCCCTCCTTGAAGACGAACGAGGTCACGAACAAAGATACCTCAAAATCACAAAAATTCTCGTATAGTTGACAAAAACAACAATTAACGACCCTGAACATAGATTTAAACTTGAATAGTTAACGAGCCAAATCATGTAGTTATTAAATTCTACTTTAGAAGAAAACTTGAAGTCTGGACAAATTTGCTTATCTTATCGCCTACATTACTGGGTAATTTAGAACAACATACCTTTATCCACATCCCACAGCTTGACCGAGCCATCATACGAACTTGTTACCAAAAGTCCTGAATCGAGCAATTGGAATGAAGTGATGTACGACGTGTGACCATTTACGTCTTGCAGGCGAGGAATGAACGAACCACCGTCACGAATGTCCCAAACCTAAAGAAAAGGCAGTAGTTGTCATACGATTGATCAAACGTACCCCAACGTCCCGGTCGGTATAGCAAGCGACCAAACTGTTTCCGCGAAGCTGCATGTCAGAGCCGTAAATCCTATGAGTGCGAAGAGTCGCGATGCATGCTAAAAGAAACAAATATAGATGACATTGCAACAGAATAGCGAACAAGTAAAACCCACTTCCTCTTCGCACATCCCAGACGCGAATCGTGTCACTTCCCGAGAGGACAAGATCGCGCTCAGGCTCAAACTAAAAAAGAAACCTGATTCAAGCCAAAAATTGACAATGCAACTCACCAAAAGTGAATAGACTGGCTCCGTGTGACCCGTGACAGCGTGTGCAAACACTCCCCCGTCTGCACATTCCAAACCTTATCGAATATCATAAAATTGTACAAAAAAAGCATTACAAACTTTTACAGTACAATCATCGGCACCAGACACAACCCGAATTCCATCAAATTGCACACAGTTAACCTGAAATTTAACTTTGCTTAGGCTATAACTTTGATACACATACCTCCGCCAAGTGGCCAGCCAAAATGTGAAGGCATTTCCCGTCGACAATGTCCCAAACTCGGAGCGTTTGATCCCACGATCCAGAAACAAGACTAAAACATTATGCTTTTGGCCAAGGCATAAAATTTAGATTACTGACGTTGTGCCATGTAGACTTATGCAGGTAACACCACCCGTATGCCCCTGCAGAACATGACGCTGTACACCGGTTCGACCACACCAAACGCGCACCGTTCGATCAGACGAGCCACTTAAATATTACAATAGACTTTGTTGTCACAAGTATTTTGGTTTAGAAAATTGTTAGCTTCTTTGACAACACTTATCAATTGCACTAGCTAGATCCTACTAACTAACCTGACAATGTATTTACCATCATCGCTTACTTGAGACGTCAAAACACGACCCATATGGCCAGTTAGAGTGAAAGCCAGCTGAAACAGGACGTAAAATATTGGTAAAACGAAACAAACTTGAGCATCATCAACATTCCAAACCCGCAACGTATTTCCATGATTAGAACCAGCAACGATAAGACCAGAGTGAACTTGTAGACAAACGTTCGCATCTCCATCATGAGCCTAAAACCCATTTTTATAGCCAAAGCATTTGTCCAAACCTTTAGAACAGTGCTTGATTGAATCGGTCGGGATCGCCAATTGGAAATGATTCGCTGCTTCCGCAAGTACAGTGACTTCCATGACGATCGCTCATAACATCTAGAAAAAATTTAATTCAGCAACAAGTTGCGTCACTAACTGTCCATATGCGATCTCGCGTTCTCGTCGATTCTGATGTGCTTCTTGAAAGTCCATATGTGAGAAGATTGTGATTTCCGCTTCCTCATTTGCTCGATTCGTCGCCCAGCCTCCGAGAAAACGAAAACTGAACCAAAATAAGTTAGTGAGAAGCCTGTGACGAATCCTTTACTAATGGTATTCTTAAATCTGATCCAGTTCATCGAAACAAACATTATCATTTGTTTTCCTTGGCTTTACACCTTTATTTGCTTTAGAATTAATAACATTATTGCCCTATACCTTAGAAGTGTAAGATCTAGTTTAATCTAAATCTATCAGATATGTATTTTTAACTATATATTATTTGCTCAAAACTGTAACACACCTTGGGGCATCAAATTTCACATATCCTTTCTCCAAGCATTTCTGTTGCCACGTCCGATCATCTTCACAAATTCGCTGCCACGTCCGCGAAACGCCAGCACAAACCGTCAAATCGCGCGGTGTCAAATGGGCGATGATGCGATAAGCAATCTAAAATTAAACAATTAATCCCACAAGCTTTAACAAAAGACAAACCTCCTCTGGCAACTGTGACAAGAAATCCTTTTGGAACAATGGATCGAAGATATCCCTGAATTTAAAAATTTCACTGTTTAAGGCCATTTTCTTTACTCTTCAAGTTGAGTATTTGCATCACCAGCCACTAAGAGCGCGTTCCAGTCGATGACCTTAAACAGTGAAATTTTCAAATTCAGGCATCTCATCCAGCCATTATTCCAAAAGGATTTCTTGTCACAGTTGCCAGTGGAGGTTTGTCTTTTGTTAAAGCTTGTGGAATTAATTGTTTAATTTTAGGTTGCTTATCGCATCATCGCCCATTTGACACCGCGCGATTTGGTGACTTGTGCTCGTGTTTCGCGGACGTGGCAACGGATTTGTGAAAATGATCGAACGTGGCGACAGAAATGCTTGGAGAAAGGTTCAAACGTGCCGTGTACTTTTCAACCTTCGATTGCTCACATGTTCCAAGTCACAAGCTTACCATTTTGTTACAAGTTCACCGTTTCTTTTTATTTGCGAGCCAGTTCAAGCCATTTATATTGCATGTGTAAATTGCGTAACGAAAGCGACCTACACAACTGAAAGCAATAGAAACATCGCTGGAAACAATCACACAAGGGAACTCTTGACAGAAAAAGGAAAAGATTGTTGTTATGACAATAATTTTTAGCAAATAAAAGCAGGTCAATGGCAAAATAAAGGCAAACAAAATATGAATTTTGGCATACAAGAGAGAAAAAAGTGGGAAATATTTGAAAGGAAATCACAAAGGCCAACCGAGAGAGCCATGAAAACTCATTGAAAGCCGAAAAAAATTCTTGAGAAAATCACAATAATGCAATACAGTTACAATCCGAATCTAACTATGGATACGATGCGTCAAAATCGAACAAGATGAACCTTGTGTGTTGCCTGTATCTGCCATCCGTGCTAATTTCACATAGGAGACATGTTTCGGTCGCGAAGACACGCCGTAAACTATTGCGTCCCCAAAAAAGAACGAGGTCACGAACAAGGATATCTCAAAATCACAAAAATTCTCGTATAGTTGACAAAAAAAATTAATCACCCTGAACATAGATTTAAACTTGAATAGTTAATGAGCCAAATCATGTAGTTATTAAATTCTACCTTAGAAGAAAACTTGAAGTCTGGACAAATTTGCTTATCTTATAACCTACATTACTAGGTAATTTAGAACTACTTACCTTTATCCACATCCCACAGCTTGACCAAGCCATCGTAAGAACTTGTTACCAAAAGTCCCGAGTCGAGCAATTGCAATGAAGTGATGGTCGACGCGTGACAATTTACGCCTTGCAGGCGATGAACGCACGAACCACCGTTACGAATGTCCCAAACCTAAAGAAAAGGAAGTCATAGGATTGATTAAACGTACCCAAACGTTCCTGTAGGTATAGCAGGAGACCAAAATGTGTCCGCGAAGCTGCACGTGAGAGAAGAAGTGATCCTGAATCGAATCAAGAATCGCGATGCATGCTGAAAGAAACAAATATAGAGGAGATTGCAAAAAAAATAGCGAACAAGTAAAACCCACTTCCACTTCGCACATCCCAGACGCGAATCGATTCACTATTTCCCGAGACGACAAGATCGCGCTCTGGCTCAAACTAAAATAGAAACCTGATTAAGGCCAAAAAATGACCATTCACCCACCAAAAGTGATACGACTGGCTTCGTGTGACCTGTCAGCGTGTGCAAACATTCCTCCGTCTGCACATTCCAAACCTTATAGAATATTACAAAATTGAACAAAAAAGCATTACAAACCTTTACAGTAGAATCATTGGCACCAGAGACAACCCGTTTTCCATCAAATCGTACACAAGGCACCTGAAATTTAACTTTGCTTAGGCTCTAACTTTGATACACGTACCGCCGCCAAGTGGCCAGCCAAAATGTGTAGGCATTTCCCGTCGACAATGTCCCAGACTCGGAGCGTTTGATCGCGCGATCCAGAAACAAGACTAAAACATTATGATCTTAGCTAAAACACAAAATGGAGATAACTCACGTTGTGCCGTGTAGACTCATGCATTCAACAGTATTCGTATGCCCCTGCAGAACATGACGCTGTACACCGGTTTGAACACACCAAACGCACACCGCTTGATCAGACGAGGCACTTAAATATTTCAATAAACTTTGTTGTCACAAGTATTTTTGTCTAAAAGTTTGTTAGCTTCATTGGTAACACTTATGAATTGCCATAACTAGAGCCTATTAACTAACCTGACAATGTATTTACCATCATCGCTCACTAGAGTAGTCCAAATGCGACCCATTTGGCCAGTTAGCGTGAAAGCCAGCTGAAACAGGACGTACAATCATGGTAAAACGAAACAAACTTGAGCATCATCAACATTCCAGACCCGCAACTTTTTATCATTATTAGAATCAACAATGATAAGACCAGAGTGAACTTGTAGACAATTGATCGAATGTTTATCGTGGCTCTGAAAACAATTTTTATAGCCGAAGCATTTGTCCAAACCTTTAGAACAGTGCTTGATTGAATCGGTCGGGATCGCCAATTGGAAATGATTCGCTGCTTCCGCAAGTACAGTGACTTCCATGACGATCGCTCATAACATCTATATAAATTTAATTTAGCAACCGGTTGCGGCACTAACTGTCCATATGCGATCTCGCGTTCTCGTCGATTCTCATGTGCTTCTTGAAGGTTCATATGTGAGAAGATTGTGATTCCCGCTTCCTCATTCGCTCGATTGGCCGCCCAACCTCCGAGAAAACGAAAGCTAAACAAAAACAAGTTAGCGACGAGTCTTTTTCTAATCGTACTCTTAAATGTGAAAAACTCTTGTGCTTAAAACAAACATTATCATTTGTTTTCTTTCGCTTTATATCTTTGTTTGCTGTAGAATTAATAGCAGTATCATCCTATACCTTCGAAGTGTTAAAATCTAGTTTAATCTAAATCTATCAGATATGTATTTTTAACTCTTACATTATCTGTTCAAAACTGTAACAAACCTTGGCGCATCAAGTTTCACATATCCTTTCTCCAAACATTTCCGCCGCCACGTTCGATCATCTTCACAAATTCGCTGCCACGTCCGCGAAACACGAGCACAAGTCATCAAATCACGCGGTGTCAAATGGGTGATGATGCGATAAGCAACCTAAAATTAAACAATTAATTCCACAAGCTTCCACAAAAGACAAACCTCCTCTGGCAACTGTGACAAGAAATCCTTGCTCTCCGACTTGTCCGACATCTCCCCTAAATGAAAAAATACAGCAAAGATAACACCGTAAATAATAAAAACCTCCGAGCAAATTACTACCAACGTAAATACTGGAATAGTACCCGACCCGTGGGTAGACTTGGAAAACGAGATTATCTATACAAAGGGGAAGTTCATGTTTGAGCCTACGAGTATCTACGGTAGATAAGCCTACTAAAAGAATTGACCAGAATGAATTTTATCTCTTTAAAAAGTCTCTTTGGATACACGAAAAGGGCGCGTTTTAGAACCGGCTATCAAAAAGGCCTACGGTAGTATGTACAGAAAACCATATTTTGGGGTTCCACCCAATTTTTGCCCCTTTCAGATCCGAGTCGCTCTCTTTGCCGATTTGGGATTGAAAGAGGCCGGGAAACTGCCGCAAACCTCGCCACTTTGCAGAATTTTGTCAAGGACGGCAAAATCGATATCTTTTCCATATTGGTGAGTGCCAACTTGAATGCGAATACATTTTTGCTGACTTGGCTGGCTTAGCTTTTAGGCACTGGTGTTGGGTCTCTGATATGGCTTAAAACTTGGCATTTTTCAAGCCAGATCAAATCAAAAGCCTCTGTTTTGTTTTCATTGGTTACTTTCGTTTAATTTTTCGAGGAGAGTAGCTTTTAGAGAACTTGCTAAACCTGAAAAGCTCCTGAAAATGAACTTGGACTTTGTGCGAAGGCTAGCAGCTACCGCCTCGCACTAAGTCTATTTGGATTTGGGCTTAACTTTGACTTTGAGCAGTTTCGAGTGAATTTTCCTATAATAAAATTTAGCTTCGATGTTGGCGATGTGCATTTCGTCGGGATGAGCTCGGAATATCATCAATATCGAATGTACGAACAAGCACAGGATATGGTCGATTGGCTGAAGAGTGATCTGTCCAAGGTGGGGAAAATCTAGCTTTTACCAGCTTTAGCGAGAATTTTGGTGCAAAATTGACAAGCACTGTCAGCGAAATCAAAGATTTCTTTGATAAGCAAAGCCTTAAAGACATTGTATCTATAAGATTCTGCTCAATTCCTAGACGACCAAGCCGTGGATCGTCTCAATGATGCATCGGCCAATGTATTGCTCGGCCCATTGTGATGCTTTTGAGAATATGGTGGTGAGTGGAGTCAAAACACGGCCGAGAAAACAGACAGACAGAGAGACAGACAGACAGACGGACATACAGATAGACAGGCAGACAGACAGACAGGCAGACAGATGGGCAGACAGAAACTACCGTAACCCAGTCGTCATTTTGCATCTAATCCAATTTTTTGTATCACTGTTTGATTTCTTATGATCCCCTCATCGTTTCTTATGATCCCAAAATTGGGCTGTTTTAAGGACAATTGGCTTTGGTTACGGTAGTTCTCTGTGCTTTTTAAGAAATGGAATTGCCAAGAGCACCTGATTGTATAAATTCCTTTAAATCTCTTGCAAACATCTCTCAAAAACTATATGTGCGCACTTTCCAGTTGCGCAAGGGCTCCGGCTCTGGCAAAGAAGAGCTGCCCGCCATTGAGCCATGGTTGGGCAAGAATGGAGTCGATTTGGTGTACACAGGACACAAACATTACTACGAAAGGTTTGGAAATGGATTCGAATATAATAAGAGAATTTTCAAGAATGTACCCGATCTACGGTGGAGTGATGTCGATGGTGAATGATGCGAGGAATATCCACAACCCTCAAGCACCCATTCACGTCTTGTCCGGATCGGCGGTATGGGGAATTTTGTGTAATTGGGATTGTTTGACTAGAAAATTTGATATCATTTCTAAAGCACAGTCCCCGGCACATCGCTAGAGTGTTTGGCCAAGCTAAAGGACCCTGAAACTATCGTAATTAAACAGCTAGTTTACATTCCGATTACCCCCAAGAGTCTTGATATCGAAAGTCACCTAAATTCGGCTCCTTTATAGCCAAATTTTGGGTTTATAGCGAAAAACGAAGGCTTTTGTCGATCTCTATAAAAAAAATTTTTTTTTTCCCCCCCCTTTTTTTTTTTTTTTTTTTTTTTTTTAAAAAAGAAAAAGAAAAAAAAAAAAAAAAAGAAAAAATAGGTATGTTTTAGAAAGTGGCTTAACTGAGAGGTAGCATTTCAAAATAATCTATCATCTAGCAGCTAAAAACCTCAGAAAATTCTTATTTTGTGATGTTTTTTGTAATTTGGAAATCGATCTGAGATCTGAGTCGTAAGCATTCAACTCTTTTTTTAAATAAAATTTTTTCATCAGTGAGTCAAAAATCCACAAGCCAAGCTGAGTTCCTGGCTTTGAGTGTGGAAATTTGGGTGTGAAAGCCAGCCGTGGTTTGAATCATTCGAAAAAAAAACTTGAATACAAATTTCCAGGGTTGTCACACGCACATCCCGGCCAGTGACATCAAGAGACTCCCCTACAGTGCTTATCTCAGCGATATGTACGGATTCTCGTGTGAGTCTCTTTGGCTTAAGATCTTTAATGGCTTTTTCACGATTTGTTACCGTAATCCCTCGCTTTATAAGTGTCGTAGGCGATTATGATTTTGAGAATGAGTGGGTCTAGGCGCGTCCAACCATCAAGTATTTGGTCTCATTCAAC
Organism: Mesorhabditis belari; assembly: GCA_958450365.1. Taxonomy (NCBI): domain Eukaryota; kingdom Metazoa; phylum Nematoda; class Chromadorea; order Rhabditida; family Rhabditidae; genus Mesorhabditis; species Mesorhabditis belari. The sequence continues at coordinate 37,339 of CAUEEP010000235.1, forward strand.
GCAGAATCATTGATAATTATGTTAAATTTGGTACTTTCCTATTATATCCCCACAGCATCAATCCCATTATGCTCCCACACGCATCATTCCCTTTATACCGGTTTCCCATTTAAAAAAATGAACAATTAACAACATTCAATCCCATTATACCCCACAAATGGCAGGTTTTAAAAAAAAGCTTTTCTAATTTTCTAACTACAATCCACATTTCATAATGACACCCAATAAATTCACAATTCAATTTTTGGAGGCCATTTTGCAGGCCATCCTTTCACGAACCCAATCAAAGTAATCGATCTTTCCCAATTCAGTTCTGACCATGCATTCCGCAAGGTAGCTTTCCAAATGATGACGTGGTGTACGGCGGTCCTTCTTATTTGCTTCCCATAGCCACTTTCTTTGCGCTTCCCCATAGTCGCTCGATAGTTTGTGTGTGAATAGAAGGGTTCGTTGAATTAAGAAAGTTCTTCGAGTTCTTCTTTGGGAAAAACATCATTCGGATAAATGCTAATTTTTTTTAATGTGGGGTTATAAGGGATTGATGCTGTAGGGGTGTAACGAGAATGATGCTGTGGGGGTGTAATGGGGTTCATGCTGTGGGGGTATAATGGGTGAGTACCTTAAATCTTTTAAATTAGAGAGATTAGATAAAACGAAAGAAAATTACGACGCTTCAAAGTTTTCTCTCAAACAAACAGTTTTTTGGTCTAATTTTTTTTCTTCTTATCAAATCTGCTAATTTAAAAAATTTAAGATAATTATCAATGATTCTGCGTTGAATGATACTAAATAATTGGTGGTTGGACGCGCCTAGATCCACTCATTCAAAATCGGCCGAAATTCATAATCGGTCCCGCCGATTTTGAATGAAACGTTGTAGTGACCGCAATTTCTAACCTAAACTCACAAATTTGGTACGAATCTATGCAGAATTTAATTAGCTACAAAAAGATATAATATTGTCTTTATAAATCAAAAGTTTGACCTACTAGAAAGATTTACCAAAAAAATCACATTCATAATCAGCTAGGACAAATGCAAATTTAGTGCATTTTTTAGTGCTCAACGTGCACAATGCCACCCACGTTTTCTCGTCGTTTATCCACGCTGAAACGGGGAATGCCCACGATGAAACGTGGATTTCGAAAGATAAAGGATATCGGCCGAGAATTGGATAAAATTGGGGAAAGGAAATGCGAATAAATACTGGAATAAACAAGAAAATAAAAGAAAAGAAACAAGAGTGAAAACTTTAGCTGTGAAAGCACATAGACAAAAATAAGTCTTTTTGGATCTTTTGCAAAACTACCCGCAGATATTACGATAGAAATATCGAGGAAACTCAAAGATGAAAAGCTCTCAATTAATATCATTCCAATGGATCACCAAAAGAGTTATCCCGGCCGCCGGAATGCCAATTGTGAAAATAATCCCCGACACCAGAAACCAAAGTCATTTCCTCGATTCCGGATTGTTTTTTCGGGTTTTGTACGCGAAATAGAGCAGGAAGAGACCTAAAAGCAAAGATTTCTTCTTTTACTACATTCACCTGCAAATATCTATTTATTTTATTCAATATAAAACTTTCGATTAATAATACCAGTAATAGTATTGTTACACCATCCCATTTTCCTCAGCCTCTGGCTCCGAATTAGTGATTTTTGATAGGATTTAGTGGTTTTTGATTCTTTGTCTTTGACGTTTTTGCTTTTATAACTTGAATTTCTCTTTTTCTTGATTGAATTTTTGTTTTTATGAATGAGGCAGCGAATTTTCTATTGCCGAATCGATCAGATCAGATCAAAATTCCAACTTTCCGATGAGGCATTTCGTCGCCGATATCACTTAACATATCAAGGCTTTGTCTGTCTTGTACAATTCATGAGCCCATTCTTGTGACAAGGGTACTCGAAGAAGCTTTCACTACGATTTCGAGTTGCTGTGAGGCTTCGATATTTGGCGAGCAATTCGTTTCAAAATGTGATCGCTGATCTCTTGGAATCTCTCAGCAGACCGTTTCACGACTTCTCCACAAAGCGATCGTTGTTCTCTTGATCGATGTTCAAATTGTCAGTCAGTTCTTGAAATACCTGTTCAGACGGCGAGAAGGATTGATGTACGATGACATTCGGCAATGTACTCCCAACTATTTGGGGTTCTCTCGATGGCACATTGATTCCAATAGCTCCACCAACGCATCATCAACACAAATTCGACGACATGGATTGATGAAGAAGGCTTAGGGAAGAAGAATTTCGATATGCCGATGAGTCGTGTGTTGCACCTGCGTTCGTTAAAACTTGATTTTTCAGATTGATAAAATTCCCTTGTTAATCCATGTCTCAAAACTCATTCAATTCACTTTAGATAGGTGCCGCTGCTGTGCCGGGTCTCATTGTCGTGATCGCTCAGCGGACTTGCTCAACCGTTGATGCCGAATTGGAGGCCTGTCGGAGGAATAAGAGCAAACGGCTTGTGGGAATTTTAAAAGCATCTTTAAAAACAAGTTGACAAAGCTAGGTTAAGAAAGTTGCGTTATTGGGTATTGAGTTGGTGTAGACATGGGAAGATTCAAGCCGAACCTAATTCCACCTTCGTTCTCTTGGCCGATTGCTCAGAATTTTGTCTACAGATAGGAAACGACATTTTCAGCTTGTAGCCACAATTTCAGAGCGATCGGCAAAGAAACGACCGAGAAACGACGGTGGAATTAGGTTCGGCTTGAAATTTTCCCATTTCTAGTTGGTGGGTGTGAAATGTGGCAAGAAGAATAAACAAATGATTTATTCAATTTTTGGCATGCAATCCCTCACGTTGATTTTACACTTTGAGGTTTTCTCTTCAGATTTGAGTGACTTATTAAGTCAGCATTCGGGGCCTTTGATCTAGTTAAGTGTTGTCTTGCTATTCAAAATTTCCTAGTAGATAGGCGTTTTCAAATCTCAGAGCACCGAGAGCGTAAACTTCTTCTCATGAGATGCTAGCAAAAGGCGCCACGTTTCATTTGCACCAAATTTCTAAAGATCACTGTAACAAATCACTTTTTCCCAACTTCTAACCAACTTCTAATCAATTTTTTTCAGTTTTCTACTTCACACTTTTAGTTCTCACTGTTTTCAATAAGAAAACACATTTAAATAGCCATACAGGCCTCAAAAAACAATCATTTTTGTCTTTTTACTCTTTAAATCGATTTGATGTCATTTACCCATCCGGTGAAGAATTCAAAGTAGCGAGCAATGTTGACGAGAAAAAAATTAAAAATTAACAATCAGAGTTGGTAGGGAAGTGTGTTGAAAAGCCGAAATTTGACGCAAAATGATACGTGGCGCAAATAATTTGACCCTTTTCTGCTGGCACCTCCTTCTGATGCACATTTGGCGCGATGTCGTGCTCGGACTTTTCCCCCTCAGCAACTCATTGACTTCCGATTTTGACAACAAAATGACGTCATTGTAAAAGTTATTTCGTGTAGTAAGGAAATTCAAAATTACCCTAAGTTGAGAAAATGGGCTTTACGTTCTCCAAACTCGATCAGAGATATTGCGTCGACGATGAGGAAATGACTAAAGAAATAAATTAAGAGGTAAATTGATTATAGATAAAGCGGCCAAAATGTCATACAGTGGTCCACAAAAGTGTTGTCCCATTGCCATCCAAGAGTTTCTTTCGTACGAAAATCTTGTCAAAAAACGATATTCGAAAAAAGTGTAGGGTTTTTGGTGCTTACCCATAAAACTCGACTTTTGAATATTATAAGATTTATCCGTTAGCATTGCATAAAAATTAAAGTATAAACAAAAGCAATAAGTGACTTAACAAATACCTCCACAGAAGTAATGTCCCATTTGCAAAGAATTAACAATTTTTACTCAAAATATCAATATTATTAGGTTGGCAACTAAATAATGGCCCTCGCCCTTTTTTGATAAAATCTTTTAATCTTTGCGTTTAATCTACCCTCGCTTGTTGTTAATTGAATATTACTGAATTTCTGGTGCATTATTATACGTTTTTTACTTTCCTTGATTTGATACTTTTCAAATAATTTTGTTTAGAAATGGAAGATCTCAAATATCGAATGCGTGTCTGTCTCTGGTACGACTACAAACAAGACAAAACAGCTGCCGAATCCCACAGAGATTTATTGCGAGTTTTTGGTGATGAGGCTCTTTCCGAAACACAATGTAAGAGATGGTATCGACGGTTCAAGGAAGGGATGAAAGTCTTGAAGATGAGCCTCGCCAAGGACGACCCGAACTTCTGCAGAACGATATTTTGGAAGCAGCCTTAAAGGAGGATCCAAGTCAAACATCACGCGAGCTAGGGGATCGATTGGGCTTTTCGCATACTGCAATCGAAAAGCGACTTCATGCATTGGGGAAAAGTAACCGCAGTGGAAAGTGGATTCCGCATGAATTGAGCGAAGAAAATAAGGCTACTCGTGTTATCACAGCTGGAATACTACTAAAACTTGCGAAAAAGGAAGCTTCTTGAATTCCATTGTCACTTCTGATGAAAAATGGAACTTTTATGATAATCGAACGCGAAAACGACAGTGGCTTAGCACAAACGAAGACCCAAAACCAACTCCGAAGCCGGATATTCACTCAAAGAAAACTCTCCTCTGTGTGTGGTGGAGTTCTCGTGGGTTGGTGCATTTCGAGGTTCTCAAAAGCCGGCAAACGGTTAATTCAGAACTCTATTCGTCTCAACTACATCGTGTAGATCAAGCAATTCGCTCTCAAGGACTCGAACCCTCTTCAATTCATTTTCTCCATGATAACGCAAAACCACACACTGCAAAACTTACAATGGAGAAAATCGAGGAGTTGGGCTGGAATGTTCTTCCCTCATGCGCCATACATCCCGGATATGGGGCCTAGTGATTACCATCTTTTTCGATCGATGCAACACTTTCTAGCCGAGAAAAAGTTCAATGACCTTGACGAAGTCCGAATTTCAGTGCAGAAGTTCTTTGACGATCAACCAGAAGAATTTTGCAAGAGAGGAATCCAGTTGCTCCGTCAAAAGTGGAAAGAAGTAATAGAGAATGACGGAGAATACCTTTTGGATTGATGTTGATATTTGTTCATCTTGTTAATAAATTTTTTGTTTTTACTGAAAAGGGCCATTATTTAGTTGCCAACCTGATAGGTTGGTCCTCCCTTTGCTTTTAAAGCTTCAGTGAGTCGATGAGGCATGAAATTCAGGAGATTTTTCAAAAGACTTGGCCGAATGGTGGCCCGAAGACGTTGAACGTGAGCCCATAAGGCGGTCTTCGAAAGGAATTTCTTTCCCTTGAGGCGCGACTTCACAAATCACCACAAATCCAAACACCACCATTCGGGTGTTGTTTGGACGTCTCAAATGAGCGATGATGCAAATACATTGTCAGGTTAGTTAATAAGCTCTAGCTAGTGCACATTTTGACTGGCCACTTCGCGGAGGTATGTGTATTCAAAGTTATAGCTTAGGCAAAGTTAAATTTCAGGTGTTTTGTGTTTTGAAGTCCATTGACCAACCCCCTCAATCACTCACCCTAAATAGGGTTTGACGGATGAAAAATTTTTGACTCTGAAAAAAAACAATGGCTGTAGGCCTACTATGTTCAAACGTGCCATGTACTTTTCAACGTTCGATTGCTCACACGTTCCAAGTCACAAAACCCTGCTTGCCATTTTGTTACAAGTTTCTTTTTATTTGCGAGCCACTTTAAGCCATTTATCTTGCATGTGTAACGAAAGGCCACAACGAAAGCTAGAAACACCGCGAAAACAATCACACAAGGGAACTCTTGACAGAAACAGGAAAAGATTGTTTTTATGACAATAATTTTTAGCAAAGAAAAGCAGGTAAATGGCAAAATAAAGGCAAACAAAATGTGAATTTTGGCATACAAGAAAGTAAAAAGTGGGAAATATTTGAAAGGGAATCACAAAGGCCAACCGAGAGAGCCATGAAAACTCATTCAAGCCGAAAAAATTCTTCGGAAAATCACAATAATGCAATAGAGCAACAATCCGAATATAACTATGGATACGATGCGTCAAAATCGAACAAGATGAACCTTGTGTGTTGCCTGTATCTGCCTTGCGTGCTAATTTCACATAGGAGACATGTTTCGGTCGCGAAGAGACGCCGTAAACTATTCCGTCCCCAAAAAAGAACGAGGTCACGAACAAAGATACCTCAAAATCACAAAATTCTCGTGTAGTTGACAAAAAAAATTAATCACCCTGAACATAGATTTCAACTTGAATAGTTAATGAGCCAAATCATGTAATTATTAAATTCTACTTTAGAAGAAAACTTGAAGTCTGGACAAATTTGCTTATCTTATAACCTACATTACTAGGTAATTTAAAACAGCATACCTTTATCCACATCCCACAGCTTCACCGAGCCATCGGAGGAACTTGTTATCAAAAGTCCCGAGTCGAGCAATTGAAATGAAGTGATGTACGACGTGTGACTATTTACGCCTTGCAGGCGATGAATGCACGGACCACCGTTCCGAATGTCCCAAACCTAAAGAAAAGGAAGTCGTTGTCATAGGATTGATTAACGTACCCTAAAGATCCAGTCGCCATAGTAGGAGACCAAAATGTTTCCGCGAAGCTGCATGTCAGAGAAGAACTGATCCTGAATCGAATCAAGAATCGCGATGCATGCTGAAAGAAACAAATATAGAGAAGCTTGCAAAAAAAATAGCGAAAGTAAAACACACTTGCACTTCGCACATCCCAGACGCGAATCGTTTCACGATCTCCCGAGACGACAAGATCGCGCTCTGGCTCAAACTAAAATAGAAACCTGATTAAAGCCGAAGATTGACAATTCAACTCACCAAAAGTGAATCGACTCGATTCGTGTGACCTGTCAGCGTGTGCAAACATTCCTCCGTCTGCACATTCCAAACCTTATCCAATATTATACAATTGAACAAAAAAGCATTACAAACCTTTACATTACAATCATCGGCACCAGACACAACCCGAATTCCATCAAATTGCACACAGCAAACCTGAAATTTAGTTCTGCTTAGGCCATAACTTTGATATACACACCTCCCCCAAGTGGCCAGTCAAAATGTGAAGGCATTTCCCGTCGACAATGTCCCAGACTCGGAGCGTTAGATCGTAAGATCCAGAAACAAGACTAAAACATTATGAATTTAGCTAAAGCACAAAATTTAGATAACTCACGTTGTGCCATGTAGACTGATGCAGTTAACCCACGACGTATGCCCCTGCAGAAAATGACGCTGGACACCGGTTTGACCACACCAAACGCGCAGCGTTCGATCAGTCGCGTAACTTCATATATTTTAATAGACCTTGCTTTCATAAGTATTTTTGCCCAGAAAATTGTCAGCTTCTTTGACAACGCTTATCAATTGCACTAGCTAGAGCCTATTAACTAACCTGACAATGTATTTGCCATCATCGCTCACTTGAGACGTGAAAACACCGCCAGTTAGAGTGAAAGCCAGCTGAAACAGGACGTAAAATAATGGTAAAACGAAAAAAACTTGAGCATCATCAACATTCCAGACCCGCAACTCTCTATCATCATCTGAACCAGCAACGATACGACCTGAGTGAACTTGTAGACAATTGATCCAATGTTGATCGTGGCTCTGAAAACAATTTTTATAGCCGAAGCATTTGTCCAAACCTTTAGAACAGTGCTTGATTGAATCGGCCGGGATCTCCAATTGGAAATGATTCGCTGCTTCCGCAAGTACAGTGACTTCCATGACGATCGCTCATAACACCTAGAAAAATTTAATTTAGCAACAAGTTGCGGCACTAACTGTCCATATGCGATCTCGCGTTCTCGTCGATTCTGATGTGCTGCTTGAAGGTCCATATGTGAGAAGATTGTGATCCCCGCTTGCTCATTTGCTCGATTGGCCGCCCAACCTTCGAGAAAACGAAAACTGAACAAAAACAACTTTGTGACGAGTCTTTTCCTAATTGATTTCTTAAAAGTTAATTGAAACAAACATTATCATTTGTTTTCTTTAGCTTTACATCTTTATTTGCATTAGAATTAAAAAAATTATTCTCTTATACCTTAGCAGTGTCAAAATCTAGTTTAATCTAAACACGAATGTATTTTTAACTCTTATATTACTGTTCAAAATTACACCTTGGGCACGCGACTTTCGCTTTATATCTTTGTTTGCTGTAGAATTAATAACAGTATCATCCCAGGAAGTGATATTTTTATTAATTCTATTAATTCCTTAGAAGTGTTAAAATCTAGTTTAATCTAAATCTATCAGATATATATTTTTAACTCTTATATTATCTGTTCAAAACTGTAACACACCTTGGCGTATCAAGTTTCACATATCCTTTCTCCAAACATTTCCGCCGCCACGTTCGATCATCTTCACAAATTCGCCGCCACGTCCGCGAAACACGAGCACAAGTCACCAAATCGCGCGGTGTCAAATGGGGGATGATGCGATAAGCAATCTAAAATTAAATATTTAATTCCACAAGCTTCAACAAAAGACAAACCTCCTCTGGCAACTGTGACAAGAAATCCTTTTGGAACAATGGATCGATGATCTCCCTGAATTTGAAAATTTCACTGTTTAAGATCATTCTCTTTACTCTTCGCGTCGAGCCTTGCTGCTCTCCGACTTGTCCGACATCTTCTCTAAATGAAAAATTACAGCATAGATAACACCGTGAATAATGAAAACCCCGAAGAAATTAGCACCAACGTAAATACTGTAATAGTACCCGACCCGTGGGTAGACTTGCAAAACGAGATTATCCATACAAAGGGGAAGTTCATGTTTGAGCCTACGAGTATCTACGGTAGATAAGCCTACCAACAAAATTGATCAGAATGAATTTTAGCGCAAAAACTCTCTTTAAATACACGAATAGGGCGCGTTTTAGAACCGGGCCTACGGTAGTATGTAAAGAAAACCATATTTTGTGGTTCCACTTTTCATTCCATTGCGCTTTTCAGCGCTTCACCCAGAAAATAAGCTTTAGGGCACATTCTCGTAGGTAAGTTTAGGTTTATCGGCAGGATTGAAAAGACGCTGGGGTGTTGAAGCTGCGGGCGGCAAAGATTTACGGGTATTTAACCTGAACGGGGCGAAGAATTTTGCATTCGTCACCTTTATCCGGAAAGCTTGTTTTGTGTTCTAGCACGAAGTTTTCATCGCTAAATTTAATTAACTTGACTATAATTGTAAATGAAGCAAAAGAACACCTTAAAATAGCTTAAAATTCCTTGCTGCCAAAGAAGCACTTCTGCGATGGAGACTGCCGATCGGATGATGGTCGATGACGGAGAAACGAGCGAGGAAATCGTCGTGAGGGATGAGGATCAACACGACGATTGGATTCATATGCTCAAGATAAGAGAAGATTTTATTGGAGAAAAGCTTAAGTTAGGCAAACGTCACTTCTTTGTTTTACAATTTGATCGAGCTGCTGCCAACGCTAGTGAGTTTGTTCAAGTGCGTTTTGCTTAATCAATAGTTTTGGTATTTTATCGGTGCGTTAAACTGTTGGCTCAATGTCATTCAAAATGGGTATTCTTCTTATTCCAGTCACTATTGGTGCAAAAAGAATGGGAAGATAACAGGGCTTCAGCTTATACCCACGCTGAGTTTGTTTAGGAAGAAGTCCAATCCCTGTCTATAGATCGGCGATAACCATTGTTGAGAGAGAGTCCCTCAAATAGGTTTCGCCTCTAATGGGAGGAACGATCGAAACGGCTAATGCAATCTCTTCAGAGGCAACTCCCCGAAAAGATTTTTTCGGGTAAGTACTCTTTGTTTACAAATGCCTCGGTCTTAGCGTTCCTTAGGAGTCTTAGGAGGATCCTTTACTCAGCTTTTATCTGTTTCCTCACACTCGCATCCACAGCGGTCACTCCCGTCAACCACTTGCGTTTGTGCAATGGCTAAAAAGATAGGTTAGTTTTTTTTAAAACGAATAAATTATTTGGTTTCTCGGTTTTAACTCTGGAAAATTTGCATTTAAACTATGCAATTCATGAACTTTTTGAATCTTCGTTTGTTCCAAAACTCACAATCCTAATCTCTATCGTTTTCCAAAGAGCCCATCGATCAGGCAAAAGTCAGATTCCTCGTTCGTAAATTGGATTGGTTTGCCACTAGGACTTCATTTCATTTTTCTTTCTTCTACAATAGCCAAAACGTCCACACAACTTTCTTAGCGTAGCTTTGTCAACTTTCTCTTTCTACCGTACTCTTGATACTTCCTTCCTACCGTAATCAACTGTGTAAGTGTCCACTTCCAGGGTCAAATACTTTCGTATAACTTCAAACTTCGTAAACCCACAGAAAACTGATCACTAGTGTTTCAAAAAAGTAAAACTAAAGGAAAAGCTTTGTACTCTGTTAAATCACAAGTGCTTTTTCGCTCGAAATTTCTGAGAACAATGAAAAATAAGTTTCTTTCCTGATTCCACCAATGACCACAGATTTTCGCCATTCGAACTTTTGTCATCAAAAATCACAATTTTTGCCTTAATTTCCGCCTCAAATTTCCGACTTGCACCCATAAATCTTCTCCAAATTCGCTAATGCCAATGGATTATTTTCAACCTTAATCTGTGGATTACTTTTGCAGATAAGCTATGCGAGAACTTTGATTTGAGGGAATGCAAAGATTCGAGAGGGATCAAGGTAGAGAGAATGACGTCATTTTGTTGTCAAAATCGGAAGTCAATGGGTTGCTGAGGGGGAAAAGTCCGAGCACGACATCATGCCAAATGTGCATGAGAAGGAGGTGGTCACTCGTCTCTGCTGGGTGCCATCGCATTGGAGTACCGCCGAGATCGTTCCACATTGCAATTCGGCCAATCAGACATTCAAATCAAAACATTAAATAAGATTTCACAGAAAAGAACCACTTTTCTGCACAAAATCAAATCGATTTGAAGAGTAAAAAGCCGAATCGATGACGCAAAAATGATTGTTTTTGAGGCCTGTATGGCTATTTAAATGTGTTTTCTTATTGAAAACAGTGAGAACTAAAATTCTGAAGTAGAAAACTGAAAAAAAGTTGATTAGAAGTTGGTTAGAAGTTGGGAAAAAGTGATTTGTCACAGTGATCTTTAGAAATCTGGTGCAAACGAAACGTGGCGCAAAGGATTTTAGCGCAAAAAAACGTGGCGCTTTTGCTAGCATCTCATGAGAAGAAGTTGACGCTCTCGGTGCTCTGAGATTTGAAAACGCCTATCTACTAGGAAATTTTGAATAGCAAGACAACACTTAACTAGATCAAAGGCCCCGAATGCTGACTTAATAAGTCACTCAAATCTCAAGAGAAAACCTCAAAGTGTAAAATCGAAGTGACGGATTGCATGCCAAAAATTGAATAAATCATTTGTTTATTCTTTTTGCCACATTTCACACCCACGCTGACCGGAACCAAATGCTGACTTAACAAGTCAGTCAAATCTCAAGAGAAGAACTCAAAGTGAAAAATCATTGTTTAACCTGATAAGGCCGCATGTTTCGAAGATCACTCGTTCTAAACTAAACTCGTTTGAATGGGAGTAAACCCATCCAGCATACAGCCCTGATCTTGCACCATCTGACTACTTTCTCCAGGCGATGAGCAATTATTTGGCCAAAAAATTGATTTCTAAGATGATTTCAAAAAGTGGCTCGCGGATTGGTTCCTATTAAAACCAAATATTTTCTGCGAGAGAGGCATTCAGTCTTTGCCAGTGAAATCGGTTCAAATTCATGGAGAATATTTAGAAGGATGGCATGCCAAATATTGAATAAATCATTTGTTTATTCTTTTTGCCACATTTCACACCCACCAACGAGGCATTCAGGCATACTTTTTGAACTAAAATGCTTAGAAAGGATCGTGAAATAAAAATTATTGGACAGAATTTTTTCTATAGTGGACTTTTTTCAAAGTCGAAGCCTTCAAACCTTGATCTTGGGTTTGAGATTTTCCTACTCTTCCCTTTCTAAAATTTGAGTAATTCTAACAAATTGCTTATAACTTACAATGATAAAAAAAAGCTGGAAGTGTCTATTTTTTAGAATATTGAAAAAGTAAGCAAATTGGTCAAAGGTGAAAGATTTCATAGCCGCTTTACGAACTTAAGTTTCAGCTTTTTTGCGTTTTTTGAAAAAGCCCATTTTTTTAAAAACTGTCGATGGAATTTAAAAATGATATCGAAATTCGGATTTAGCACACTTTTTCCCATCGAATGGTAGGTATAACATCAATTTTCATCAGAAAACGCACTTTCGCGCGGATGTGTGATGGATCATCCGCAGTAAACTGGCTCACAAATAAAAAGAAACGGTAAACTTGTTTAGAGTTGCGTGTATGTGTGAATAGTAAGCAGGGTTTTGTTATTTGGAACGTGTGAGCAATCGAACGTTGAAAAGTACACGGCACATTTGAACATAGAAGGCCCAAAACCATTGTTTTTTCTTGGAGTGAAAATTCTCATCCTTCAAAGCCCTGCAGTAAGCTTGGCACGAGCTGGACACGCCCTACCTTCTCGCCACTGGAGTAGGGAAAAATTACCGTAATATCGCAAAAATTGCCGCAAAAAAATCACGGGACGGTGAATCATCTGAAGAGAAGAAAAAGCGGGAAATCCTCGGAGCTAAAGAACCACAGCAAAAATCGCCAAAGAAAGCTCGCTTCTTTTTGACGAGCTTTTGATTCAAACTGTTGACAAAAGTTGAATTGTCTATCATTTTTCGACAAAATTCCCTCGATTCCTATATTTTAGTGGTAATTTAGTGGTGCACAACTTTTGAGAATTGAAAATCTTTTTTTTAGGTACTCCGAATAACGGCTCGATGATGACACGCAAGAATGTAATTCAATTTCTTTTCTTGAGCGCTGTAAGCATTTCGAAGTAGTGGCATGCAAGTTTGGATGTTCGCATAACCCCTGTCAGCAATTAAATGATATTTCGATGGTCGAAACGGAAACGCAGTGTCTTTTATGTTGTTGTTGGGGGTTTTAAACTAGTTAACTTAAAAATAAAACAGTCAAATATTAAACACAGACAAAAGCAAAGTTAAATCAAAAAATGAAAGCAAAATTCTAGTCGGTCCCCGTTGCAGTGGAGGTGGCGGTTGTTGCAGTGGAGGATGCAATGTGAGTTCTAGAAAAGAAGAAGTTAGACATAGATAGAGGTTGAAATGAAAAATCGGCTAGATATCAAGGCTCAACTTTATGCTTATCAATGCAATTTAAGTGTCACGGTTGCACTTGTTCGAGTGGTGGTGGCGGTGGAGGAGATGGGAAAGCTGGCCTCTTTCTCCTCGTCGTTTTGGTGCTATTTTTGGGTGAGTTTTCGAAATATGCTAAAGCCAGGATATTATGATTCACTTCTCACCTAGCTTTGTTGAGTTGTCAAAAAGATTAAGGGGAATTTTTGGCCAGCAGTTAAAAGCACAAAGATGACTCATTTCCGGACGAATTCGATCGAATTTTTCTGATCGAAAATCAAATGATAAATGAGTTATTGATGGGAGATTTTGAAAGATAGAGATCATGATTTTGATCTAAAATTTCACACAGGATGAGGGGAACATAAGAAATCAAACAACGATACAAAAAATTGGATTTGATGGAAACTGACGACTGGGTTACGGTAGTTTCTGTCTGTCTGTCTGTTTTCTCGGCCGTGTTTTGACTCCACTCACCACCATATTCTCAAAAGCATCACAAGAGGCCGAGCAATACATTGGCCGATGCATCATTGAGACGATCCACGGCTTGGTCGTCTAGAAATTGAGCAGAATCTTATAGATACAATGTTTTTAAGGCTTTGCTTATCAAAGAAATCTTTGATTTCGCTGACCCTGCTTGTCAATTTTGCACCAAAATTCTCGCTAAAGCTGGTAAAAGCTAGATTTAGACTTAGTGCGAGGCGCTAGCTGCTAGCCTTCGCACTAAGTCCAAGTTCATTTTCAGGAGCTTTTCAGCTTTAGCAAGTTCTCTAAAAGCTACTCTCCTCAAAAAAAGCTACCGCAACCCATGGGTGAAGCTTTTACTCATTTACTCTTTCTCACCTCCAAAACTGATTGTCCCTTTCCTCTTTCTCGGTGATCGGCGTGGTGAAGCGGTCAATGAAATTTTTGAATGTCTGAATTGGAATGAATTAGAATTTTATAATATTTCAAACATTGTCCTCATTCTCGTGATTCCCCGCCAAAACCATATAGGGAACCGAGGAGGCGATCGGTTCGATGATCTTCATGAATTCATCCCCATAAGTGCCGTCATCGTACTCGAGATTGTAAGCGATATCACCTCAAAAGGAGACAAGTTTATGGTTACAAAAGTCAAGTTTTATGCACAGAGTTCGTGTTTAGCCTAGAATCCAGATTGAACAGCTAATGGGAACAATTAAAAGCTACCTCCGCGATCCAACCGCTAACTCACACCCACCGCAACCTGTTTTCTCGAATTTTCAACTTTCTCCTTAGATTTCTCCAAAAGTTTCTAGCTTTATAACTGACCGAATTAAACGAAAATGACCAATGAAAACAAAACAGAGGCTTTTGATTTGATCTGCCTTTTAAAAATGTCAAGTTTTATGCTATATCAGAGACCCAAGCCCCAGTGCCAAAAAGCTAAGCCTGCCAAGTCAGCAAAAATGTATTCGCATTCAAGTTGGCACTCATCAATATGGAAAACGATATCGATTTTGCCGTCCTTGACAAAATTCTGCAAAGTGGCGATAGTTTGAGGCAATTTCCCGGCCTCTTTCAATCCCAAATCGGCAAAGAGAGCGGCTCGGAGCTGAAGGGGAAAATTGGGGCATTTTCAGGATACGATATGACAAGCTGTCTTCTACTAAAGGTCAAGTGCAAATTTGTATTTGAAAAGACAAATCGACCGTACCCCATTTTTACCCTGTTTATCCAACATTCGGAAAGAGTAGATTTCCGTGGAAAGACCCTCCTCCGAACCGACTCGATAATCTGCGAGATTTGTATTTAATTTCAAAAAATCAAGTATTCGGTCAGTATTTTTCTAAGAATTCTATCCACTTACAGTATCTCAATCCCGGTTCCAAATTCGTCATTCGAACGCGATGCGTGTAGCGAACGGACCGGGAAAATTTCAAAGAAAAAAAATCTTTGTGGTGATCATTCGTGAAACCTGAAAAAAACCGTTTTTCCTTATTCTGGAAAATTTTGAGCGAAAAAATTCTTGTAATTCTTGTAATTAACATCAAATCTTTGCCTTTAGTTTTGCTTTTTTGGAAAAACTAGTTATCATCGGTTTGCTTTGGCTTTACAAAGTTGGGTATTTGGCCCTGACAGTGGGCACTTACACAGTTGATTACGGTAGAAAGGAAGTACCAAGACTACGGTAGAAAGAGAAAGTTGACAAAACTACGTTAAGAAAGTTGCGTTATTGGGCATTGAGTTGGTGGTAGACATGGGAAATTCCAAGCCGAACCTAATTCCACTTTCGTTTTCTTGGCCGATTGCTTAGAAATTTGGTCTACATATAGGAATCGACATTTTCAGCTTGTAGCCACAATTTCAGAGCGATCGGCAAAGAAACGACCGAGAAACGACGGTTGGAATTAGGTTCGGCTTAGAATTTTCCCATTTCTAGTTGGTGGATGTGAAATGTGGCAAAAAGAATAAACAAATGATTTATTCAATATTTGGCATGCAATCCTTCTAAATATTCCCCATAATTTGAGCCGATTTTACTAGCAAAGACCGAATGCCTCTCTCGTAGAAAATTTCTGGTTTTAATAGGAACCAATCCGCGAGCCACTTTTTGAAATCATCTTCGAAATCAATTTTTTGGTCAAATCATTGCTCATCGCCTGGAAAGTAATCAGAAGGTGCAAGATCAGAGCTGTATCCTGGATGGATCATCCGCTTATGCTGGCTGGTGTATGATCGCTGTATGATCAGGGCTGTCTGCTGGATGGATGGGTTTACTCCCATTCAAATGAGTTTAACTTAGAACGAGTGATCTTCGAAAAATGCGGCCTTATCAGGTCAAACAATGATTTTTCACTTTGAGATCTTCTCTTGAGATTTGACTGACTTGTTAAGTCGGCATTTGGTTTCGGTCAGCATTCGGAGCCTTGATTTAGTTAAGTGGTGTCTTGCTATTCAAAATTTCCCAGTAGATAGGCGTTTTCGAATCGAGCGCGTCAACTTCTTCTCATGAGATGTTAAGCGCCACGTTTCTTTGTGCTAAAATCCTTTGCGCCACGTTTCATTTGCACCAAATTTCTAAAGATCACTGTGACAAATCACTTTTTCCCAACTTCTAACCAACTTCTAATCAACTTTTTTTCAGTTTTCTACTTCAGAATTTTAGTTCTCACTGTTTTCAATAAGAAAACACATTGAAGTACCCATACAGACCTCAAAAACAATCATTTTTGCGTCATCGATTCGGCTTTTTACTCTTCAAATCGATTTGATTTCATTTACAGATCCAGTGAAGACTTCAAAGTAGCGAGCAATGTTGACAAGAAAAAAATTAAAAATTAACAATCAGAGTTGGTAGGGAAGTGTGTTGAAAAGCCGAAATTTGACGCAAATGATACGTGGCGCAAATAATTTGACCCTTTTCTACTGGCACCTCCTTCTCATGCACATTTGGCGCGATGTCGTGCTCGGACTTTTCCCCCCCTAAGCAACTCATTGACTTCCCATTAATTGTAAGGAAATTGAAAATTACCCTAAGTTGAGAAAATGGGCTTTACGTTCTCCAATCTCGATCGAAATATTGCGTCGACGATGAGGACGACTAAAGAAATAAATTAAAAGGCAAATTGATTATAGATAAAGCGGCCAAAAGGTTATACAGTGGTCCATAAAAGTGTTGTCCCATTGCCATCCAAGAGTTTCTTTCGTACGAAAATCTTGTAAAAAACGATATTCGAAAAAAGTGTAGGGTTTTTGGTGCTTACCCATAAAACTCGACTTTTCAAGATTATAAGATTTATCCGTTAGCATTGCATAAAAATTAAAGTATAAAACAAAAGCAATAAGTGACTTAATAAATACCTGCACAAAAGTTATGTTCCATTTGAAAAGAATTAACAATTTTTACTCAAAAAAAATCAATATTTGGTTGGTCCTCCTTTTGCTTTTATCGCTTCATTGAGTCGATGAGGCATCATGGAATTCAGGAGATTTTTCAAAATACTTGGCCGGATGATGGCCTAAAAGACGTTGAACGTGAGCCCATAAGGCGGTCTTCGAATCGAATTTCTTTCCCTTGAGGCGCGACTTCACAAATCATCACAAATCTTCAATTGACCACAAATCCAAACACCACCATTCGGGTGTTGTTTGGACGTCTCAAATGAGCGATGATGCAAATACATTGTCAGGTTAGTTAATAAGCTCTAGCTAGTGCACATTTTGACTGGCCACTTCGCGGAGGTATGTGTATCAAAGTTATAGCTTAAGCAAAGTTAAATTTCAGGTGTTTTGTGTTTTGAAGTCCACTGACCAAGCCCATCAATCACTCACACTAAATAGAATTTGACGGATGATTTTTGTTTTCGCAAATTTTTTGACTCCGAAAAAAAAACAATACTATGTTCAAACGTGCAGTGTACTTTTCAACGTTCCATTGCTCACACGTTTCAAATAACAAAATCCTTACCATTTTGTTACAAGTTTACCGTTTCTTTTTATTTGCGAGCCAGTTTAAGTCATTTATTTTGCATGTGTAAATTGTGTAACGAAATCGACCTACACAACTGAAAGCAATAGAAACACTCCTGGAAACAATCACACAAGGGAACTCTTGACAGAAAAAGGAAAAGATCGTTGTATTGACAATAATTTTTAGCAAATAAGTGCAGGTCAATGGCAACATAAAGGTAAACAAAATGAAAACTTTTTCATTCAAGAAAGTAAAAAGTGGGAAATATTTGAAAGGAAATCACAAAGGCCAACCGAGAGAGCCATGAAAACTCATTCAAGACGAAAAAAATTCTTCAGAAAATCACAATAAGGCAATACAGCTACAATCCGAATATAACTATGGATACGATGCGTCAAAATCGATCAAGAGGAACTTTACCCTGTCCTCGTTTCTGTATTCCGATCTAATTGCACATAGGAGAAATGTTTCGGTCGCGAAGAGACGCTCAATCCTATTCAATCCCCGAACACGAACCAGGTCACGAGCCAAGATACCTCAAAATCACAAAAATTCTCGTATAGCTGATAAAAAAATTAATCACCCTGAACATCGATTTAAACTTGAATAGTTAATGAGCCAAATCATGTAGTTATTAAATTCTACTTTAGAAGAAAACTTGAAGTCTGGACAAATTTGCTTATCTTATAACCTACATTACTAGGTAATTTAAAACAGCATACCTTTATCCACATCCCACAGCTTCACCGAGCCATCGGAGGAACTTGTTATCAAAAGTCCCGAGTCGAGCAATTGAAATGAAGTGATGTGCGACGTGTGACGATTTACGCCTTGCAGGCGATGAATGCACGAACCACCGTCACGAATGTCCCAAACCTAAAGAAAAGGAAGTAGTTGTCATATGATTGATTAAACGTACCTCAACGTTCCTGAAGTTATAGCAGGAGACCAAGACGTTTCCGCGAAGCTGCAGGTCCCAGAACAAACAATCCTGAATCGAATCAAGAATCGCGATGCATGCTTAAAGAAACAAATATAGAGGAGATTGCAACAGAATAGCGAACCAGTAAAACCTACTTCCTCTTTGCACATCCCAGACGCGAATCGTTTCTCCATTTCCCGAGACGACAAGATCGCGCTCTGACTCAAACTAAAACAGAAACCTGCTAAAAGCCGAAAATTGACGCTTGAACTCACCAAAAGTGAAAAGACTGGATTCGTGTGACCTGTCAGCGTGTGCAAACACTCCTCCGTCTGCACATTCCAAACCTTATAGATTACTATAAAATTGAACAAAAAAGCATTACAAACCTTTACCGTAAAATCATCGGCACCTGACACAACCCGTTTTCCATCAAATTGTACACAACCCACCTGAAATTTCCCTCTGCTTAGGCTATAACTTTGATACAAATACCTCCTTCAAGTGGCCAGTCAAAATGTGAAGACATTTTCCTTCGACAATGTCCCAGACTCGGAGCGTTTGATCCCACGATCCAGAAACAAGACTAAAACATTATGATCTTAGCTAAAACACAAAATTCAGATCACTCACGTTGTGCCATGTAGACTCATGCATTCAACAGTATTCGTATGCCCCTGCAGAACATGACGCTGTACACCGGTTTGACCACACCAAACGCGCACCGTTCGATCAGTCGAGCCACTTAAATACAGCAATAGACTTTGTTGTCACAAGTTGGAAAAAGAAGTTGGAAAAAAGTAATTTTTTTACAGTGATTTTCAAAAAAACCCGCCGAATTCGTGTATTTAAAGAGACTTTGCGATAAATTTCATTCCGGCCAATTCGTTTAGCATGTGTATGTACCGTGAATACTGTCATAATTAGCGTGTGTTCCTCTCAAGAAACACTGTGAAATAGGAAACGTCGAAATCAACAGTTTGTAAGATATTAAGTTTATTTTAAATGCACTCGTTTCCTATTTTGCACTATTTCTTGAGAGGAACACTATTCATCATATCCCACCCCCTCTAGTGCCCCACAGGTAGACTCGCTTATCGATACTCTAGAAACTGAGATCTGAACGGGCAAACATGAGCATGCCGTTTGTATTGATAATACCGATACAGTGGTCCACAAAAGTATTGTCCCATTGCCATCCAAAAGCTTCTTTCATACGAAAATCTTGCAAAAAAACGAATTCAAAAAGGGGGTTTTTTTGTAGGGTTTTTTTTTGCTTACCCATAATATTTAAGTGTCTCGTCTGATCGAACGGTGCGGGTTTGGTGTGGTCAAACCGGTGTACAGCGTCATGTTCTGCAGGGGCATACGGGTGGTGTTACCTGCATAAGTCTACATGGCACAACGTGAGTGATCTAAATTTTGGGCTTTAGCTAAAAGCATAATATTTTAGTCTTGTTTCTGGATTGACCGATCAAACGCTCTGAGTCTGGGACATTGTCGACGGGAAATGCCATCACATTTTGGCTGGCCACTTGGGGATGGTATTTGTATCAAAGTTATAGCCTAAGCAAAGTTAAATTTCAGGCCTTTTGTGTTTTGAAGTCAACTGACCAACTGTCAATGGCTCACCCTAAATAGGGTTTGACGGATGAAAATTCTCACTCCAAGAAAAAAAATGGTTTTGGGCCTACCGTTTCTCTTTATTTGTAAGCCAGTTTAAGCCATTTATCTTGCATGTGTAAATTGTGTAACAAAAACGACTGAAAGCAATACAACCACCCCTGGAAACAATCACACAAGGGAAAGCAGGTCAATGGCAAAATAAACAAAATGAACACTTTGGCATACAAGAAAGTCTGCAAAACGTGAGAAATATTTGAAAGAAAATCACAAACACTAATCGAGTGAGCCATGAAAAGGCAGACGAATTGAAAACCAAAAAAAATTATTCAGAAAATCACGATAAGGCAAAAGAGCAAAAATACCAATATACCTATGGATACGATGCATCAAAATCGATCAAGATGAGCCTTGGGCCCTCGTTACGCGGTTCACTTGCACAGACGAGCAATGTTTCGGTTGCGAAGAGATGCCGAATCAAACCGCCAGCCTGCAGACGAAAGAGGTCACGAACAAAGATACCTGAAAATCACAAAAATTCTCGTATAGCTGATAAAAAAACTAACAACAGAATACTAACCCTGAACATCGATTTAAACTTGAATAGTTAACCGGGTCAAATTATGTAGTCAATAAATTCTAATTCAAAGAAAACTTGGAGTCTGGATAAATTTGCTTATCTTATAGCCTACATTACCAGGTAATTTAGAACAGCATACCTTTATCCACATCCCACACCTTGACCGAGCCATCGAAAGAACTTGTTACCAAAATTCCTGAGTCAAGCCATTGCAATGAAGTGATGGCCGATGTGTGACAATTTCGGCCATGCAGGCGATGAGTGAACGAGCCACCCCTACGAATGTCCCAAACCTAAAGAAAAGGAAGTAGTTGTCATACGATTGATTAAACGTACCCCAACGCCCCAATCGACATAGCAGGCGACCAAACTGTTTCCGCGAAGTTGCATCTCATAGTAGCGCCTGTCACCACTGCGAAGAATTGCGATGCATGCTAAAAGAAACAAATATAAATAATATCGCAACAGAATAGCGAACAAATAAAACCCACTTCCTCTTCCTCTTCGCACATCCCAGACGCGCATAGTTTTATCCTGACTTCCCGAGACGACAAGATCGCGCTTCGGGTCAAACTAAAACAGAATCCTGGTTAAAGCCGAAGATTGACACTTGAACTCACCAAAAGTGAATGGACTCGATTCGTATGACCTGTGAGCGTGTGCAAACACTCCTCTGTGTGTACATTCCAAACCTACTCGAATATTATAAAATTGAACAAAAAAGCATTACAAACCTTTACAGTAAAATCATAGGCACCAGACACAACCCGTTTTCCATCAAATTGTACACATGGCACCTGAAATTTAACTTTGCTGAAGCTATAACTTTGATACACGTACATCCCCCAAGTGGCCAGCCAAAATGTGAAGGCATTCCCCGTCGACAATGTCCGAGACTTGGAGCGTTTGATCGGTCGATCCAGAAACAAGACTAAAATATTATGCTTTTAGCTAAAGCACAAAATTTAGATAACTCACGTTGTGCCATGTAGACTTATGCAGGTAACACCACCCGTATGCCCCTGCAGAACATGACGCTGTATACCGGTTCGACCACACCAAACGCGCGGATCGCTCCATCAGACGAGTCACTTAATTATTGCAATAGAATTTGTTCCCATAAGTATTTTTCTCTAGAAAATTGTTAGCTTCTTTGACAACAGTTATCAATTGCACTAGCTAAAGTCTATTAACTAACCTGACAATGTAGTTGCCATCATCGCTCACTTGACACCTCCAAACACGACCCATATGGCCAGTTAGAGCCGGCTAAATTAAGACGTACAATAATAGTTAAACGAAATAAACTTGAGCATCATCAACATTCCAAACCCGCAACGCATCATTATAACCTGCTACGATACGACCAGAGTGAATTTGTAGACAATAGATCGAATGTTGATCATGGCTCTGAAAATAATTTTTATAGCCGAAGCATTTGTCCAAACCTCTAGAACAGTGCTTGATTGAATCGGTCGGGATCGCCAATTCGAAATGATTCGCTTCTTCCGCAAGTATAACGACTTCCACGACGATCGCTCATAACATCTAGAAAAAATTTCATTTAGCAACAAGTCAGCCACTAACTGTCCATATGCGATCTCGCGTTCTCGTCGATTCTGATGTGCTGCTTGAAGGTCCATATGTGGGATTGTGATTCCCGCTTGCTCATTCGCTCGATTGGCCGCCCAGCCTCCGAGAAAACGAAAGCTAAATAAAAATAAGTTAGTGACGAGTCTTTTTCTAATTGATTTCTTAAGTGTGAACCAGTTCATTTAAACAAACATTATATTCTTTGTTTTCTTTCGTTTTACATCTTTATTTGCTCTGGAATTAATAACATTATTATCCTATACCTTAGAAATGTAAGATCTAGTTTAATATATCAGATACGTATTTTTAACTATATATTATTTGCTCAAAACTGTAACATACCTTGGCACATCAAATTTCATATATCCTTTCTCCAAACATTTCTGTTGCCACGTCCGATCATCTTCACAAATTCGCTGCCACGCCCGCGAAACGCCAGCACAAACCGTCAAATCGCACGGTGTTAAATAGGACAGCAAGACTCAACTCGAAGAGTAAAGAAAATGACCTTAAACAGTGAAATTTTCAAATTCAAGGAGATCATCCAACCATTGTTCCAAAAAGATTTCTTGTCACAGTTACCAGTGGAGATTTGTCTTTTGTTAAAGTTTATGGGATTAATTATTTAGTTTTAGGTTGCTTATCGCATCATCGCCTATTTAAGACCGTGCGATTTGACGGTTTGTGCTGGCATTTCGCGGACGTGGCAGCGAATTTGTGAGGATGGTCGAATGTGACGACGCAAATGTTTGGAGAGAGGATATTTGAAATTTGATGCCCCAAGGTGTGTTACAGTTTTGAGCAAACAAAATATAACATTTAAAAATACAAATCTGAGAGATTTAGATTAAACTAGATCTTACACTTCTAAGGTATAGGATGATACTGTTATTAATTCCAGAGCAAATAAAGATGTAAAAAGGAAGAAAACAAAGAATAATGTTTGTTTAAATGAACTGGTTCACACTTAAGAAATCAATTAGAAAAAGACTAGTCACTAACTGATTTTTGTTCAGTTTTCGTTTTCTCGGAGGCTGGGCGACGAATCGAGCAAATGAGGAAGCGGGGATCACAACCTTCTTACATATGGACCTTCAAGAATCACATCAGAATCGGCGAGAATGCAAGATCGCATATGGACAGTTAGTGACGCAACTTGTTGCTAAGTTAGATTTTTTCTAGATGTTATGAGCGATCGTCGTGGAAGTCGTTATACTTGCGGAAGAAGCGAATCATTCCGAATTTTTGCGAGATTTTTCATTTTTACTGTGATAACGGGACGGTGAATCATCTGAAAAGAAGAAAAAGGGGATCTTCGGAACTAAAGAGCTTCAGCTAAAATCGCCGAAGAAAGCTCGCTCCTTTTTGATGAGCTTTTGATTCAAACTGTTGAGAAAAGTTGAATTGTCTATTATTTTTCGACAAATTCCCTCGATTCCTATATTTTGAGTGATTTCTGATGGTATTACCGCAGCAAAATGGACCGCTTGACCCAGGGAAACTCGAGGAAAATCAAGGGAAAGTTTGGGTGAGTTTGAAAGTTAAAAAGGTAAATTTTGTTATGCTTTTGTTAGAAAAAAGTCAGAGCTGCATATAACTGAAATGATGTCAAATTTTTGGTTGGAAGCTTTATTTGATGAAATTCGGAATTTGGCCAAGAAACCGATCGGCCACTGATCCAGTTGGGGGAACAAATTTAGCAATGAGCCTTGTGTTTTCCGTGGTGTGCTTTGTGCTCTCGAAAATGCGTGGAAACGACCTTTCTGGTGCACTGCTTTCTTTGTTTTCTCTTCTTGGAAAACGAGGGAAACCCTTGAATCTCAGTGGCACAGAAAGAGTGTGTTTGGATTTTAGCGTGAGCACAAACTGATGCACGAAGCTACTAGGGAGTTCCAGGGTCGAGTAATCAGAATCCAGTCGAAAAAGATCGATAAATCGTGTGCAAAGAGCGCTTGTTATTGAATAGTTTACGAGACATTTTAAAACGAATCATCAGTGCCATCACCGGGTATCGGAATCGATCGCCAATCCGATTTTCTTTCGTTAAATAAACCCCCGCCTCCATATTTTCCTGATCAGGTTCGTGTAAAAAACCAAACAATTCAGTAATCCAAACCAGGCCCAGGGATTTTTTTGTGAGTCAGGCTTTCAGTAAAGCCAAGCAATTTGTTGGCCAAGGCGCGTAAAGCCCGGTCAGGACTGGCTACTGGTTTGGTCTTGGAACAAACTTTAATGGTACACAACTTTTGAGGATTGAAAATCTTTTTTTTAAGTATTAGGGATAGCATTTGGTTTTTTGCAGGGCCCTAACAGATCGTCTCTCTCTTTTCTCTGTTTCGTTTTTTCTCATTGGTGTTTCCCTCACATCCCTTTTTGTTTTTGTTCTTAATAACTCGCGAATATTTCGATATCAAATTGATCAACCTTATTCCCAATTGTGCACCATTTTCCTTTGCAAGATGAAAAATTTATTCAAAACAAGAAGTAACAATAAACGAGTTTGTTAGGGCATCACCTGGCCCGACTGGTGGCATCCGGGAAATTCTTGTGAAGAGTCCATTTGGTGATGGTGTTGGTGCTGTAGCGTTTTAGTGCCGTATTCCCGAGACAAGTTCGTCATCGACACCATGCGGAAAACATTTTTCTCGACTAGATTCAAAACTTCGACCGGGGAACCCGGGTTTCCCCGGTCGACGCGAAAAGACGCTAAAAATAATCATGCTGCGCAAAGTTATAGCTTTTTTGCTTGTCCTACTCAGAAATAGGGCCCTGTTTTCTCAAACAGGCTTCAAATACCGTACCCCCGGATGCCCTCAATGTCTCATTTTATGATATGCTCGTTTTTGAAATAAGAAGTCAAACTTTGTTAAATAACTAACTTCTGATCAAATGCTTCTTTTAGGTATGGTAGCAAAGAAAAAAAAGAACACAAAAAGTTGCTGCTTTGCGATGGAAGAAGAGAACGGATTTGCCAAATAATATCAAAGTGAGCCAGAGAAAAATTTTAAGCAAGAAGATGAAAAGTTGTCGCATAAAATAAAAGGATTGCAAAACATCGCCAGAGAAAGCAAAAGGTAACGATTGCTTGTCGTAAGGTAAGGATGATTCGAAAGAAGTATCGCAAATTTTTTTGATTCTACAAACAAACGAGACCACATATTGTCTCCACTCCAATCACTTGCACTTTTATCGAAATCAAAAATCTGAAAAGAACATGAAAAGAAGAGAGTCGTGATTCGAGGAGATAAAGGCTTTGAGACAACAAAGATAACTCATGTTATCAGATAGAGCAAACAAGCCCCAATCTTGTTTCAATCAACTGATTTTGACCGTTTGGGAAGGTAGTGATAACAACGAAAGCTTGCAAAAAGTGAAGGACATTTTTCAATTGCTACCTTCTCTAAAGTGCACCTTCTTTCTCGGCGGCGATCTTTCTTTTCTTGCTTCGTCGTTTGGTCTCTCAAATGCTTCTCAAATTAGTTTGAGCTGGAGCGCGATCTTGTCGTCTCGGGAAGTAAGGATAAAACGAGGCGCGTCTGGGATGTTCGAAGAGGAAGTGGGTTTTACTTGTTCGCTATTTTGTTACAATGTCCTCTATATTTGTTTCTTTCAGCATGCATCGCGACTCTTGTCACTCATAAAAGTTCCTGCTTTGACATGCAGCTTTGCGGAAATATTTTGGTCTCCTGCTATACCAGCTCGGACGTTGGGGTACCTTTAATCAAGCCTATGACAACTACATCCTTTTCTTTAGGTTTGGGACATTCGTGACGGTGGTTCATGCATTCATCGCTTACAAGGCGTAAATGGTCACACGTCGCGCATCACTTCCTTGCAATTGCTCGACTCGGGACTTTTGGTGACAAGCTCTTGTGATGGCTCGGTCAAGCTGTGGGATGTGGATAAACGTATGTTGTTCTAAATTACCTGGTAATGTAGGCTATAAGATAAGCGAATTTGTTCAGACTTCAAGTTTTCTTCTGGAGTGTAATTTCGATTTTGATGCATCGTATCCATAAGTATATTCGTATTTTTGCTTTTTCCCCTTAGGCCTTATTGTGATTTTCAGAAGAATTCTTTCGATTTTTCAATTCTGCTGAGATTTCATTGCTCTCTCGGTTAGCGCTTGTGATTTCGTTTCAGATGTTTACCACATTTTACACACTTTCTTGTATGCCAAAGTCTTCATATTGTTAACCTTTTTCCTTTAACCTGCTTTTATTTGCTAACAATTATTCTCATAAACTTAAACTTACTCACAAATAAAAAGAAACAGGCTAAACTTTTAAACTTTTTATTACAAAGAGTAAAAAGCCGAATCGGTGACGCGAAAACGATTGTTTTTGAGGTTTCTATAGGTAGGGAAATGTGTTTTCTTATTGAAAACAGTGAGAACTAAAATTGTAAAGTAGAAAACTGAAAAAAAGGTTGCTTAGAAGTTGGAAAAAAGCGATTTTTCACAGTGATTTTCAAAAAAATACTCCGCATTCGTGTATTTAACGAGACTTTGCGATAAATTTCATTCTGGCCAATTCGTTTAGCATGTGTATGTACCGTAAATACTGTCATAGTTAGCGTGTGTTCCTCTCAAGAAATACTGTGAAATAGGAAACGTCGAAATCAACTGAATATCTTGTATAGGAAACGTCGAAATCAACAATTTGTAAGATATTAAGTTTATTTTAAATGCACTCGTTTCCTATTTTGCACTATTTCTTGAGAGGAACACTCAAGTCATCATATCCGACCCCCTCTAGTGCCCCACGGGTAGACTCGCTTATCGATACTCTAGAAACTGAGATCTGAACGGTCAAACATAAGCATGCCGTTTGTATCGCTAATATCGATACAGTGGTCCACAAAAGTATTGTTCCATTGCCATCCAAAAGCTTCTTTCATACGAAAATCTTGCAAAAAAAACGATATTCCAAAAAAGTGTAGGGTTTTTTTTGCTTACCCATAATATTTTAGTGGCTCGTCTGATCAAACGGTGCGGGTTTGGTGTGCTCAAACCGGTGTACAGCGTCATGTTCTGCAGGGGCATACGGATCTTGTTTCATGCATAAGTCTACATGGCACAACGTGAGTAATCTAAATTTTGTGCTTTAGCTAAAAGCATAATATTTTAGTCTTGTTTCTGGATCGACCGATCAAACGCTCCGAGCCTGGGACATTGTCGACGGGAAATGCCTTCACATTTTCACTGACGACTTGGAGACTGTATTTCTATCAAAGTTATAGCTTCAGCAAAGTTAAATTTCAGGCCTTTTGTGTTTTGAAGTCAACTGACCAACCCCGTCAATAGCTCACCCTAAATAGGGTTTGACGGACGAAAACTTTCACTCAAAGAAAAAACAATGGCTTTAGGCCTACTATGTTCACATGTCCCGTGTACTTTTCAACGTTCGATTGCACATACGTTCCAAGTAGCAAAACCCTTTGGTTACACGAAACTCGAAAGAAGTTTACCTTTTCTTTTTATTTGTGAGCCAGTTTAAGCCATTTATCTTGCATGCGTAAATTGTGTAACGAAAACGACCTACACAACTGAAAGCAACACAAACACCCCTGGCAACAATCACACAAGGGAAAGCAGGTCAATGGCAAAATAAAGGTAAACAAAATGAACACTTTGGCCTACAAGAAAGTCTGCAAAACGTGAGAAATATTTGAAAGGAAATCACAAACACTAATCGAGTGAGCCATGAAAAGGCAGACGAATTGAAAACCAAAAAAAATTATTCAGAAAATCACGATAAGGTAAAAGAGCAACAATCCGAATATAACTATGGATAAGATGCGTCAAAATCTATCAAGATGAGCCTTGGGCCCTCGTTACGCGATTCACTTGCACAGACGAGCCATGTTTCGGTTGCGAAGAGATGCCGAATCCAACCGCCAGCCTGCAGACGAAGGAGGTCACGAACAAAGATACCTGAAAATCACAATTCTCGTATAGTTGATAAAAAATTAACAACAGAATACTAACCCTGAACATAGCTTTAAACTTGAATAGTTAACGAGTCAAATTATGTAGTTAATAAATTACACTTCAGAAGAAAACTTGAAGTCTGAACAAATTCGCTTATCTTATAGCCTACATTACTAGGTAATTTAGAACAACATACCTTTATCCACATCCCACACCTTGACCGAGCCATCACAAGAGCCCGTCACCAAAAGTCCCGAGTCGAGCAATTGCAAGGAAGTGATGTGCGACGTGTGACCATTTACGCCTTGTAAGCGATGAATGCATGAACCACCGTCAATGTCCCAAACCTAAAGAAAAAGAAGTAGTTTTCATAGGCTTGATTCGACATACCCCGATGTCCGAGTTGGCATAGCAGCCGACCAAAATGTTTCCGCGAAGTTGCATGTCATAATAGTAGCTCCTGTCACCACTGCGAAGAATTGCGATGCATGCTAAAAGAAACAAATATAAATAATATCGCAACAGAATAGCGAACAAATAAAACCCACTTCCTCTTCGCACATCCCAGACGCGCATCGTTTTATCCTGACTTCCCGAGACGACAAGATCGCGCTTCGGGTCAAACTAAAACAGAATCCTGATTAAAGCCGGAGATTGACACTTGAACTCACCAAAAGTGAATGGACTCGATTCGTATGACCTATTAGCGTGTGTAAACACTCCCCCGTCTGCACACTCCAAACCTTATGGAATATAGAAAATTAAACATTAAGGCATTACAAACCTTTATAGCACCATCATCGGAACCAGACACAACCCGAATTCCATCAAATTGCACACTCCAAACCTGAAATTTAACTTTGCTTAGGCTATAACTTTGATACACATACCTCCGCCAAGTGGCCAGCCAAAATGTTAAGACATTTCCCGTCGACAATGTCCCAGACTCGGAGCGTTTGATCGTAAGACCCAGAAACAAGACTAAAATATTATGCTTTTAGCTAAAGCACAAAATTTAGATAACACACGTTGTGCCACGTAGACTCATGCATTCAACAGGATTCGTATGCCCCTGCAGAACATGACGCTGTGCACCGGTTTGACCACACCAAACGCGCACCGTTCCATCAAACGGCTGACTTAATTATTGCAATAGAATTTGTTCCCATAAGTATTTTTCTCTAGAAAATTGTTAGCTTCTTTGACAACAGTTATCAATTGCGGTAGCTAAAGTCTATTAACTAACCTGACAATGTATTTGCCATCATCGCTCACTTGACACCTCCAAACACCACCCATATGGCCAGTTAGAGTGAAAGCCAGCTGAAAGAGGACGTAAAATAATGATAAAACGAAACAAACTTGAGCATCATCAACATTCCAAATCCGCAAGGTATTATCATCTGAACCAGTCACGATACGACCTGAGTGAATTTGCAGACAAGTGATCACATGCCCATCGTGGACCTAAAAACAATTTTTATAGCGAAAGTATTTGTCTAAACATTTAGAACAGTGCTTGATTGAATCGCTCGAGATCGCCAATTTGAAATGATTCGCTTCTTCCGCAAGTACAGCGACTTCCATGACGATCGCTCATAACATCTAGAAAAAATTTCATTCAGCAACAAGTTGCGGTACTAACTGTCCATATGCGATCTCGCGTTCTCGTCGATTCTGATGTGCTTCTTGAAGGTCCATATGTGAGAAGATTGTGATCCCCGCTTGCTCATTCGCTCGATTGGCCGCCCAACCTCCGAGAAAACGAAAGCTAAACAAAAATAAGTTAGTGACGAGTCTTTTTCTAATCGTATTCTTAAGTGTGAACCAGTTCATTTAAACAAACATTATATTCTTTGTTTTCTTTCGTTTTACATCTTTATTTGCTCTGGAATTAATAACATTATTATCCTATACTTTAGAAGTGTAAGAATTAGATTAATATATCAGATACGTATTTTTAACTACCGTAATAATTCTAATAGAAGACCCGTCTCTATTAGAAGACCAGTCTCCAATAGAAGACCCTTTTGAAGGGAGGTTGAAAAATAGAAGACCAGTCTCTATTAGAAGCCCAGTCTCTAACAGAAGACCCAAACTTTTAAAATGCACTATGTTACCGTATCCCGCTACCACCCAGATTTTCTTGTAAAAAACATTGTGCAAAGTTATTATTTTTTTCCTACTAGTGTTTTTGTAATTCTTGTTTCTTGTCTTAAAATAAATAATGTGTTTATTTTCAGGGCTGATGGTTGAGCGACTGCCAATTCGCACGGCTTCTCTGGAGGAGTATCGAGATATTCGAAAAGATGAAGGAGACGACTTTGAAATCTTCAAGGAACGAGAAAAGGAGAATGAAAACGAGATGAATCAAGATTCGGAGAATGCTTTGGAGGCTCTCGAAGCGGAACTGCTCAAGAATGGAAACAAACGGAAGGCATATTCGATCGAGTTTAAGTTAGAAACAATTGAATTTGCAAAGACGATCTCAAAGAATGTTGCAAGCACAAAGTTTCAAGTCAGCAGAAAGATGATTCGCGAATGGATTTCGCAAGAAAAACGATTGCGAAAGATGGGGAAATCATACAAGAGGTTAAAAGGAGGTGGCCGAACCCTCACAAATACGCAACTCGACGTGGAACTTGCCGAATGGGTCCGAACCGAACGACAGAAGAAAAACAAGGTCTCGAGGCGTTTGGTTCAAGAAAAAGCAAAGCGTTTTTGTGAGCGAACGATATCAAAGTCGATTGTTCATTGGGATGGCTTCAAAAGTTCATGAAGCGTCATGGATTTTCAATGAGAACTCCAACGTCAATCTGTCAGAAGCCTCCCCACGAATATGCTGATGTGTTGGTCAATTTCGTAATGTATCTCAATCGGATGCAAAAGGAGAACAAATACACACACATCTACGCTTGTGATGAAACGGCCGTCTTCCTTGATCCAATTGGCGGAAAATGTG
The DNA here is from genome assembly GCA_958450365.1 of Mesorhabditis belari. NCBI lineage: Eukaryota > Metazoa > Nematoda > Chromadorea > Rhabditida > Rhabditidae > Mesorhabditis > Mesorhabditis belari. Next base: position 68,617 of record CAUEEP010000235.1, read on the forward strand.
TTGATGAAAAAGGAGCAAATGAAGTCTCAGTTCGATCAAGTGGACATGAAAAGACAAAAATTTCTGTGATGCTTACGGCGCGCTCCGACGGTTACAAGTGCAAGCCTTTTGTTTTTTTTGCCACGGAAACGAATTGATCCGGTCATCCAGAAGCGATTTGGAGGTAAATTGAATCTTGTCTGGGAGCGAACGACATGGATGAATGATGATCTGACGGCCGACTTTCTCGAGAGAACCTTTGGACATGCTGGACTTTTCAAGTGCTTTTTGGTTTGGGACAGCTTTCGCTGTCACATTTCGAGCTCGACGAAGCGAGTACTTAAAGCAATTAAAATGGACTCGGCGGTAATTCCAGGAGGGTGCACAAAATTTATTCAAGCACCAGATGTTGTTTGGAATCATCCCTTCAAGGCCAAAATCCGAAGCTACTACGACGATTGGATGATGCATGGAGATCAGGAAACCACAAAAGGAGGTAATATCAAAGCTCCATCAATGGACAACTACTTACAATGGATCACCGATGCTTGGAATGATTTGGATAAGGATCTCATCGCTGGATCATTCAAATCCTGCGGAATTACGGTTGCTATTGATGGATCGGAAGACGATCAAATCTCCTGTTTCAAAGTGCGTAAAATTTTAGCTGCTTCTTACTTTATAAGATTTTTAATGTATTTAGTGTTTTTATTTTAGCCCAACGGTGCAGTTCCAGAAGCGGCCTCCAAATTGTTGCAAGCCCGAAATGATGAGATGGTTGCTCAATTATTGGATGAAATTGATTTGGGCGAAGACGAGAAAAACAAGGATTACGAAAGCGATGCCTCGATTGAAATCAATGACATTAATGAAAATTAAATTGAGGTTTTTTAACGGATTTGCTCCTTTCAAATTGTTTTATGTTTTATGTTAATAATTATTTGTTGTTATTGTTGTTAATTGTTGCTTTAACTAAGTGAATAAAGTGATGATACAAATGTGACTGATTTTTAAAAACAGTTGCTTCCTAAAATCGTTCTCTAAAGCTTTGACAAATTCAAGACCAGTCTCTAATAGAAGACCCTTTGGGAAGGGGGTTGAAAATTAGAAGACGAGTCTCTAACAGAAGACCAGTCTCTAATAGAAGACCCTTTGGGGAAGGGGTTGAAAATTAGAAGACCATGGTCTTCTATTAGAATTATTACGGTATATATTATTTGCTCAAAACTGTAACACACCTTGGCACATCAATTTTCACATATCCTTTCTCCAAACATTTCTGTCGCCACGTTTCATCATCTTCAAAAATCCGTCGCCACGTCCGCGAAACACCAGCACAAGTCACCAAGTCGTGCGGTGTCAAATGGGCGATGATGCGATAAGCAACCTAAAATTAAACAATTAATTCCACAAGCTTTAACAAAAGACAAACCTCCACTGGCAACTGTGACAGGAAATCCTTTTGGAACACCGGATCGATGATATCCCTGAATTTGAAAATTTTACTGTTGAAGATCATTCTCTTTACCCTTCGAGGTCAGTCTTGCTGCTCTCCGGCTTGTCCGACATCTTCTCTAAATGAAAAATTACAGCATAGATAACACCGTGAATAATGAAAACCCCCGAACAAGTTACTACCAACGTAAATATTGTAATTGTACCCGACCCGTGGGCAGACTTGCAAAACGATATTATCTATACAAAGGAGAAGTTCATGTTTGAGCCTACGAGTATCTACGGTAGATAAACCTACTAGAAGAATTGACCAGAATGAATTTTATCGCAAAAACTCTCTTTAAATGCACGAATAGGGCGCGTATTAGAACCGGCCATCAAAAGGCCTACGGTAGTATGTACAGAAAACCATATTTTGTGGTTCCACTTTTCATTCCATTGCGCTTTTCAGCGCTTCAGCCACAAAATAAGCTTTAGTGCACATTCTCGTAGGTAAGGTTAGGTTTATCGGCAGGATTGAAAAGACGCTGGGATGTTGAAATTGCGGCCGGCGACGATTTACGGGTCGAAAAGTTTTGCATTCGTCACCTTTAACCGCAAAGCTTGTTTTATGTTCTAGCACAAAGTTTTCATCGCTGAATTTAATTAACTTGACTATAATTGTAAATGAAGCAAAAGAAGACCTTAAAATAGCTTAAAACCCCTTGCTGCCATCCGGTTGAACTAAAATCTTTGGCATGGACCGCATTTTTTATTGGAGAAAAGCTTAAGTTAGGCAAAGGTCACTTCTTTGTTTTACATTTTGATGGAGCTGCTGCCAACGCTAGTGAGTTTGTTCAAGTGCGTTTTGCTAAATCAATAGCTTTGGTATTTTATCGGTGTGTCAAATTGTTGACTCAATGTCATTCAAGTATTTTTGAGGTATTTAAATATATTTTCTTCTTGAAAACAGTTAGAACCGAAATTGTGAAGTAGAAAACTGAAAAAGTTGGTTAGAAGTTGGGGAAAAGTGATTTGTTACAGTGATCTTTAGAAATTTGGTGCAAATGAAACGTGGCGCAAAGGATTTTAGCGCAAAAAAACCTGGCGCTTTTACTAGCATCTCATGAGAAGGAGTTTACGCTCTTCGTGCTCTGAGATTTGAAAACGCCTATCTACTAGGAAATTTTGAATAACAAGACAACACTTAACTAAATCAAAGGCTCCGAATTCTGACCGAAACCAAATGCTGACTTAATAAGTCACTCAAATCTCAAGAGAAAACCTCAAAGTGTAAAATCAAAGTGAGGGATTGCATGCCAAAAATTGAATAAATCATTTGTTTATTCTTTTTGCCACATTTCACACCCACCAACTAGAAATGGGAAAATTCCAAGCCGAACCTAATTCCACGTCGTTTCTCGGTCGTTTCTTTGCCGATCGCGAGCCGACTTCCGTGCCCACTTCCAAGGTCAAATACCTAACTTTATAAAGCCACCGAAAATTGATGGTGATTAGTTTTTCAAAAAAAGTAAAGCTAAAGGCAAAGATTTGATCTTAACTACAAGAATTAAAAGAACTTTTTCGCTCAAAATTTTTCAAAATAAAGAAAAATGGTTTTTTTTTCACGGTTTCACGAATGATCACCACAAAGATTCTCACGATTGCAAATTTTGTGAGCAAAGATCACAATTTTCGCCTCAAATTTCCGACTTGCACCCATAAATCTTCTCGAAATTCACTAATGCCAATGGATTATTTTAAAACCTTTTTTTTTGCAGATAAGCTACACGAGAACGAGAATGAGAATAAGACATTTTGATTTGAGGGAATGGAGAGCTTCGAGAGGGATCAAGGTAGAGAAAATGAAAGAAAGAAAATGATTACAATGCCAATGAATTATTAAAAAAAGCGCTGGAAAATTTGGACTTTCATATGCTCATAAAATCTATTGTTAGTCATAAAAGTGTTTTGATTTTTCAAGATTTTATTTACCCTAAAGTCTCGAGTATAAGTTGATCCCAGTATAAGTTCTGCCTTAATTTACATTCGCTTTAATTGCTTTGAATTTCTTTTTGTTGGGTTTTTATACATTTTTATTGTTATATAAACTTTTATTATTGTTCTTGGAGCGCGGGATACTACAGGGTGACAGCCTATCACGATTGCTATTTGTTATGTGCATGGATACATCCAGACGATAGTGTTGAAGAAGACGCTGGAAAGCATCTCTTTCGACCGTCGACGTGGACTTTGGCCGGATGAAGAGGCCAGGGAGGGATCCATAAGACTGAGCACCGGAGAGGAGCAGGGCGGACGCGCCGAGCCTAAGCCTAAGCCTAAGCCTGAGCCTAGAGGCCAGGAAGGGATCCATAAGACTGAGCACCGGAGAGGAGCAGGACGGACGCGCCGAGCCACGCCCGGAGCAACAAATAACAGCATAAAATTGCTATAACCCTCAATAAATTTACTTCTATTATTGTTCTTAAAAAGCAAAAAAGTTATGC
>CAUEEP010000238.1:0-15059 GCA_958450365.1 Mesorhabditis belari
CAACTTTATTTCTTAGAGAACTAAAAAACGGCAAAATTATACAATAAAAGCACCAAAACTGTAAAAGACTCGACAAAAACCTTCAAAACACGATCATTCCCTATCGTGATTCAATGTAGCAGGCGAGAAATTGATTGTATTCGCCGCGCCAGGGCAGCATGTAGACACAATCTCTGCTCCAGTCAATGTTTCGTCGAAAAAATAGACCGTCCACCACAGGACACCAGCGAAATCCGCCGCTATACTTGTTCACGAGTTTGTCCGCCATTTTGATGACTTCTTCGTGATTTTCTTGCTCGAATCGCTTCATTCCATGGAATTGCGAAAGAAAATCGACGATTCGGGCCTTCATCTCCTGAGAAGCATCGGTTCCCACATAATCGCTGGTATACACATCAAAAGCCGCCTTCGAATTCTTGCTTGGGATCCCCTTTTCAACGATTGATTGCACGATCTCTTCAAGGTGATCCACTTTGGTTGACATTCTTAGGATTTTGGTCGAAGTCTTGGCAAAAGCATCGTAGTAGAAGTGAAACGCAGCGGCAGAACGACAATAATACCACCAGACGACTTCTTCGCAGTCATTCAGCTGATTTGAAATGAAATTCTCAACAAGCTCGCTGATCACTTGGTTTTCTTTCAACCAATCAATTTCTAGGTGAATCCACGCGTATTTTTCAATCATCGAGCGGAAATTGTCAAAAAATTTCAGCACACACTCCTTTCTGTGCAATACGAGCACCAAACTTCTCAATGAGTTCAATTGATTCAGAATCGTCGCGTGTTCGTTGTTGAGTTGTCCGCCGTACTCACTTGTTCCAAAAAAGCGTATCTCCAATCTGTCACATGAATGGATTCGTTTGCTTAGCGGACGTTTGCTTAGCGGACGTTTGCTTAGCACTTCCAACTTCAGATCGTAACAGAGCTTCTCCATCGGAAACGCCGTAAGATTCCTCACTTCAAATGGCATCTTGAGCGTCATTCTTTCACCTGTAAAAGAAAACAATTGGTTCTTGTCGTAAAATGAAAGAGAAAACACAAAAAGCACTCAATTTTTGGTGACAAAAAGGTTTTCTAATGTTCTTGGCGTCAAACGTCAAATTTGGCTTTTCATAACCTTTTCAAGCCAACAACTTTCCTAATTTCATAAATATCAAAGCAATTAGCAATTTGCCTAGGGAGAAAGGGAACCATAAGCAAAATTTCCAAAACCAAGCTTAAAATTCCACAAAATCGGTCATAAATCAAAAATAATATGGTCCTTGAACCAAATCACTGCTCGAAAACACCTTAAGTAGTAACTTTATTAGAAAATTCACAAGCAAACATTAAAAACGTAAATAAATACCGTAAAACACTCGTAATCACATTAACACCCAAGAAAAAACAGAGCAGGTAACAACCTAGCAATAAGTTCATACAAATCTTCATTCTTTCGGTTTATCGCTTTCGCTTTTGTACGCGCTTTTCAACAGGCATTCTCGTAGCTGAAAATTTACAATTTCTGCAATTCTTCATTAACCATTGGAGTGGAAAAGTCTTTTCTATTTTAAATAACGTTTTACGGAAAGCAGCCGACTACAACCACAGATAAAACTTTCTTGTGGGCATCTGTTCAATGCTTAAACTTCGGATTGGACTAGAATTACAGTAAAAGTTGGCAACGAAGGAGTATCAATTTTTCACGCTACTGAAAAAGCGGTAAGCCCAGTGCTAACGCTTGATAAACGAATAGCTAGTGATAATAATAAGGTAAAAATCAGGTAAATGTTCGTTAGAATTCAAATTCCTAACCATTATTCGTTTAGCAAACGTAGCTAGAAACACTAGCTAGTGGAATTTTGCCGAAAACCGTTAAAGGCCCCACCATCACATCAACATCCTCGATCAGTGACGTCGATTCGCTCACGTTCTCCCCATCGCACCCGGTTTACGACTCGATTTTGATCCGTTCGAGGCACACTTTCCACAGCAACTCGTCGAGCATATCATTTCTTTTCTAAAGAAAAGAATTAAAGATGTAGATTGAAAAGTTCAAAAGTGCGATAAGACCTTTGCAGCTTGACAAATGGATGGTCGAAGCAGTGAGATCTCACAACTTGAATCACCTTTCTCTCGTCGCCACTTTTCATCTCAAACCATTCTTGTTTCTTCATTTCTTTTCTCATTTCAATTTTCGCATTGTCAATCACCTGGAAAATAAAAGGAAAAGAAGTCGTACAAGTAACAAAGAAAAGCGATAAGCCGACGCGTTTGAATAACACAAAAATAATTCGCAATAATTCGAAATATCTAAAGAAGTTGTCTAAAATCTAAAAGTTGGCAAAGAACGAGTATCAATTTTTTTACGCTACTGAAAAAGCGCTCAGCTTATTGCTAGCGCTTGATAAACGATTAGCTAGTGATAATGATAAGGTAAAAATCAGGTAAATGTTCGTTAGAATTCAAATTCCTAACCATTACTCGTTTAGCAAACGTAGCTAGAAGCACTAACTAGTGGAATTTAACTGAAAACCGTTAAAAGCCCCACCATCACATCAACATCCTCGATCAGTGACGTCGATTCGCTCACGTCCTCCCCATCGTCGCAACCGATTCGTGGCTCGATTTTGATCCGTTCGACGCACACTTTCCACAGCACCTCGTCGAGCATATCATTTCTTTCCTAAAAAAAAGAATTAAAGATGTAGCTTGACAAGTTTTAAAGTGCGATCAGATCCACCTTTGCAGCTTGATAAATGTATGGTCGAAGCAATGAGGTCCTCACAGCCTGAACCATCTTTCTCTCGTCGCCATTTTTCATCTCAAATCATTCTTTATTCTTCATTTCTTTTCTCATTTCAATGTTGGCCTTGTCAATCACCGGGAAAATAAAAGGAAAAGAAGAAGTCGTACAAGCAACAAAGAAAAGCGATAAGCGGAAGAGTTTGAATAACGCAAAAATAACTAGAAATATCTAAAGAAAAGGTATCAAGTTAAGAGTTTTGGCAATGCGAAAATGTGGAGAAAACGGAATGAGACATTAAACAAATTAGAAATCGTAGATGGGAAAGGCCGCATTCCAACATCACGGTACAATTCCTCCTGCATATTGAACAGGTTGAACGGATCGGAAGATCGCCTTGTAGTGTACTAAATAGAATAGTAGGCGTAGAAGAGCCAAAGACTTTAACTCCTACTTTAACCCCTACCTACCCTACCTCGGCCAAAAGGGTGCATCTTCGGGCAAACAATTGTAAAAAAAACACGAATTGTAGAGCGATAAGTTTTCCATTCCATCGGACTTCACTTCAGCCACCTGAATCTAAAGTTCAAAAGTGAAATTTAAGGTAGTTACATCTTACTTAAGATTACAGACTTCTCAAGTTCTACATCATAAACAACAAAGATGAGCTTGTGTAGACAAGTGTGTCTGTGCCATGAAGAAACAAATCCGTCGGATTTTGTCACTCGGATTTGTCACTTGCCACTCGGCCACATTAGATTATGTTCGCGGGATGCCAGATCTCTTCAATAATGAAACTGCTTGATGCTAAACAAAATGAAGTTAACGTGTGGCAGATTTTTTTTTAATTCGCAAGCGTAAGGTTGTAGGCTGGAATTTGTTAGTCTTTATAAAAAAATTGATGTCTACTGCCTTAATCGGTACTCCGAACAAGTACATTCTACATCGATTACACTCTAATGTTTATTTTTTCCTTTAAATCAAAAATTCGAACACTCCAGCCAAGCCACTTCAGGCAGGGGGATCTAAAGTTAAAAAGTTCAATTTATTTTAGTTAAAGCTTACCTGATCAAACGATTATCTTGGGAATGAGTGCTCGGCATTCACTCGGCATCCTGTGAACCTCGTCGTGGAACCCGAAGAAGCAAAAAGCTTTCGCCGTTACAGGTTTTGCTTCGATACAACCTACACAAACACACATAATACACGGAGGCACACGGCACAGAAGATCCGCTTCCACAACAAGTCATCAAAGAATTCTCAAACACATAAAAAGTTCTCATTGAATTTTTGGATCCTTCGGGGATGCTGTCGCTGGGGTAGTAAGAACAGTAAACGAAGCCAAAAGGAACTTAAAAGAAGAAGAGTTCAAAGAACTATTTCTCAAAAGTTTAACAAATTCAAGTCTCTTGCCTATAACAACGATAGAACATGATAAAGATATGACGACGAGAATCAGCAATGAGTGATTATTTCATTCGTGTGTGATGTAGATAGCACCAAAGTAATAGGAATTGGCCATTATGTAGATTAAAACCCTGACCGATTCGATTCGTCTAGCGGAAACATTAAAGTTTTCACAATAAAATAATCAGAAATGATATCGCCATGTGTCTTTAACACAAAAAATCATCGTTCAAAAACAGAAATTGTACAGCTTTATTTCTTAGAGAACTCAAAATAGGCAAAATTACACAATAAAAGCACTAAACCTGTAAAAGACTAGATAAAAAGCCTCAAAACACGATCATTTCCTATTGTGGTTCAGTGTAGAAGGCAAAAAATTTACTTGATTCGTGGCGCCAGCGGAGCACGTAGACACAATCTCTGCTCGAGTCAATGTTTCGTCGAAAAAATGGACTCTCCAACAACGAGCCGGATCTGCCGCTAAACTTGCTCACGAGTTCCGTCCCCATTTTGATGACCTCTTGATTATTTTCTCCGTCGAATCGCCTCATTCCACGGAATTGCGAAAGAAAATCGAGGATTCGGCTCTCCATCTCCTCAAAAAAAACATAATCCCGGTGATACACATAAAAAGCTGCCTTCGAATTCTTGCTTGGGATCCCCTTTTCAACGATTGATTGCACGATCTCTTCGAAGTTACGCGCTTTGGTTCTAATTGTCAAGATTTCGATCGAAGTCTTGGCAAAAGCATCGTAGTAGAAGTGAAACGCCGCGGCAGAACGATCATAATCCCACCAGACGACTTGTTCGCAGTCATTCAGCTGATTTAAAATGAAATTCCTAAAAAGCTCGCTGATCACTTGATTGTCTTTCAACCAATCAATGTCCAGCTGAATGCACGAGGATTCTTCAATCTTCGAGCGGAAACTGTCAAAAAATTTCAGCAAACACTCCTGTCTGAGCCATATGAGTGTCAAGCTTCTCACAGAGTTCAACTGATTCAGAATCGTCGCGTCTTCGTTGTTGAGTTGTCCGCCGTACTCACTTGCTCCAAAGCTTATCTCCAATCTGTCACACGAATGGATTCGTTTGCTTAGTGGAAGATGATTCGCATCAATTTTCAAGGAAACGAAGAATTTCTGGATTTGAATCCTCCCGCACTGCCTTTTTTGTCTTCGATTCATTACAATCTGGTTCACGTGGTGATTGAAAACGAGAGACGGATTGCGTGAAAGCATCGATTGAAATCCCGCATTCACTTTGACCAACTCAATCGTATCTTTCGCGTCCATTCCCTCCAGCACTTCCAACTTCAGTTCGTAACAGAGCTTCTCCATCGGAAACGAAGTCAGATTCCCCATTTCAAATGGCATCTTGAGAGTCATTCTTTCACCTGTAAAAGAAAACAATTCGTCCTTGTCGGAAAATGAAAGAGAAAACACAAAATGGGTTTCTAATGTTCTTGGGGTCGAAGGTCAAATATGGCTTTTCATAACCTTTCTAAGCCAACAACTTTCCTAATTTCATAAAAATCTGAGCAATTAGCCTAGGGAGAAGGGGAACCATAAGCTAAACTTCCGAAACAAAGCTTAAAATTCCACAAAATGGGTCATAAATTAAAAATAATATGGTCCTTGAACCAAATCACTGCTCGAAAACACCTTAAGTAGTAACTTTATTATTAGAAAATTAACCAGCAAACATTAAAAAAGTTACCAAATACCGTAAAACACTCGTAATCACATTGACACCCAAGTAAAAACGGAACAGGTAACAACCTAGCAATAAGTTCATACAAATCTTCCTTCTTTCGGTTTCTCGCTTTTGTACGCGTGTTTCAACAGGCATTCTCGTATCTGAAAATTTACAATTTCTGCAATTCTTCATTAACCATGGGAGTGGAAAAGTCTTTTCTCTTTTCAATGACGTTTTACGAAAAGCAGCCGACTACAACCACAGATAAAACTTTCTTGTCGGCATCTGTTCCATGCCTAAACTTGGGATTGGACTCTTTAGAATGACAGTAAAAGTTGGCAAAGAACGAGCATCAATTTTTTACGCTACTGAACAAACGATAAGATTATTGCTAACGCTTGATAAACGATTAGCGAGTGATTATGATAAGGCAAAAATCAGGTAAATGTTCGTTAGAATTCAAATTCCTAACCATTATTCGTTTAGCAAACGTAGCTAGAAACACTAGCTAGTGGAATTTAGCTGAAAACCGTTAAAGCCCCACCATCACATCAACATCCTCCACCAGGGAGGTCGATTCGCTCACGTTCTCCCCATCATCGCAACCGATTCGTGGCTCGATTTTGATCCGTTCGACGCACACTTTCCACAGCAACTTTATCGAGCATATCATTTCCTTTCTAAAGAAAAGAATTAAAGATTTAGATTCAAAAGTTTAAAAGTGCGATAAGACCCACCTTTGCAGCTTGACAAATGTATGGTCGAAGCAATGAGGTCCTCACAGCCTGAACCATCTTGCTCTCGTCGCCATTTTTCATCTCAAATCAATCACCTTGTCCTTGTCAATCACCGGAAAAAGAAAAGGAAAAGAAGAAGAAAAAAGAATTAATTTCTACTGCCCTAATTGATATTCCGAACAAGTAGATTCCACATCAATTACACTCTAATGTAAATTTTTTTCTTTAAATCAAAAATTCGTACACTACAAATTTTAAGTTGGGCCCAAAAATGAACGGAAAGAATAAGATCATCCAAAAACTATCATCCAAAATTTCAGAATTAAAGGCAGCGACGCTGATGCTCTTGAAATTTCATATTTCATCGAACCATAAAGTGTTATATGTCATTCGATAGCTCTTACCACGCTCTTTCAGAATACTGAATTGAGTTTTTGTGGAATTCTATTTTCCCATGAGATTTTTCATGATTCTGCGCCGAAAAGTCAAATTAATTTTTCACGAAAATCTAGATCATAAAAGCTGAAAAAGCAAATTTCTGAATTCTACCCAAAAATTAATCGGGAACTGTTTTTTAATTTTGTGTTTTGGTCATTGGAAACGCGAGCTCTGAAACCTAAGTTTCTTAGAAACGCGCGGTTACATGGCCGGCGCGCACCTTTGATGTTCGTAAAATTTTTCGGAGGAAAACTGCAAAAGCTTTACAAAAGCACCAGCATTGAGATCAAAACTCGGAAACAAACTCACAAACTTCTGCGATTCGGCTGATATAGGCGAGAAGTGGTAGGCCATAATGGAGTGAAGTGGAGTGGCTGGTGTGTCGTGGCTGGGCTCGCATTGCACCTAATCGCGGATTTCGATAGCAACATCTCTGAAAAAAAATCGTGTATGCAGACTAATAAGTGGTTTTCGTTTTAAATAGCAAAGAGAGGAAAAAGTTAAAATAAAATAGGCACCTACTAGGGAAGGGCTTGTAAAATGAATGACTGTTAAAAATTTCGCGAGTTTTTCTTTGAATCCAAAATGCTTAGCTAAATATCCTTTTTTGCCGAAGATTTGCCAATGGTTATAAAAAGATAGAAAAGTTTTGCCAATGGGTATCAACGCCAAACATGCGGCGACTTTTGCATTTCCTTTTCCTACTTTCAAGAGAAAACTCCAATGTTTTTTTCACGTATTTTGAGGGTTTTTATCGAGTCTTTTACAGTTTTAGTGCTTTTATTGTGTAATTTTGCCGATTTTTAGGTCCCTAAGAAATGAAGTTGTACAATTTCTCTTTTTGAACGATGATTTGTTTTGTTAAAGCCACATGGTGATATTTTTTTGATTATTTTGTTGTGGAAACTTTCGTTTTTCCGCTACACGAATCGAATCGTTCAGGGTTTTAATCTATATAATATCCGATTCATGTTACTTGGGTGCTATCTACATCTCGCACGAATGAAATAAGCACTCATTGCTGATTCTCCTTGTCATATCTTTCTCATGTTCTATGGTTGTTATTGAGACTTGAATTTGTTAAACATTTTTGAGAAATAGTTCTTTTAACTCTTCTTCTTTTAAGTTGCTTCGTTTACTGTTCTTACTACCGCAAAGGAGCATCGCCGAAGGATCCAAAACTTCAATGAGAACTTTTTATGTGTTTGAGAATTCTTTGATTTGAATTCATTTGAATTGTTTCAGCGTGAAGAACATCACAGCCGTATTCATTGGATTATACGATTACGTACTCCAGTACCAACCAAAGATGATCCACACGAAAAGGAATACTACGCAGATGTTGAATTTGGTTCAGGTTTTTTACGGGATAACGTCGGCAAGGAGACCGAGAAAAGACCGCCAGAAGGATCGTTGGCAAAACGTTACGTAAGATTTAATCTTATTGTAGAAATATAAATTTGTTTTTTAGATAGAACACGACTTGCAAAATGAACTTTTTAAAAGAGACGCTGTCATGGAGTTCTCTCGTTTTACATTTAAAGGAAGCGGACCATCAACCGCATTAAACACCAACAGTTTTTTCTCAACCTATTACGACAACACGAAAATGGCTAGAATCAAATCACGTAAATAGCTAATCGAATTATAAAACATATTGTTTATATGCATATCTAAACAGTGTTGCATATCTGAAAACATTTGCTCGAAGAGAATACGACTTGCACGACTTGAGACACTGAAGGCTTCAAGAGCATATATTTGGTTCAAGAGGAAATGTATTCAGAAATGCACATTCAATGTTTAGATATGCATCTAAACAAAGCGTTTTTACAGGAGATCCAAGTCAACACACCATAGCCACGTAGAAAGACCCTCGTTTCCAAGAATCGTCAAGAAGGATTTTGAAATCGTTTCTGAACAAATGTTAATGGTTGACCTCCTCTGGGAAAATCAACTCCAATTCATTGTCGAGAAATCTATTCAACTCTAGTCTAGGCACGAGTCTCTAGAGTCTAGGCACTTCAATATGGTTTGTGAACAAATGATCTATGATTCTTCGATGATCTTCAAAACCAAGCGATTTTGATGAACAACTCATACACTTAGTGAGTTTTGTGAACAATTGTGGACAACATCTATGATCTATGAATCTATGAAAAATCTATGATTCTTTTAGTGTGTTCATTTTCGAAACGCAGTAGACTTTTCGGGGTTCGATGATGAACCCGATTATGCATGGTCCGTTACAGTATGTGGTCTAGTAGTCTGTCAAAATCCATTTCAATTTTTTAGAATTGGAGATTCGAAATGCTTTATGAAATCCTAGCGTTTCGGACAAATTAAATATCCATGGCAGACAGGAAACATTGGCTCCTTATCTAGAAAAGGCACATTTCGTCTTGGAATTAATACGAAATGATGCTTGTTGTTCTTATAAAGGCAAATTATAAAGGGGTTTTAACCGATTCAAACGTGGCGGAAGGACACTCTTCATCTGCAGATCGGCTGAAAGATCACTTTTTTTTCTTTTCTTCTTTTTGAAATACGTTTTTATGTTTCAGGTATGGATTCTGATCAAGAGTAAGCTATTTTCAACAAACCTTCATTTGGTATCGTCTAATTGTCCCAATTGTCCCAATTGTCCAATTTTACTTAAGCATTGTCATATTTGTGGAAACTCTCCAGATGGACGTATCTAGTACAAATATCCAGTGGTCAGACCCGGGACTCTGGTCTGACTCTCTCATTTCACAGCCTAGACTAGATTCAATGTCTTACATAATTTAAGAATTCTATTGAAAATCTCGTACGTCTAATAAAACCAAGTAAACTTCCAGTCCGTTTTCCTTTCCAAGAAGACCCAAGGTGACAAGGAGTGAAAAAAACGCGGCAAACAATCCGATCTCCAATCGATGTGGATCCCATTCCCTAACTTATTTTAGCTAATTATTTTTATTTCACATTTTATTGGCTACTTATAAAGCCTTATCTTTTGGCTGAAATAAATGATGATTGAAATTATTTTTGTTGCACAAAAAAGAAGAACAATTGAAAATGTAAATAAATTGTAAACGATCGATTGATTTTTGCTAACTTCTGCCCCGGCTCCACGAGGGATATCGAATATCGATGGATTGGATGAAATAGATGAGAATGAAACAATGACACAATAATAGCACTAAAACCGTGTAAAGTCCAATAAAAACCTTCAAAACTCCATCATTTCCGTTTGCGGTTGAACGTAGAAGGCGAAAAATTTGTAGGCATTTTCCTTGTGCAGTGCAAGCATGTAGACACACTCCCTGCTCGAGTCAATGTTTCGCCGAAAAAACAGAACATCCTTGAAACCAAGCCGGTCTCTCACAAGCTTTTTCAAGAGTACGTTCGCCATTTTGATGACCTCTTGATTATTTTCTCCGTCGAATCGCTTCATTCCAGGGGATTGCGATAGAAAATCGACGATTCGGGCATACATCTCCTGAGAATAGCGCATTGTGCGCGTCTCCGCATAAAAGACAAGAAAACTCGACCTTTTCGCAGTCCTTCGCCTGATTTGCAATGAAATCCTTGAGAAGCTGCTTTGATTGACCAATTGATTTTCTGTGGACAAATCAATGTTCACATCAAAGTACGCGGATTCTTCAATCAGCCAGCGGAAATTCCCACAAAATTTCAGCAAATCCTCGCTAACACTCAACACATTGATTCAGAACCGTTGCCTGTTCGTAGTTGAATTGTTCGTGGACCAAGACTATAAGCAATCCGTCACACGAGTGGATTCGTTGGATTAATGGAAGGTGGAGATCGGCATCAAGTTAGACGAAGGATGATCCCGGGAATTTCTTGATTAGATTCCTTCCACCAATAGAGATCTCGTGCACGTGATGCCCAAAAACTATCCAAGGCCTCCGCTGCAGGATCGATCTAGATCCTGCATTCACCTTGACTAATTCAATCGCATGATTCGGCCCCATTTACTCAAACAACTTCAGTTTTAGGTCATAGCATAGATTCTCCATTGGGAATGACGTCAGCTTTCGCATTTCAAACATTTCAAAGTCAGAAAAGAAAATGAAAAAAATCATGGCATGTTCGCGTTTATGGCCATTGGTAAATGAGTATTTCGCCGGTTAGCTGAGTATCTCCAGCAAAAACATATCCAAAAGGAAAGAAAATGAAAAACTCGTGGCATGTTTGGCTTGTTTTATTCCCATCGGCAACTCTTTTCTTTTTTTTATGCCCATTGGCAAACCTCCGCAAAAAGGAAGGGAAAATATCGATCATAAGTGGTTTCTCCGGATGGAATTTTTGGACTTATTTGGCTAGGAAACACCCCAACGATGCTAGTAAAACAAAAAATAAATGTCACTCAGGCATTTTCGGGAAAGTTTCGAACAATGTTAAGTGAACCTTATTTATCATTTGGCCCAGTTTTTGCCTTTAACTTCTTGCCATTTATTTCAGTTGTCATTTTTATTTGTCTTGTTTGCAAGAAGATTGTTTCTGGCCTTTGAACCGTCTGCACCTGCCTATAGATATCGGGTTTTTTGGTTTGTTTCCTTTCGCCTTTCGCCCTTCGAGCTTCGCGCCTGCTTGCAGCACACGTGCCTGGCCGCACCGGTAGCAACTGCCTTTAGGTATTGCGCCCAAACTAATTTAACTATTTAACTTTAGATCCCCGTGCCTGAAGGGAGGTCCAATGGAATGGACAGCTTGACACTCGACCGGTCGACACTGACGCCTTTGTTTGCCTTTCGGCCGAGATGAAAATAAATATTCAAGGTAAGGGTTAATGTTTTTGGCTCTTATACCCCTGTTGTTCCATTTAGTACACTTCGAGGCGATCTTCCGGTCCCGTTCACTCGCCCCGTTCAATATGCAAAAGGATTTGTATGGTGATGTTGGAATGTTGGTGTTCAGTTTTCTCGACATTTCTCCAGATTCAAGTTGTAAGGACCTCATGGCTTCGACCATCCATTTGTCAAGCTGCAAAGGTGGGTCTTATCGCACTTTTAAACTTTTGAATCTACATCTTTAATTCTTTTCTTTAGAAAAAAAATGATATGCTCGACGAGTTGCTGTGGAAAGTGTGCGTCGAACGGATCACAATCGAGTCGTAAACCGGGTGCGATGATGGGGAGTACGTGAGCGAATCTACGTACCTGATGGAGGATGTTGATGTGATGGTGGGGCTTTTAACGGTTTTCAGCTAAATTCCACTAGTTAGTGCTTCTAGCTACGTTTGCTAAACGAGTAATGGTTAAGCATTTGAATTCTAACACGAACATTTACCTGGTTTTTACCTTATCATTATCACTAGCTATTCGTTTATCAAGCGTTAGCATTGAGCTTACCGTTTTTTCAGTAGCGTAAAAAAATTGATACTCGTTCTTGGCCAACATTTACTGTCATTCTAAAGAGTCCAAAAAGAAAGTTTTATTTGTGGTTGTAGTCGGCTGTTTTCCGTAAAACGTCATTTAAAATAGGAAAGACTTTTCCACTCCAATGGTTAATGAGGAATTGCAGAAGTTGTAAAGTTTCAGATACGAGATTCCATACGAGAATGCCTGTTGGAAAGCGCGTATAAAACCGAAGGCGAGAAACCGAAGGAATGAAGATTTGTATGAACTTATTGCTAGGTTGTTACCTGTTCCGTTTTTTCTTGGGCGTTGATGTGATTACGAGTCTTTTACGGTATTTGGTTACGTTTTTAATGTTTACTTGTTAATTTTCTAATAATAAAGTTACTAATTAAGGTGTTTTGGAGCAGTGATTTGGTTCAAGGACCATATTATTTTTGATTTATGACCGATTTTGTGGAATTTTAAGCTTTGTTTTGGAAATTTTGCTTATGGTTCCCCTTCTCCCTGGGCTAATTGCTCAGATTTTTATGAAATTGGGAGAGTTGTTGGCTTAAAAAGGTTATGAAAAGCCAAATTTGACGTTTGACCCCAAGAACATTAGAAAACCATCTTGTCACCAAAAATTGATTGCTTTTTGTGTTTTCTCTTTCATTTTCCGACAAGCACCAATTGCTTTCTTTTACAGGTGAAAGAATTCCGCTCAAGATGCCATTTGAAATGACGAATCTGACCTCGTTTCCGATGGAGAGGCTCTGTTACGATCTGAAGTTGGAAGTGCTGGAGGGAATGGACGCGAGAGATACGCTTGAGTTGGTCAAAGTGAATGCGGGATTTCAATGGATGCTTTCACGCAATCCGTCTCTCGTTTTCAACCACCACGTCAACGAGATTCAAATGAATGCATGGCTGGACGGGAAGATTGAAATCCGGAAGTTCTTCGTCTTTGACCAAAGTGATGCTAGTCATCTTCCGCTAAGCAGACGAATCCAATCGTGTGACAGATTGGAGATAGGCTTGAACCACGAACAACTCAACAACGAACGCGCGACGATTCTGAATCACTTGAACTCTGTGAGAAATTTGGAGCTCTTATTGGGTACAAAGGAGTGTTTGCTGAAATTTTTTGACAATTTCCGCTCGATGATTGAAAAATCCGCGCGGATTCACTTGGACATTGATTTGTTGGAAGAAAATCAAGTGATCAGCGAGCTTTTTGGGAATTTCATTTCAAATCAGCTGAATGACTGCGAAGAAGTCGTATGGTGGTATCATTATGGTTCTGCCACGGCGTTTCACTGCTACTACGATGCTTTTGCCAAGACTTCGATCAAAATCTTGAGAATCGCAACCAAAGTGCATAATTTTGAAGAGATCGTGCAATCAATCGTGGAAAAGGGGATCCCCAGCCAGAATTCGAAGGCGGCTTTTCATGTGTATCACCGGGATTATGTTTCTCAGGAGATGCAGGGCCGAATCGTCGATTTTCTTTCGCAATTCTGTGGAATGAAGCGATTCGACCTAAAAAATCACCAAGAAGTCACCGAAATGGCGACCGAACTCGTGAGGAAGCTTAGCGGCAGATCCGGCGGGTTGTTGGACGGTCCATTTTTTCGACGAAACATTGACGCGAGCAGAGATTGTATTTACATGCTTCCCTGGCGCGGCTTTCTCGCCTTCTACATTGAATCACGATAGGAAATGATCGTGTTTTGAGGGTTTTTATCGAGACTTTTACAGTTTTGGTGCTTTTATTGTGTAATTTTGCCGGTTTTTAGTTTTCTGAGAAATAAAGTTGTACCATTTTTCTTTTTGAACGATGATTTGTTCTGTTAAAGACACATGGCGATATCTTTTTTGAATATTTTATTTTGGAAACTTTAATGTTTCCGCTACACGTATCGGATCGGTCAGGGATTGAATCTACATTTGTCCAATTCATGATACTTGGGTGCTATCTACATCTCGCACGAATGAAATAAGCACTCAAGAACCAAAAAATGATGGAAGTGGAAATGAAAAGAAAGATGGGGAAAATGAGCCGATCAAGAACGGAGCTCTACCGTTTCGATGAAAAATTTGACGTCATTTCCGATGGAGAGTTGCTATGGCTTGAAGTTGGAAGTCTTGGAGCAAATGGGCACAAAAGATGTTGTTGAACTGACCAAGGTGAATGAAGGATTCCAAGGAATGAAGGATAAAGGATTGCTTGTGAGGGATCCGGCACTTGTTTTTGGGCAGAACGTTCACGCGATGAATTTCATCGAGATCCACCGCTGGAATTCAAGAAAAGCTGGAATTCACGGAAATATGATGATGAGGTGAACCAATTGAAAGGAACATTTAGAAATCTCAGATCTGGAACACACAACAACTTTTGACATCATTTCCATGGTTCAAAACAAAATTTGAATTTATGCCGTAAATTTGCCGTTTTCTAAAAGGCGTCTATTTTCGAGAACTACTGTAATCCACGAGCAGCCAATTTTCATTCAATTAGTCTATTTTTTTGTATTTTATCGCATTTTCTTAATTTTAGCGAGTCTTCCTCTTGGTGAAAAGCGGCAATCGGCGAGAGGCGCTGAACGTGATGGTGCAACAGCAGAATCGTTTGGATAAAGCAATCGACCTCTGTCGGGGTAAAAAACCCAAGCAAACTAGACGTCAAAGTCACTTCAAAATCGGCTAATTCTC
>CAUEEP010000239.1:0-20888 GCA_958450365.1 Mesorhabditis belari
ATCCATTCATGTGACAGATTGGAGATACGCTTTTTTGGAACAAGTGAGTACGGCGGACAACTCAACAACGAACACGCGACGATTCTGAATCAATTGAACTCATTGAGAAGTTTGGTGCTCGTATTGCACAGAAAGGAGTGTGTGCTGAAATTTTTTGACAATTTCCGCTCGATGATTGAAAAATACGCGTGGATTCACCTAGACATTGATTGGTTGAAAGAAAACCAAGTGATCAGCGAGCTTGTTGAGAATTTCATTTCAAATCAGCTGAATGACTGCGAAGAAGTCGTCTGGTGGTATTATTGTCGTTCTGCCGCTGCGTTTCACTTCTACTACGATGCTTTTGCCAAGACTTCGACCAAAATCCTAAGAATGTCAACCAAAGTGGATAACTTTGAAGAGATCGTGCGATCAATCGTTGAAAAGGGGATCCCGAGCAAGAATTCGAAGGCGGCTTTTCATGTGTATATCAGGGATTATTTGGGAATCGATGTTTCTCGGGAGATAATGGCCCGAATCGTCGATTTTCTGTCGCAATTCCATGGAATGAAGCGATTCGAGCAAGAAAATCACGAAGAAGTCATCAAAATGGCGGACAAACTCGTGAACAAGTATAGCGGCGGATTTCGCTGGTGTCCTGTGGTGGACGGTCTATTTTTTCGACGAAACATTGACTGGAGCAGAGATTGTGTCTACATGCTGCCCTGGCGCGGCGAATACAATCAATTTCTGGCCTGCTACATTGAATCACGATAGGAAATGATCGTGTTTTGAAGGTTTTTGTCGAGTCTTTTACAGTTTTGATGCTTTTATTGTATAATTTTGCCGTTTTTTAGTTCTCTAAGAAATAAAGCTGTACAATTTCTTTTTTTGAACAATGATTTGTTGTGTTAGAGACAAATCGCGATATCTTTTTTGATTATTTTGTTGTGGAAACTTTCATGTTTCCGCTACACGAATCGAATCGGTCAGGGATTGAATCTTTTACTCAGGGATTACTGTACTTTTCAAATTCTTTTCAATATTTTGTTTATTTTTCGAGATGGCTTCTTACAAACATCTATCGGATTACGAAAAAGGACGAATTGATGCCCGTCACCGTCTAGGAGGAGCGGACAATTCAATAAGGAAAATTGCGAAAGATTTGGGCCGCTCTGACAACACAATTCGTCTATATTTGAAGAACAAAACCTCCGCCATCGCCAAAAGAAGACTGGACCAAAGCCAAAGCTCACGCCTCGTGCCAAACGTCAAATTGTGAACCGCATTCACGGTTTATCGATCAACGACGTCAAGACACAGCAGCAAATCGATGCTTCCAAGACGACAATCTGGCGTGCTGTCAGGGAAAATCCACATATTGACCGTCGACTTCTCAACCACTCAGAGGGAAGAGTTGCAGCTCTATTCGGGACACGTCGTGCATTCACGATGTTTTGAAGAGGTGAGTCGATTCAGGAAAAAAATGAGCCTTAGCTTCAATTTCGGCACCTTCAATGTAGTGTTTCTAGAACGCTAGCAAGCCACTAGGCTAGAATTCTACCTAGCCACTAGGTAGCATTCCACTTTGTGCTCTAAACACACACAGTCTGGCGCACCGATCACAATATTTCTTTCAGAAAACCCGTCGGGATTCCCATTTGGGCACGATTCCCTCAAAGGATTGTCCCGTTTGCGCGGAAGAGGATGGAATGAATTGATTTTTCTACTTTAACGATGACAAATTTTCCTTTGAAACTCGCCTGAATATCCTTAAATTTATAAAAGAATCCTTTTCTCCACATAAACTCGTTTCCTTTGTTTTCATTTAAACTTCATTTCATTAGCTTCATTCAAAATCCTTGAACTTTCCGGTAAACTACTCAAAAAAATTGCTCAACTCGGAAAAATTGACTTTATTTTTCTCCAGGAGGAAATTTTTTCTCAATAGATTTGTCATTTTCATAGATTTTAAAAGTTCCTACTCGTCCCAATTTGTTTTTTCCTTGTTCTCCAACGGCTGGTACCTCTCACTGTGATTTTCCTGGCCTTTTCTTTAGAATTGATGTAATTTCTTTAAAAAGTGTGTTCAACCCTAATTTTTAACAGCTCTTAACAAAATTTCACAAATGAAGCTCAAAATTGTGTCAAAATCAAAGAAATTGCACCTTTTTTGAAATTTTTCTTTATTTCTCCCCTCATTTCTGTACTTTTTTAAAGAATCTGTGTTGGTTAAATACCATAGATGTTAAAAAGATAAAAATCTATTTAAAAATGAAACGAAACAATCGAAACCGCAAAAGAGTGAAAAAACTGCCATAAAGAAAAAACAGTTTTGGCACCAGGAGTGCCATCATAGCCATCATAGCCATCATAGCCATCATAGCCATCCTAGCCATCCTAGCCATCCTAGCCACTTAACGTTTTTCTAAAATTCTGTTCGAAAAGAGGCTTCTTTTGAGACACCTTGTATTTCATTAGCTCGTAACTCTAATTGCTCGGACGAACGAATGCGTTTGATCGATTCTAGATGGCTAAAACGGTTAACACCCAGAGAGAATCCTTCGGGTTTGGGATGAAAGATGAGAGATGGGAATTTCTTGATTTGAATTCCAGCGGTGGATCTCAATGAAAATTGAAAAAATCTCGATTCATCGCGTGAACGTTCCGTCTAAAAACAAGTGCCGCATTCCTGACAAGCATCTCTTGGAATCCTTCATTCACCTTGCTCAGTTCAACAACATCTTTTGCGTCCATTTGCCCCAAGACTTCTAACTTTAAGTCATGGCAACTCTCCATCGGAAATGTCGTCAAATTCTTCATAGGAAACGGCAGAGCTCCGTTCTCGATCGGTCCAAATAAACAAAAATAATGCATTGAAAAATTAAAAGTGAAAGAGAAATTAAAAGTACACATATCCGTTCAATTTTTTACGGATTCAGGCTGAAGTCATTCCAAAATGTCAAAGATTTATTTGTAGCAACAAGAAGTAAATGTAACAAAACGTAACAAAGTAATCAACATTCATTAACCACAAATTAACGTAACGAACGATAAAATAATACTGAATGGAATAACAGGGGTATAAGGGCCAAAAACATGAACCCTTGCCTTCATCCTTCACCCTTGCCTTCAAGGGTGCATCTTCGGGCAAACAAAGGCGTCAATCTCGACCGGTCGAGGCTGTCCATTCCATTGGACCTCCCTTCAGGCACGGGAATCTAAAGTTAAAAAAGTTCAAGTTATTTTAGTTAAAGCTTACCTGATCAAACGGTTATATTGGGAACGAGTGCTCGGCGTTCACTCGGCATCCTGTGAACCTCGACGTGGAACCCGACAAAGGAACAAGAAAAACCGCTTTCGCCGTTACAGGTTTTGATTCGACACAAGTTACACAAACACACATAATACACCGAGGTACACGGCACAGAAGATCCGCTTCCACCACAAGTCATCAAAGAATTCTCAAACACATAAAAAGTTCTCATTGAAGTTTTGGATCCTTCGGCGATGCTCCTTCGCGGTAGTAAGAACAGTAAACAAAGCAAAAGAAACTCAAAAGAAGAAGAGTTCAAAGAGCTATTTCTCAAAAGTTTCACAAATTCAAGTCTCTCTCAAATTCAAGTCAATAACAACGATAGGAAATCAGAAAGATATGACAACGAGAATCGGCAATGAGTGCTTATTTCATTCGTGCGAGATGTAGATAGCATTCAAGTAACATTCAATCTCTGATCGATTCGATACGTGTAGCGGAAACATTAAAGTTTCCACCATAAAACAATCAAAAAAGATATCGCCATTTGTCTTTAACACAACAAATCATCGTTCAAAAAGAGAAATTGTATAACTTTATTTCTTAGAGAACTAAAAATCGGCAAAATTACACAATTAAAGCACTAAAACTGTAAAAGAGTCGATGAAAACCTTCAAAACACGATCATTTCCTATCGTGATTCAATGTAGAAGGCGAGAAAGCCGCCCCAGGGAAGCATGTAGACACAATCTCTGCTCGCGTCAATGTTTCGTCGAAAAATTGGCTTGTCGAACAACCCGCGGGATCCGCCGAAATACTTGCTCACGACTTCGATCGCCAATTTGGCGACTTCTTGGTGATTTTCTAGGTCGAATCGCTTCATTCCACGAAATTGCGAAAGAAAATCGCCGATTCGGCTCATCATCTCCCGAGAAACACAATCCCGGTGACACAAATAAAAAGCTGCCTTCGGATTCTTGCTTGGGATCCCCTTTTCAACGATTGATTGCACGATCTCTTCAAAGCTATCCACTTCGGTTCGAATTGTCAAGATTTTGATCGAAGTCTTGGCAAAAGTATCGTAGTAGAAGTGAAACGCAGCGCCAAAACGGAAATCATAATACCATTCGAACTCTTCGCAGACATTCAGCTGATTTGAAATGAAATTCTCAAAAAGCTCGCTTATCACTTGATTTTCTTCCAACAAATCAATGTCCAGGTGAATCCTCGCGGATTCTTCAATGACCGAGCGGAAATTGTCAAAAAATTTCAGCACACACTCCTTTTCGCGCAATAAGAGCTCCAAATTTCTCACAGAGTTCAATTGATTCAGAAACGAGGCGTGATCGTTGTTGAGTTGTCCGCCGTACTCACTTGTTCCAAAGCGTATCTCCAATCTGTCACACGAATGAATTCGTTTGCTTAGCGGAAGATGACTCGCATCAATATAGTCGGAGACGGAGAACTTCTGGATTTGAAACTTCCTCTCCAGCCATTCATTCATTTGAATCCCGTTGACGTGGTGGTTGAAAACGAGCGACGGATTGCGTGAAAGCATCCATTGAAATCCCGAATTTATTTTGACCAACTCAATCGTATCTTTGGCGTCCATTCCCTCCAGAACTTCCAACTTCAGATCGTAACAGAGCTTCTCCATCGGAAACGACGTCAGATTCCTCATTTCAAACGGCATCTCGTTCGGCATTCTTTCACCTGTAAAAGAAAACAATTGGTTCTTGTCGGAAAATGAAAGAGAAAACACAAAAAGCAATCAATTTTTGGTGAAAAAATGGTTTTCTAATGTTCTCGGGGTCAAACGTCAAATTTGGCTTTTCATAACCTTTTTAAGCCAACAACTTTCTGAATTTCATAAAAATCAGAGCAATTAGCCTAGGGAGAAGGGGAACGATAAGCAAGATTTCCGAAACAAGGCATAAAATTCCACAAAATCGGTCATAAATCAAAAATAATATGGTTCTGGAACCAAATCACTGCTCAAAGATACCTCAAGTAGTAACTTTATTATTAGAAAAACAACAAGGAAACAATAAAAACGTAAACAAATACCGTAAAACACTCGTAATCACATTGAGGCCCAAAAAAGCCCAAGAAAACAGGTAACAACCTAGCAATAAGTTCATACAAATCTTCATTCTTTCGGTTTCTCGCTTTCGCTTTTGTACGCGCTTTTCAACAGGCATTCTCGTAGCTGAAAATTTACAATTTCTGCAATTCTTCATAACAATTAAAGTGGAGAAGTCTTTTCTATTTTAAACGACGTTTTACGAAAAGCAGCTGGCTACAACCACCGATAAAACTTTCTTTTGGGCTTCTGTTCAATGCTTAAACTTCGGATTGGACTAGAATGACAGTAAAAGTTGGCAACGAAGGAGCATCAATTTTTTGTAAACTGAACTTTGAAATTTTGGAAACTGAAAAAACGCTAAGCTCAATGCTAACGCTTGATAAGCGAATAGCTAGTGATAATGATAAGGTAAAAAGCAGGTAAATGTTCGTTAGAATTCAAATTCCTAACCATTATTCGTTTAGCAAACGTAGCTAGAAGCACTAGCTAGTGGAATTTAGCTGAAAACCGTTAAAAGCCCCACCATCACATCAACATCCTCGATCAGGGACGTCGATTCGCTCACGTTCTCTTCATTATCGCAACCGATTCATGGCTCGCTTTTGATCCGTTCGACGCACACTTTCCACAGCAACTCGTCGAGCATATCATTTCTTTTCTAAAGAAACGAACTAAAGATGTAAATTGAAAAGTTTAAAAGTGCGATAAGACCCACTTTTGCAGCTTGCTAAATGGATGGTCGAAGCAATGAGGTCCTCACAACTTGAATCTGGAGAAATGTCGAGAAAACTGAACACCAACATTCCAACATCACCATACAAATCCTTTTGCACATTGAACGGGGCGAGTGAACAGGATCGGAAAATCGCCTTGTAGTGTAGTAAATGGAATAACAGGGATACAGGAGCCAAAAACATCCCTTTAATAAGAATAACCCTTACCTTTAATATTTATTTTCATCTCGGCCAAAAGGGTGTATCTTCCGTCAAACAACGGCGCCAGTGTCGACCGGTCGAGGCTGTCCATTTCATTGGACCTCCCTTCAGGCACGGGGATCTAAAGTTAAATAGTTAAAATAAGTTTGGGCGCAATACCTATAGGCAGTTGCGACCAGTGTGGGCAGCCACGTGTGCTGCAAGCGAGCACGAAGCGCGAAGGGCGAAGCGCGAAAGGAATCAAACCAAAAAGCCTGATACCTATAGGCAGGTGCAGACGGTTCAAAGGCCACAAACAATCTTCATGCGAGCAAAAGAAATAATAAATGACAACTGAAATAAATGACAAGAAGTTAAAGGCAAAAACTGGGCCAAATGATAAATAAGGTTCACTTGACATTGTCGAAAGTTTCCCGAAAATGCTTGAGCGACATTTATTCTTTGTTTTACTAGCATCCATGGGGTGTTCCTTAGCCAAATAAGTCAAAAAAATTCCATCCGGAGAAACCACTTATGATCGATATTTTCTCTTCCTTTTTGCGGAGGTTTGCCAATGGGCATAAAAAAAAGAAAAGTGTTGCCGATGGGAATAAAACATGCCGAACATGCCACGAGTTTTTCATTTTCTTTCCTTTTGGGTATGTTTTTGCTGGAGATACTCAGCTTACCGGCGAAATACCCATTTGCCAATGGCCATAAAGGCGAACATGCCGACAGAGACCCGCTTGTTTTCACGGATGTTCTGTTTTTTCGACGCAACATTGACTCGAGCAGGGAGTGTGTCTACATGCTTGCACTGCACAAGGAAAATGCCTACAAATTTTTCGCCTTCTACGTTCAACCGCAAACGGAAATGATGGAGTTTTGAAGGTTTTTATTGGACTTTACACGGTTTTAGTGCTATTATTGTGTCATTGTTTCATTCTCATCTATTTCATCCAATCCATCGATATTCGATATCCCTCGTGGAGCCGGGGCAGAAGTTAGCAAAAATCAATCGATCGTTTACAATTTATTTACATTTTCAATTGTTCTTCTTTTTTGTGCAACAAAAATAATTTCAATCATCATTTATTTCAGCCAAAAAATGAAGCTTTATCAATGGCGAATAAAATGTGAAATAAAAATAATTAGCCAAAATAAGTTAGGGAATGGGATCCACATCGATTGGAGATCAGATTGTTTGCCGCGTTTTTTTCACTCCTTGTCACCTTGGGTCTTCTTGGAAAGGAAAACGGACTGGAAGTTTACTTGGTTTTATTAGACGTACGAGATTTTCAATAGAATTCTTAAATTATGTAAGGCATTGAATCGGGTCTAGGCTCTTAAATGAGAGGGTCAGATCAGAGCCCCGGGTCTCACTCCTGGATATTTATACTAGATCTGGATATTCGTACTAGAATCTCCAGAAGGCTCGGCTGTGAATGTGGTTCCATTATCACTTCTTTCTCTGCAATTTCCCTCTTGATTTCATTGTTGAGAAGGGTCATTTTGCTAAGCGCGATCATATTTCGTAAGCTATCTTCTTCACTATCAAAGACATATCGAGACAAATTTTCGGCCTTTGTTTCTGGCTAAATCAAAGAGTTGGGATATGATTTTAACATTCTTTCATAAACCATATTGACGTGCCTAGACTCTAGAGTTGAATAGATTTCTCGACAATGAATTGGAGTTGATTTTCCAAGTGAAGGGCCAAGCATTAACATTTGTTCAGAATCGATTTCAAAATCCTTCTTGACGGTTGCTGGAAACGAGGGTCTTTCTACGTGGCTATGGTGTGTTGACTTGGATCTCCTGTACAAACGCTTTGTTTAGATGCATATCTAAACATTGAATGTGCATTTCTGAATACATTTCCTCTTTAACCAAATATATGCTCTTGAAGCCTTCAGTGTCTCAAGTCATGCAAGTCGTATTCTCTTCGAGCAAATGTTTTCAGATATGCACACTGTTTAGATATGCATATAAACAATATGTTTTATAAGTAGATTAGCTATTTACGTGATTTGATCCTAGCCATTTTCGTGTTGTCGTAATGTCGTAACAGGTTGAGAAAAAACTGTTGGTGTTGAATGCGGTTGATGGTAAGCTTCCGTTAAATGTAAAACGAGAGAACTCAATGACAGCGTCTCTTTTAAGAAGTTCATTTTGCAAGTCGTGTTCCATCTAAAAAAACAAATTTATATTTCTACAATAAGATTAAATGTTACGTAAAGTTTTGTCAACGATCCTTCTGGCGGTCTTTCTCGGTCTCCTTGTCGAGGTTATCCCGTAAAAAGCCTGAACCAAATTCAACATCTGCGTAGTATTCCTTTTCGTGTGGATCATCTTTGGTTGGTACTGGGGTACGTAATCGTATAATCCAATGAATACGGCTGAGATGTTCTTCACGCTGAAACAATTCAAATGATATACTTTAAAGATAGAAAGTACTAATTTTCAAACCTCAAAGTTAACCCATTCAAAACCGCAGCTTTTTTTCTTTTTTTTCGTCTACGGACCAAGCCTTTTTTTTGACATTTTTGACTCCGAAGCAGTTTATTTATGGTTGGAAAAATGTAAGAGAGTCTCCTACACCATTTATTTTTGATGAAGATTTGACTTCAGTACTTTTCAAGATCCTATCGATTATTGTTCTTATTTTATCGACGACAATATTTTAGTAGGTGAATCTAATAAACATGGAAAAAGGATAACAAACTGGCAGGATTTCGACGCAAAATCTTTCAAGCTTTTCCTGGCTTCAAATGGGAATCGTCAAAATACCGAGAATTCGTGACTACTGGAGTAGCAGGCCTGGATTAGGAGGATTTCCCCACATGTCCCACATTATGTCAAGAGCAAAATTTGAATCTATTCTTCGAAACCTGCGTTTTTGTGATAATGATTGATTTGTAGATCATATAGACCAATATGAAAGGCCTCAATTCTCTTACTTTACATCCAGGTTGCTTAAAATGCAATACACAATATGAATAACAAAATCAGACTCGATATACACATTAACAATGATCTACAGGTTCATACGAGCCTCCACTCGCTGCTCATTCGTTCCGTCTCTACTCAATGAGATTTTGTCCATTTGCGCAAAGAGTTGTCATCTATTTGGCCAAGAAAAACATCCCGTATCAATTTTTTTTTCTTTATTTTTCTTAAATTCCATTTAACTCTTAAGTAAGATGATATAAATTTCAGTGTGGTAATCCTTTCATATAGAGCGTAATTTGTAGATCTGCTACAATTGGAATATACATGTAATGCTGAAAAGCAGCAAAAAAAAGCAATTAATTGAATGAAGATAGCTCAATTAGAGCTGCAGCGAATAATCGCTGCAGCGGTCCGTTCCTGAGTTTTTGTTGCAGCGATTATTCGCTGCAGAAGTTTCGAATGGGTTAAAGTTGCATTTTTTTGCATTAACATTTTCGACTTTGCCCCAATTTACCCCCTTCACACGGCACTCTATCACGATTTGAAGCTTTTCCGGCGGCTAGTCTCGAAATGGAGTCCCGATTTGTATCGAGTCGGTGAGTGAAAGGGATACCGGGTTTATTCTTGTAGAGGCACAGGCGAAATTCAACTTGACTTTACGGTTTGATCAAGAAACCACAAAAACCCTGATTTTTACGTTTTTCCCCATGCCAGAATGCACAGAAAACAGTTTCAGTGATCTAAAAATTAACATTTAACTATAAACTCAGAGAAAATAATAAAAATGTACGAAGATAACGGGAAAGCATTAGCATTATCAAAGCAGTCATTATCCATTTCGATTTCTTCAGGGAAAAGTTCCCGCGGCACCTTTGATCTTTCCGGTAAACTATGGACGGTAAAACGTCCATAGTTTTCCCACGGAACGTGCTATTCCGTAGTTTTCTGTCCATAATTTTCCGGTAAAACTTTGCGAGGAGAAGTACGCTCCGTGGGAAAACTATGGACGTTTTACCGGAAAAGATCAAAGACGCTTCCGGAACTTTTCCCGGAGCGTAGCATACGGGCCCGGTTTACGCTTCTGCTCGAGATTTCCAACTTCTGCATTCTGCAGCACCCACGGCTTCTTCGCTTTCCTCTTCTTCTGGATCAATTTGCACCACCATCGGCTTGTAGCGGGACGCTGCCATTTTGAAACACTTGAAAGATCGATCCCTGCCTCAACTCGTTGAGCCACACATTCGGGTTGGCTTTAACGTTGACGTTGAAGTCAACCCGTTAAAGTTAAAGCGTCTGCTTTAACGAGATCGACCACGCGCATTCCTAAAGAATAAACATTAGTAAATGAAAAGTAAATGAAAAGTAAATGAAAGTAAATGAAAGTAAAGGAAAACTTAATTAAATACAAATTGTGTTTCAAATCCTAATTTTGCCTCTAGCCCGTAAAGTGCTGCACTTTACGGTCTGACAGTTCTTTTTTCTATTTTTCTTTCTCTAAAAACGTTTCCCCCTCATTTTGTCATCGGGGGAAACCAGGTTTCGTTGGAAATCTCGAGCAGACCGTAAAGTTGAATTTTCCCAATTCGAAATTTTTCATTCATTTGAGCGCCGCTTACCTATTTTTTTTCGGCGACCGATTTTGGAAGATTGAGAAATAGAAACAGGTGCTTCTATTGATAAATGAGTCATGAATAAATAAAGTATTTGATCTTTAAACGTTAGATGATATATTTAGGTGCCCTCACCGCGCTGACGATGCAACGGATACACGAGGGCACGAAAAGCGACGCCGAGGTTTGAATCAATGGGAAGCAATGGGTTTTCCATTTTCACAATACAATGTATCAAAAATCGTCAACGGTCGCGCAAAACGACTATTCAATTCCCCCTCAAAAACAACATTTTTCTATGTAAAGCTTTATTTGCAACAGCAAGATCAATAATTGAAAAGTTTAAATTGAGAAAAAAGTTAACAAAACGGAACAACAGAGATTTCAACAATTGTCAGATGACACATAGAAAGTGAAAAAGTGAGTATACGGCGAGTTCGATGGGCAAATGTACCCGCAATCCCTGACCGATTTGATATCGAAACAGGAACTTTCTGCATCAAATGGCGAATTTCCATCGCTTAAACGATCGTTTCCGAGGCGCATTAGTTTTTCCCGCATTCCCCATCAATTCTTCGCATTCCCGGATATTTCGTGAGAAAATCGACAACTTGGGCATTCCTGGCCGATGCTCGTCAACACGAAAAGACGCCTCGAGGTTTATGACTTGCGATCCCATGTTTGACAATCGATGAAACGATCAGCGGAAAGACATTCATTGCCGTCGACATCTAAAGAAAAACGTTATTGATATAAAATCAGAATATTGAATGCTTAATATTCTCAAGTCTTTCCCAAAAAAGAGCTTAGGAAAACTGGTAAAATCCAGACGAAAATTAGGTTCTTGAAAGTGAAAATCTCTTTAAATTTGTCTAATACACTTAAACTGGCCAATTTACTTAACCCAATCCGTTTAAAATTGATAACAAAATGATCGAATTCACTTGAATTTGCCAATGTGCTCAACCCTACTCATCACTATCAGCTGAATATCTTCAAATCAAGGAATAATTATGCCCAACAAAACGATTTCCTGTCAAAAGGGCAGTAGAGCTACATCTAGAAATCCAAACGCTAAGGGTTAGCGTAAATGAGCAAATTTACACTCAAATAGTAAAGTTGGCTGATGCTAACTAAAAACTCACGACTTTCCAGTCTTTTGGTGCCATTTTACCAGATTTTCAACGATATTCAGCTAATAATGGTGCAGATCGTTAGGAATTAACTTTAAAATTAAGATACCAAAGCCGTACCTGCACGAATCTCACCCGCGCCTTCTCCAAAACGTTGTCGTAAAAGCAGAACGAGGCGTGCGTACGAAAATCCAAGTCGATTCGCTAGCAATCGTTGAGCTTTGTTTCAATGAATTCTTGGAGTCGTTCTTTAACCACTTGATCATCTCGAAAAGCCGACGATTTCACAGAATTGTGAAATCGTCGGCTGTCCTTTGATGGACACCCCAACAAAAACGGACAAATCGTCGCCGTCACCCAGGAATAGTCTTAAACGGTTCACGGACTTGAAATGATTGAAGAATTCGGTGTGCCGATCAGTGAAACGTTCCTTTTCGGCACGAATCGTCAAATTATCGCATGATTGATGGCCTTGATGAGTGAAAAGTGGCGAACGTGATTAAGCGTGGCTCCGGGCGAGTCCGGAAACTTCTTGAGCCAAATCTTCCCGTCGTCCAAGAGAATCGTGTCCACGTGGTGGTTGAAAACGAGCGACGAATTGCGTGAAAGCATCCATTGAAATCCCGCATTCACTTTGACCAACTCAATCGTATCTTTCGCGTCCATTCCCTCCAGAACTTCCAACTTCAGATCTTAACAAAGCTTCTCCATCGGAAACGACGTCAGATTCCTCCTTTCACATGACATCTCGTGCGACATTCTTGCATCTGAAAAGAAAACGGTCATTTTTGTCAGAAAATGAAAGCGAAAAGATATCGCCATGTGTCTTTAACACAACAAATCATCGTTCAAAAAGAGAAAAATTGTACAACTTTATTTCTTAGAGAACTAAAAATCGGCAAAATTACACAATAAAAGCACTAAAACGGTAAAAGACTCGATAAAAACCCTCAATACACGATCATTTCCAATTGTGGTTCAATGTAGAAGGCGAAAAATAGATTGAATCCTCCGCCCCAGGGAAGCATGTAGATACAATCTCTGCTCGCGTCGATTTTTCGTCGAAAAAATGGTCCGTCCAAAGAAAACCAGTGCGATCCGCCGCCATACTTGTTCACGAGTTCGGTCGCCCTTTTCATGACTTCTTGCTGATTTTTTAGGTCGAATCGCTTCATTCCAGGGAATTGCGAAAGAAAATCGAGGATTCGGGCCTTCCTCCCCTGAGTAACATCGGTTCGCTCATAACCGCCGAAACCCACAAAAAAAGCTGCCTTCGAATTCTTGCTTGGGATTCCCTTTTGAATGATTGATCGGACGATCTCTTCAAAGTTATCCACTCTGGTTTCGATTCTCAATGTTTTGATCGAAGTCTTGGCAAAAGCATCGTAGTAGAAGTGAAAGGCCGCGGCAGAACGACAATAAAACTCCAGGACGACTTTTTCGCAGTCATTCAGCTGATTTGAAATGAAATTCTCAAAAAGTTCGCTGATCACTTGATTTTCTTTCAACCAATCAATGTCCAGCTGAATCCACGCGGATTTTTCAATTATCGGGCGGAAACTGCCAAAAAATTTCAGCAAACACTCCTTACTGTGCAATGAGAGATCCAAACTTCTCACCGCGTTCAATTGATTCAGAATCGTCGCGTGTTCGTTGTTGAGTTGTCCGCCGCACTCACTTGTTCCAAAGCTTATCGTCAATGTACCACACGAATGAATTCGTTTGCTTAGTGGACGATGACTCGCATCAATATCAATATAGTCGGAGACGGAGAACTTCCGGATTAGAAACCTCCCGTCCAGCGATCCATGCATTCCAATCTCGCCCACGTGGTGGTTAAAAACCAGCGACGGATTGCGTGAAAGCATCCATTGAAATCCCGCATTCACTTTGACCAACTCAATCGTATCTTTCGCGTCCATTCCCTCCAGCACTTCCCACTTCAGATCGTAACAGAGCTTCTCTATCGAAAAAGACGTCAGATTCCTCATTTCAAACGACATCTCGAGCGACATTCTTTCACCTGTAAAAGAAAACAATTCGTTCTTGTCGGAAAATGAAAGAGAAAACACAAAAAGCAATCAATTTATGGTGACAAAATGGTTTTCTATGGAGTCAAACGTCAAATTTGGCTTTTCATAACCTTCTCAAGCCAACAACTTTCCTAATTTCATAAAAAACAGATCAATTAGCGATTTGCCTACGGGAAAAGGTCAATAATAAGCAAAACTTTCTCAAGAAAGCTTAAACTTCCACGAAGCCTGTCATAAATCAAAAACTGACAGGTAACAACCTAGCACTAAGCACAGTTCCTACCAATTCTCTAAAACTGAATTTTTCCACAAACGAATCACATAAAAACGTGCAACATATCAAATCTAGATGAAAAATGGGGGTTTTAGCGATTGAAAATCGATTGAAATCTACAACGGAATGTTTAAATAGTGCTAGTTCACCGAATTGTCAATAGAATGCTTTAAAAAGAAAAAAGTTAAAACTACAAACACGACAAAAATCAAAAAGGCTGACGCCGCTTTTAGGGAGTAGAGAAGAATGAAAAATTTGAAAACTTTCACCAAGCTTCCCTTTAGCTGAATATCTTTAACTGAAGGCAATTTTAAGTGCGTTTTAGTGTTTTACCGAAAGTTAAAGGTTTTGAATGTTTTGCATGGAAAAGTAGCCTTTCTTTAAAGCCGAATATTTGGTTCTACTAAATTTCAGAAATTTTCATTTCAGGGGGCTTTAAGGGGTTGACGAGGGGCCAGTGGCCCTCAAAAATGGCCTGGCGGGGCCTCAAAAATGCCTCTGGCAAGTGCCCTTCCTAGGGTTTTCAGCCACACTGAATCGATTTGTAATATTTATAGAACGTGTTTGTGTCTTATTTCTAGATCAGCAGATCTAGGATCTAGCTTATGTCCGTTAACAGGCAGCCAGTCTGAGCTGAGGCAGCCAGTCTGAGCTGAGGCAGCCAGTCTGAGCTGAGGCAGCCAGTCTGAGCTGAGGCAGCCAGTCTGAGCTGAGGCAGCCAGTCTGAGTTGAGGCAGCCAGTCTGAGCTGAGGCAGCCAGTCTGAGCTGAGGCAACCAGTCGGAGCGGAGGCAACCAGTCGGAGCGGAGGCAACCAGTCTTAACTTATGCCTGGCCAATACTCGAACGTGGTTAAGCATACTAGACTGTGCTCGGTGAGTACGCTATATGTGCGGAGCCTTAGCCTAGATAAATAACACGCAAACACCGCGTGAGCAAAGAGTGAGGTTATGTCTGTCATGTCTAGACCTTTAACAACACTCGAGGCAGCACCAAGCCTTTGTTGAGCCAGCAATAGCCTAGTAAAAGCTTAGTGTAGCAAGAACCAGCTCTGAAAGAATTACCAATCGATTTCGCGTAACCGAAAATCCTAGAAAAAGTGTTTTTAGCACTTGTCAGAGGCACTTTTCTGAAATGAACATTTCTGAAGTTTAGCAGAGCCGACTATCAATTCAATTCAATTTCCAGAAATCAATTCAACCCGACGAGGAGAAAGATCTCTACCACGCGCTGGCCAATTTGTATATTGCTGATCGAAAATACGACCTTGCGCTGAAGATCTACTTCTCGTCGAAAGAGAAATACATCTTCAATGTGGTCAGGAGGTATCGATTGTTTGATTTGGTGGGTTTTCAGTCGAATCCGGGATCCGGAATGATTACAGTGAGCCTGTCAGAGAAGAGAGAAATCAAATAATTGCAGGTGAAAGACCAATTGACCGAATTGATGACAATCGACAAAGATCAAGCGCTTTCATTGCTGTTGAACAACGAAATGGTGGTGAATCCGGCGGATGTGATGACGAAGATTGCGAGGGAGCCGAGGTTACAGGTGAGTACGCGTTTACTGTAGATTATTATGTGTACCAAGTACCGTACGTCTACACCGTACGCCGTGCGCCGGACGGCTGCGGATTACGGTAGTGGGGTCACACTTTAAGTTCATCCTTTAAGCTCCGCAGCTCACGCAGCTCACGTCTCTTTTCAGCTCGCCTACCTGAAGAAGCTATTCGAACGGAATGAAGGTGATGAGTACGCCGATCAAATGGTTTCGTTACTCGCTGAATATGATCGGTAAATGGAAATTTTCCAAGAAACCACAATCCCTTCCCTTTCCAGCCCTCAATTGTTGCCTTTTTTACGCAAATCTAAGCACTACCACACGAATCGAGCGCTCGAGATCTGTAGCCACCGGAAATATGACGATGAGGTGAACCAATTGAAAGGAAAATTTAGAAATCTCCTATCTGGAACACACAACAACTTTTGACATCATTTCCATGGCTCAAAACAAAATATGTTTTTATGTCAGAAATTTGTCGCTTTCTAAACGGCGGCTATTTTCGAAAATTACTGTAATCCATCAGCAGCCAGAGTTTTTATTCAATTCGTCGAATTTTTTGTATTTTACCGTATTTTCTTAATTTTAGCGAGTCTTCCTCTTGGTGAAAAGCGGCAATCGGCGAGAGGCGCTGAACGTGATGGTGCAACAGCAGAATCGTTTGGATAAAGCAATCGACCTCTGTCGGGGTAAAAACCCAAGGAAACTAGACGTTCAAGTCACTTCAAAATCGGCTAATTCTCCAATCTGGAACGCAGCTCAGAGATCTAACCGTTTTCCAGAGCTGAAAAGTACAATCTAGCATTTGGACCTGAAAGCGTTTCAGTCTTGGAGTACTATACAACAAAAATACTCAAATGTCAGCCCTGAAAACTTGAAAATTCTCTGATCTGGAAGGCAGCTCAGAGACAGAGATCAGAGATCAGATCTAATTCGTTTCCAGAGCATGAGGATGACGAATTGTGGTCACTGTTGGTGAACGAGGTGGTTTCAAGTCGATCTCCAGCCAATATTTCTCAACTTTTGGCCACTGCTGGTACTTCAATCGACCCTTTGGGCATCATCGAAAAAGTAGGAATAACAGAAATAATGAAGTTTCAATTTGAATGGCTTAAAACTTTCAATTTTTCAGATCCCAGAAGACCTGGAAATCCCCGGTTTGCGGGATCTTCTCGTGAAGATTTTAAGAGACTACGAGACTCAGGTGAGATCGTTTTTGGGAAATTTGTGATAACAAGAGTTTTCAGGTGATGCTACAATGGTGTTGCCACTCGGCCACATTGGATGATGTTCGCGGGATGTCAGATCTCTTCTACAAGTGAGTTGTAGCTGATTGCTAGACTTTTCTCGAGTCATATTCAAATTCAAATTACAGACAAGCCAACCGTGCCACCCATTACGGACAAAGGAGCGTTTGCGCGATTTGTCGGTAAAGGAATTCGTAGGAAAAATTGTAGAATTGCAAATTTACCTTTAAAAACGTTGAGCAAAGAGGTTGAACTCGAAATTTCAGAAGCAAACTATTTCTGGAAGAGAAGAGGGAAGAGTTGCAGCTATTCGGGTGTGGACACGCCGTGCATTCACGGTGTTTTGAAGAGGTGAATCAATTCAGGCAAAGAAATGAGCTTTAGCTTCAATTTCGGCACCTTCAATGTAGTGTTTCTAGAACGCTAGCAAGCCACTAGGCTAGAATTCTACCTAGCCACTAGGTAGCATTCCACTTTGTGCTCTAAACACACCCAGTCTGGCTCACTGATCACAATATTTCTTTCAGAAAACCCGTCGGGATTCCCATTTGGGCACGATTCCCTCAAAGGATTGTCCCGTTTGCGCGGAAGAGGATGGGATGAATTGAGATTCTTTACTTTAACCATGACAAATTTTCCTTTGAAGCTCGCCTGAATATCCTTAAATTTATAAAAGAATCCTTTTCTCCACATAAACTCGTTTCCTTTGTTTCATTTAAACTTCATTTCATTAGCTTCATTCAAAATCCTTGAACTTTCCGGTAAACTACTCAAAAAAATTGCTCAACTCGGAAAAATTGACTTTATTTTTCTCCAGGAGGAAATTTTTCTCAATAGATTTGTCATTTTCATAGATTTTAAAAGTTCCTACTCGTCCCAATTTGTTTTTTCCTTGTTCTCCAACGGCTGGTACCTCTCACTGTGATTTTCCTGGCCTTTTCTTTAGAATTGATGTAATTTCTTTAAAAAGTGTGTTCAACCCTAATTTTTAACGGCTTAAAACCTTAAAAATTCGCAAATGAAGCTCAAAATTGTGTCAAAATCAAAGAAATTGCACCTTTTTTGAAATTTTTCTTTATTTCTCCCCTCATTTCTGTACTTTTTTAAAGAATCTGTGTTGGTTAAATACCATAGATGTTAAAAAGATAAAAATCTATTTAAAAATGAAACGAAACAATCGAAACCGCAAAAGAGTGACCGAGAAATTGAAGAAATTTCCATAGGCTCAAAGTAAGTTCAAAGATCAAAGCTCAAAGTATTGATTTCCCGCGAATTCACAGCAAAACTTTCATCTTTCTCAATAAAATTCCAAACTTTATTTGTAATAAAATGCAAGAATCACCAAGGAAACAGTTAAAGTTCAAAGTAGCAAAAAAAACTATCAAATCTACGTGTGTAACAACAATAACGGGCACTTTAATGTTAATAGAATCGCAAAGGATTATCTGGAATGCAATGAGAATGACCAAGTTTAGCTGAACTAATTGACAACATCATTATCCGTAGAGTACCTTGACAACATAATGATTAAACACGTCACAGAATAGCCTAAAAGTGATCACTTCATTAAGACAGGTAAAAAAGCTGACGCATTCAGATTTAGTTAATGATGGTTAAAACGGTTAACATCCAGAGAGAATCCTTCGGGTTTGGGATGAACATGAAAGATGGGAATTTCTTGATTTGAATTCCAGCTTTTCTTGAATTCCAGCGGTGGATCTCGATGAAAATGCTTCATCGCGTGAACGTTCTGTCCAAAAACAAGTGCCGCATTCCTCACAAGCATCTCTTGGAATCCTTCATTCACCTTGGTCAGTTCAACAACATCTTTCGCGTCCATTTGCTCCAGGACTTCTAACTTTAAGTCATAGCAACTCATGGCTCAGTCATGGCAACCATCGGAAATGACGTCAAATTCTTCATCGGAAACGGCAGAGCTCCGTTCTTGATCGGCCCATTTTCCCATCTTCTTTCATTTCCACTTCCATCATTTTTTGCTTCTTGGCGGGTGGCAAATCGGCCTTCTTATAGCTGAAAAAATCATGAAGACTCCAATGCTAAATAAAAAATAATGCATTGAAAATTTAAAAGTAAAAGAGAAATTAAAAGTATACATATCCGTTCAATTTTTTACGGATTCAGGCAGAAGCCATTCCAAAATTTCAAAGATTTATTTGTAGCAACAAAAAGTAAATGTAACAAAACGTAACAAAGTAATCAATACTCATTAACCACAAGCTAACGTAACGAATGATAAAATAATCCTAAATGGAATAACAGGAGTATGAGAGCCAAAAACATTAACCCTTGCCTTCATCTCGACCAAAGGGTGCATGTTCGGGCAAACAAAGACGTCAGTGTCGACCGGTCGAGACCGTCCATTCCATTGGACCTCCCTTCAGGCACGGGAATCTAAATTTAAAAAGTTCAAGTTATTTTATTCACTCGGCATCCTGTGAACCTCGACGTGGAACCCGACAAAGGAACAAGAAAAACCGCTTTCGCCGTTACAGGTTTTGATTCCATACAAGCTACACAAACACACATAATACACCGAGGCACACGGCATAGAAGATCCGCTTCCACAACAAGTCATCAAAGACCAAAGTAACATGAATCGGATATGCTGAAATGACACGAAAATTCTTTAAAATCCGGCCGTGATTAATGCACCCCCTTAACTTTTCACTCAAAAACCCCACCATCACATCAACATCCTCGATCAGGGACTTCGATTCGCTCACGTTCTCCCCATCATCGCACCCGGTTTACGAATCGATTTTGATCCGTTCGACGCACACTTTTCACAGCAACTCGTCGAGCATATCATTTCTTTTCTAAAGAAAAAAATTAAAGATGTAGATTGAAAAGTTTAAAAGTGCAATAAGACCCAGCTTTGCAGCTTGA
The DNA here is from genome assembly GCA_958450365.1 of Mesorhabditis belari. Taxonomy (NCBI): domain Eukaryota; kingdom Metazoa; phylum Nematoda; class Chromadorea; order Rhabditida; family Rhabditidae; genus Mesorhabditis; species Mesorhabditis belari. Next base: position 19,951 of record CAUEEP010000239.1, read on the forward strand.
CCCATGGGTGATGGAAGCATAGAGATTCTCACCACTCGAATCACCGTCACAACCGATGTCAATGCAATCGACTCGATTCCTGTAGTGGAAACATTAAAATTTCCACAATAAAATAATCAAAAAAGATATCGCCATGTGTCTTTAACACAACAAATCATTGTTCAAAAAAAGAAATTGTACAACTTTATTTCTTAGAGAACTAAAAAACGGCAAAATTACACAATAAAAGCACTAAAACTGTAAAAGACTCGATAAAATCCCTCAAAACACGATAATTTTCTATTGTGGTTCAATGTAGAAGGCGAAAAGTTTACAGGAATCGCCGCGTAAGGGAAGCATGTAGACACAATCTCTGCTCGAGTCAATGTTTCGTCGAAAAAATGGACCGTCCAACAACCAGCCGGATCCGACGAAATACTTGTCCACGAGTTCGGTCCCCATTTTGATGACCTCTTGATTATTTTCTCCGTCGCATCGCTCCATTCCAGGGGATTGCGAAAGAAAATCGACGATTCGGGCCTTAATCTCCTGAGAGAAGCATCGGTTCTCAGATAATCGCTGTCATACACATAAAAAGCTGCCTTCGAATTCTTGCTTGGGATCCCCTTTTCAACGATCGATTGCACGATCTCTTCAAGGTGATCCACGTTGATTGCCATTCTCAAGATTTTGGTTGAAGTCCTGGCAAAAGCATCGTAGTAGAAGTGAAACGCAGCGGCAGAACGACAATAATGCAAACAGACGTCTTCGCAGTCATTCAGCTGATTTGAAATGAAATTCTCAAAAAAGCTCGAGGATCACTTCATTTTCTTTCAACAAATCAATGTACAGGTAAATCCGCGCGAATTCTTCAATCCTCGAGCGGAAATTGTCAAAAAATTTCAGCACACACTCCTTTCTGTGCAATACGAGCACCAAACTTCTCAATGAGTTCAATT
>CAUEEP010000241.1:0-35265 GCA_958450365.1 Mesorhabditis belari
AAAAGCTTGATTTAGCAATTATGAATAAAAACAAAATATTTAAACAACTAAAAAAGATGGCTTAGACTATGAGTAAGTCTAGAAAAACCAACTTGGTATTAAAATCATCAATGAATATGCACAATCCAAAAGAGCTTCGAAAGAGTTTACTGGCCAGTTTTCTGTAAAGTGAGTAATTTTGAATGCATACTTTATCTCTAACAGGTTCGGGTTTATTTGATAGGCCCTCCATAGCTGGAGCGGTTAATATCAAAAGATGACGCTTTGGCAGTAATTAAGGAAAAAGTTACGGTATACTCGAAATAGTTAACCTTTTGGAAAACATATTAACCAGAAGAACTTACTTCAAAGTATGTAAAAAGTGACTGTAAGGATTTTGGTAGTTTATGATTATGCCCGTCTTATACTACAATCACAGAGCGTCTAACGAAACATCAGCGAGGACCTCTGCTTCTGAAAGGGAGAAAGTTGAGGTCTAAAGCTAAAAAGGGTTATCAGTCGAATATCTCATAGTACAAACTGATAGAAGAGGTATTTAAAGATCTTTTCTTCTTAAAGGGAACAATTCTCAAGTGGAATTGCCAATGATCTCCAAGGCTCACCTCGTCTCGTTCGGTCTTCTCCTTGTGGTCGTCTTGGCACAATGAGGTGCCCAATCGCTGAAGCGCGATACATATACCTGTCACAGAAAACCGGTAGGTTCTTTTATAGTACGAAAATTTTAGATTTTATTTTGTTTTATCTAATCTTTTACATTTTCCATATAACTTTGTTTATCAGTATTTATTAGGCTGGCTAATAAGTCCTGGCGGACTTGCTGGGAGTTGATCTCAAACTTAACCAATCTTAACGAGTTTGGTCTTGTTCGAAAGCTGTATTCAATAGGAACCCAGTAGTGAAAACCACTTGTTTCGTTTCGTTTTACAATTTTGTATTTGTATCTTGTACATTTGTAAAAAGATTTGCCAGGTATTTGAAAATTATTGTAGGTGTTTGCCTCTCTTTTTTTATTTCAAAAGACCCAAGAAATAAGAAAAAAAATAAATGAACACTCTCCGAGTGTCTTCCTCGTTGGCTTTTGCTTTTCTTTGACCCATTCTTTTTCATGACCCCGACTGACTTTCAGACCCCAACTGCTTTTCCTTTTCGACTTCATCCTGCAACTTTTAACATTGTTGTTCACTAGGTATAGTGATAGCAGATGAGGTAACACAATATTGTCATTTACTACCGTAACCTTCGTCGGAGATTTGTTCACCAATATGTGACTACAGCTGCCGGGGGGTAAAAATTGCTAGAGTTGCACTTAGCCTGAAAAAGTGTTTAAGATCAAAAAGATTGAGTTTTTCATTTCTTCAATAACTAACAAAAATGCTAACTAGTATCAAAGATCAAAGACTCGAAACATTTTTTCCAAAGTTAGCGCCCCAACCTAGTTTTGCGTGTTTTCCATGCACGCGTTTGCCAGAAGTCATTTATTTAGACATCAAATGATATTTACAAGTATATTCATAAAAATAATTTAAACTTGTGGTAAAAATCAATCGAAAATGCCTTTCTTGCCGGCTCTCGGCTTCTCCTCGTTGACCGATTGTTCGACGCCGGAATGGGGTTTTTCTCGCTGAAAACCGATGGATTTATTGGATTTGAATTTGTTTTAGTATTCCAATAATAATATTTGCAAGCTAACCGCTAATTTTTTTATGTGGAGGAAAGTGGTGTTACCTAATAACCGTAAAAGCTCTAATCGAAGAATCGGCTCTTCTATTTTTCAACACCTCCAAAGCGGTTGGTCGAAAAAGTAGATAAAGGAGGACCATATAGATCGATTATTTTTGCTCAAAATCGATTTTAAACAATAACTCTTGGTTTAAAACGTATGAAAAACGTGTTTAAAGGTAAAAGACCCACCCGAGGCCACCAACTGATCTCCCGAAAAAATCAATGTGGTCCCCTCTTACCACTTTTGTCGAAAAAGTATTTTTTCTTTTTTTTTTTGAAAATCAAGTTTCCAATTTTATTGCCAATGCTAGAATAGTAAATTTTAGGTTTAGATCTATCAAAAGAACCTCCACAAAGGGGGGGCACATCCGCGCGAAATGGTGTTCTCTATCAGAATTTCACGTTTGAATATCCATTCGACGCAGAAAATTGTGCTGAATTGAATGGTGAAGAAATTATCGAAATCCGTCTGACTCGATTTTTTAAAATCGCCTTTTATCGAAAAAACCGCACTTTTACAATGAACTCGCTCGCCGCGATCAACTTTCGGTGGCTCGTTCTCAGCGTGGCCGAAAGATTGCGCCCTCAAAACCGATAACTTTTGTGTGGACGGGTGCAAAGATCATTTTGATACCAAAAAATAAGAATTGATCAACTCTGCAAAGACTTGATGCCTTTTTGGTTAAATGGGTGAATCCGGGACACGCCCAAAATGCGATTGTTTGCTTTGTTTTATCTTCCTAAGCTTTGTTTTAGCTCCCTAAGCATGTAAAACTAAAAATTAGTTGCCGGAAAACGATTTATAAGCTATCAACATGTACCCAAAATTTTACTACCCACAACGCCTACAAACAACTAAGCCAGAATCAGTAACTGATTTGCTAATTAATTTTCTTTCTGTGCTAATGGCGCGGAAAAAATGGCGGATCCGAGACACGCCCAGAAGGCATTTTCTGCTTTGTTTTAACTTTAATAAACCTCCCTAAGCATGTAAAACTAAAAACACGCCCCAGATTGTCCACGTTTTAGCGGGCAGAATGTCAAAAAAACGTCATTTTCACCTTAAAAGGCATCAAGTCTTTGCAGAGTTGATCAATTCTTATTTTTTTGGTATCAAAATGATCTTTGCACACGTCCACACAAAAGTTATCGGTTTTGAGGGCGCAATCTTTCGACCACGCTGAGAACGAGCCACCGAAAGTTGATCGCGGCGAGCGAGTTCATTGTAAAAGTGCGGTTTTTTCGATAAAAGGCGATTTTAAAAAATCGAGTCAGACGGATTTCGATAATTTCTTCACCATTCGATTCAGCACAATTTTCTGCGTCGAATGGATATTCAAACGTGAAATTCTGATAGAGAACGTTTTTTTGCCTTATTTCGCGCGGATGTGGGGGGGGGGGGGGTCTAAAGTTAATATTTCGAGGGGCTCTACTATTGGAGAGGGCTCTTCTAATACAGGGTAGCTGAAAAGTTCTGTCCGCATTAATAGACGAAAATTTGAGACACTTTAGGCTTTTACAAGTATCATTACAGAGACAAATTTACTAATGCGGACAGAACTTTTCAGCCACCTTGTAGAGAGGGCTCTTCTATTAGAGTTTTTACGATATTTATAATCAAAATACGTCTATATTGAAATAGCACATAAAGAAACTTACCAAAGGTTTGGCTGGAGGCGAACGATCTTTCCCACTCTCGGCGCTCTCACTCAGCTGGAATCTCAATTTCATTCGAAGCTTTGCAAATGTAACTATTCTTTTGCATTAGCTTTAGAATTAGTCTATTTATCTAAACCATAAACAACCATTTACAATTTTGAGTAGACTTGCTTTGTTTGCTGCTTTGTTTTTCAGCAACAAAGCTAATTTTGATTTAGACTAACTAAGCATGGAAAATAATATTCTCGCACAAAATAGCTAAAGCAAATTAGCTTGATTAGCTCTAGCTAAAGCAAAAATAGCTTGATTGGATGTAACTTATTTCGAACTTTGTAACTTCGAACTAGAAATAATAAAGTTAAAAAATTGCCCTGACACCCACTATCTTCTTACTTGTTTACTGCCAAATGAGTTGAGATTAGAAACCAAATTTTGGCTACTATAAATGCGGCTTAATATTTGTTTTATAAAAGCAATATTTTTGAGATATTTAGCTATCTCAATTGTCATTGTCAATCTAGTTGTCAATCTAGCTAATTGTAAGGGTTTTCTTCAAAGAACCAACCCGTCTCGGGAGATCCCTCAACTCGTCCGGGTCCATGTCAATGTAGTTGGTCATATCGCTGTCCATTGTTGCTCAGAAGATTGACAGATTGAATAAAAGAATGCAAATGTTAGGAATTCCTGTGTTTTTCCGGGGGCTTTTGTAGAGGTTGGCGGCACAACGATCGACCCGTGTGATCCCCGTTGTTTTCGAGATCCCTCACCGACCAGTCAAAACACGTCCCCATCCCCCCTTTGCGGGGCGAACTTTTGCGTAAACAGCCTCGTGTTTTACTCCTTTTTTTCTCCTAAATGGAGAGTTTCCAAAGCATTATTTCGCCTTTCTCTCTGAACGGGAAAAACAGTTGCCCACTACAGCTGAGGCTATTTTCGAGAGGCCGAATGAAATGAAAAATGAAAAAAGAATGAAATAACAAAGTCGCTACAAAGGAACTCTCCATCTCAAAGATCAACTGTACTTCTAAGTCCTGCTTTCTCCAAAATTTTCCGAGAATCTTAGGGAATTGATTATACAAATTCAATTTAGTTCTGAGATAAATTATTGGGTTGGTGAATTGAAAACTGCCGACTAATGTCATATGTCACAGTTTGAGCACTTTCTTCAAAAGAAACCCATTTTGGTGTCAATGGAAAAGTTGTAGAGAATCAAAAATTAAGCTTATATCCAAATTTTCAGAACGATTCAAAAACCGGTTTTCAAGAAATGCGAAATTTACGAATTTTCACCAAACTTGCATTTTAAGCGGAACTATTAAGTATATCTTTTTGGAAATTTGGCTATAAGCCTAATTTTTGATTCTCTACAACTTTTCTATTGACACCAAAATGGGTTTCCTTTGAAGAAAGTGCTCAAACTGGGACATCTCCAGTCCTCCATTTTTGAGTCTCACACTTGTCTCACACACAAACCAAAATCCTACTACGAAAGTGGAATCCGCAAATTGCCTGTAAAGTGGGCAGAAGTCGTCAATAATAATGGAAATTATTTCGAATGAATTCATGGTTTTATGTTGAATAAATTTTAGTTCAAAGTCCGGCAGTTTTCAATTCACCAACCCAATAGATAGTTATAAATCCTCAGACTTCTGATATTTTGACCTCCCAAAATGAGTTTTTTTTGGTGCTACCTTAATGAATATAGGATATACAAAAAGAAGGCATTGAGCTACACAAAACCATCTGAAACAATTCTTTGCTATTTTTCTTATCAATTTCCCAAATTGTTAATCCCTCTGACCCCATCTCACCTTCTGGGATTACCTCTCTGGGATTTCCAAAGGATTACCTCTCTACGTCACAAAAAACACGGAAAAACAGTTGCCCACTATAGCTCCCATCTATTTTAGGTACAAAAAATAATGGGTAATAACAAGCCGCCACAATAGAACCCTCTCGCCTCTCAAAGATCAACTTTAAGTTGTTTGAGCCATCATCTCTTGAAAAAAGCTTTAGGATCAACTTGTTTGTGGGGTTACACAATCCAGACTGAGTGTATCCCGATGCTAAAAAAGTTGCTAACAACTACCATAACTTAGAAAATCTTGCAGATATACAAAATAAACCCATGAATGAGCAGTTTGAGTGAGATTAGAAGAAAGGATACGATGGTTATCGAAATTACTGTTTGAAAGGAACACATTCTAAGCCGTACTGACTGTGTCCTCACATTCTCATTTCATCGACTCTTGTCATGTTTGTTAAATTTTTTGTTTATTATGACATTCATATTATTTGTTGCTGAACACTTAAATAGAAAGTTTTGAAAAATTTTTTGAATATTTAGCAATTACGAAGAGAAGAGGGATTAGGGAACACTATAAAACAGCTGTTTAAAAAAAACTTAAAGGGAGTCGAATCCTCGACCTACAGCTTTGCATTCCGACACGCTATCCGCTACACTACGCAACCATTATTTTTGTCGCGCACGCAAGCGTTATAGGAGAGGTCAAAAACTTGTTTACCCAATTCCTTGCGATTCCGACCTATTTAGTAAAACTTTCATTTTTTCATTTCATGTTCATTTCATGTTCATTTTTTTCTTTATTTATAAAATATTATTTGAAGCCTGCAAAATCGTATTTTTGTAACATACCTACGCTTATAAAAAGTCTTACATTCACAAGAATTTGCATTTTCGTGAACATTTTTCTTAGACATTATAATTTTTTAAAGGTTTGGATGATAGTCTTTGAAGTTTAAAGTTTAAGAAGAAAACTGTAAACAAAAAAACACCCGTTGAGTTTTTTTTAGAACATATCAGGTTGGCAACTAAATAATGGCCCTTTTCAGTAAAAACAAAAAATTTATTAACAAGATGAACAAATATCAACATCAATCCAAAAGGTATTCTCCGTCATTCTTTATTACTTCTTTCCACTTTTGACGGAGCAACTGGATTCCTCTCTTGAAAAATTCTTCTGGTTGATCGTCAAAGAACTTCTGCACTGAAATTCGGACTTCGTCAAGGTCATTGAACTTTTTCTCGGCTAGAAAGTGTTGCATCGATCGAAAAAGATGGTAATCACTAGGCCCCATATCCGGGCTGTATGGCGCATGAGGAAGAACATTCCAGCCCAACTCCTCGATTTTCTCCATTGTAAGTTTTGCAGTGTGTGGTTTTGCGTTATCATGGAGAAAATGAATTGAAGAGCGTTCGAGTCCTTGAGAGCGAATTGCTTGATCTACACGATGTAGTTGAGACGAATAGAGTTCTGAATTAACCGTTTGCCGGCTTTTGAGAACCTCGAAATGCACCAACCCACGAGAACTCCACCACACACAGAGGAGAGTTTTCTTTGAGTGAATATCCGGCTTCGGAGTTGGTTTTGGGTCTTCGTTTGTGCTAAGCCACTGTCGTTTTCGCGTTCGATTATCATAAAAGATCCATTTTTCATCAGAAGTGACAATGGAATCCAAGAAGCTTCCCTTTTTCGCAAGTTTTAGTAGTATTCCAGCTGTGATAACACGAGTAGCCTTATTTTCTTCGCTCAATTCATGCGGAATCCACTTTCCACTGCGGTTACTTTTCCCCAATGCATGAAGTCGCTTTTCGATTGCAGTATGCGAAAAGCCCAATCGATCCCCTAGCTCGCGTGATGTTTGACTTGGATCCTCCTTTAAAGCTGCTTCCAAAATATCGTTCTGCAGAAGTTTGGGTCGTCCTTGGTGAGGCTCATCTTCAAGACTTTCATCCGCTTCCTTGAACCGTCGATCCCATCTCTTACATTGTGTTTCGGAAAGAGCTTCATCACCAAAAACTTGCAATAAATCTCTGTGGGATTCGGCAGCTGTTTCGTCTTGTTTGTAGTCGTACCAGAGACAGACACGCATTCGATATTTGAGACCTTCCATTTCTAAACAAAATTATTTGAAAAGTATCAAATCAAGGAAAGTAAAAAACGTATAATAATGCACCAGAAATTCAGTAATATTCAATTAACAACAAGCGAGGGTAGATTAAACGCAAAGATTAAAAGATTTTATCAAAAAAGGGCGAGGGCCATTATTTAGTTGCCAACCTAATATAAATAGGATTATTTATATGTTCTGAAGGCTATAAAATTGATCTATGTGCTCTACAGGAGACAAAAAGTTAGCAGGCAACAAAGCCACAGAAGGCTAAAAAGTCTTGTATGCTAGCAATCCAAAAACAAAAAGCTTTGTAGCATTGCTATTGGAGGAAAGCCACTTTTTGATGGTTACTTTGGCATCCATTGAACAAAAAAGAGATCTCATAACCTCTATTTTTTTCCTAGCTTGTACTTGAAAAGTTTATTGTAGTAAAGCTTCCCTTCCCTATCTTCAACTCCATTTTTTACTGTTTACAAAGGATAAAAGTCAAATAGCTAAGTAGTCTTTTAGTTTATTTCATAAATATCTAAGCATTTTGTGTCGTGTTTTATATCAGTTGCCATCAAATGAGATCAAAAACCTTTATTCTATCTTGTACTTCCAAATTTATAACAGTTTCTTATCCCCATCCATATCTCGTAATAGTGTAGTATGGATAGGTGGTCTCTCTTGTGTACGGAGTGTATTTTGTCGTCTGGGAATAGTAATAGGATTGAAGCATGGCGGTTGTGGGTAGATTGTTGGCACATGGAGCATAGGTTTTCGTCTTTTGATGATGCTGGAAGTAGCCGGTGTTCGAGCAGTGACATTGGTAGTAGGGATAGCCCCATTGGTCGATCCCCAGATAGTTGATCACTGAAAATGAAAAGGTTGTATCAAAGCTAAAAACATTTTTATTTTACAAAATTTTTTACAGCTAAACTGTTTCTTGCAATTTTTGCTACCCAATACCAAATTTTGACAGTGTACACACCAAGAAGAAATGAACGGTTTTTGTTCATTTGATTGGGTATTCATAAAAGCCGTAACCTTTTTAAAATCCAGCTTTCGTTCTCGTTAGTCAAAAAACTCTATTAAAAACCACAAAATGGAAAATTTTCTGATGTCAACTTTAAAACAACAAATATTTTGCAAAGGTTTAGTGTTTTACAAGTTTGTAGATAAACTAACTATCTTGCAAAACTACCTAACAAATTTCAGTTTAGCTTCAAGAATTTTAATAATTTAAACAAATTTAAGAATTTTATAAAGAAAGTTGAAGAAGATATTTCAACCGATTTATTCAGATAAAAAACTTGCAATTCATAGTCTGCAAAAACGATTGCAAGTTAGCTTATTGACGTAGATTCTCAAGTTTTCAATTATTGATTGTAATAATTTTTCTATTTTTATTTATTTATTATAAACTGTTGATACTAAATACAGGGTTGGGCAAAATTACCCGGACAAGAAACTTGTTTGATTCTTATTCGTCAACCGTTCCATAAAACTCCTATAATTCTATTTTTTTTATTTTTCTATAAACTCTTAGTTATCTTTAAAAAATTAGTCACACTTTTCCAGTCTTAATGTTGTTTTTCCTACAGTTTTTCAGAAGCCAGAAGGCGCTGAAAAGGGAAAAATGAAGCTCCGAGCCAGCATCAATTTTACCCGATGCTTTGTGGTTCGAAAGAAAAGTCGGTCGACGGATTTTCCTTTTCAGTAATGTCCAAATAGGTTAAGAAATGAGTAAATTTATAATATGGAGAAAATTATACGGTTAAGTTGGCTGGCTGCAAGGTCACAGCTGCAAGAACTCTTGTCCGGGTAATTTTGCCTAACGTTACAATTGAATTTTGACCATTGAAAGTGTTATTATTAGAAAATCAGCCTAACCGATGATAAGCCCCGTCCCCTTTTTAAAAATGGACCTAAAAGTCAGATTCCCCATAGCCGAAAACCTCCGGGAGCTAAATATTGCGCGCAAAAGTTGAATACTTTGCCTTTTAGGGGCAAACGTAATTACGGTGCGTCGCGTTTAGACGCACAGATAGACGGACGTGTCTTCTGCTTTATATATAGTAGATCTCTTACCTCGACACTGTCCAGCTGGTCCTGAAATGCCAGCCCTCGGTATTGCATCGGTGAGTTGGCTGTTTGATAATACGGCGTCCCATAGAAAGTTTCACTGTACGGCTGCCCACTGTACGAATAGCTCGAACTGGATCCACCCCAACCAAACAGCTGTCCATCACTCAGATGAATAAAAGCTAACAGCAGTCCAAAAATTATTGACATTGCAGAAAACATTTGAGCAAAAAAATGGGTTTAGGAATTTTCTCTCGAGATTTCCCCTAATTTATAGTTGCAGTCAATTGAAAGTGTTAGCCGAACTCCATCGAACTCGACCAAAAAATTCCATCGAAAAGCCCTTTTCTCATTTGATTTGGATCTTATTGAGAAAAGAAAGCACCCGTTTTGGGGGTGACATTGAACTCGCCAAAGACCGCTTTGAGATGATTGTGAGAAAAAGGATGCTCTCATCAGTTCAAAGATTATTTTGAGCAAACACACCCTAAAACTCGAAATGTTTTTGTACAATTTTGTGCTAGACCAGAGCGATTTACAATTTGCAAATGGGTTTGGCTAGAAGACAATCAGAAAACTTGGTTGAACTAAAGATTGCTAAAGGTTTTTTAGTAATCAAAATTCAACGAAAGCTTTCTCATAAGCAGGCAAAAGTATTTAAAGGTTAACTTTCCAAAAGCTGTTGAAGCTGGCAAAACAAGGGGTAAAGATTATGAACGGTAAGACAAAAGCCATGGATTTGCTGATCCGAACTGTTGAGCTTGATTTTACTCTTTCAGTTACAAAAAAAACAATAACAAAAAACTGTTTAGTTTTAAAACACATAACCCCAAATAGCTTTTAACATTTGCTTAACGCAGAACCTTTTCGTAAAAACTAAGAAATCTACCGGAAAAATCCCTCAAAGCCCTCCCAAACCTGATATTCATGGGAAGAAAATAATACTCTGTTGCTGGGGGAACTCAAGGTAACAGTAAAAACAAGTTATTGTCGCGCTTGAGATTGTTTCGATGGACAATCGGACACAACATATATGTAGTTAACAAAAAATTCGCAAATCTCTTCATTTTTGCATCAAATAAGGTTTTTAATATTGTTTTCTTTCACTTTCTTTTTTTCTTCCGCATCTTTTAGGTGATGACACCCAAAAGAGGGGGTTTTCTCTCAAATACGAAAGGAAACATTCACGTGATTGCCAAGAGTAAAAATCATCCACTCAACCCATCAAAGTAGAGCTGTTTCATGGAATTCGAACCTGCAGTGAAACTCGAAAGTATCGACTAATCATACCTCCCTTATAAAAGGCATCTTTTTAATAATTTTATGATTGCTGGGCTAAAAGGATCTTAGCTTAGGTAAACATAGTTAACAAAAAAAGAGAAAGTTAGCATAGATAACAAAAGAGAAAGTTCAAGTTTAACTGAAATAAGTGCTTAAGTTAGATTTTTGTTGTTTTAATGTTAAATTTAACCCTTTCATTCATTTAGGCAGTTGCCTTAGGATGAAATTGTTGCTTTTGATCGACATTTTCCCTAAAAGCAGAAAGAGCACGAAGAGTTTTTGATTTTTTTTTACAAAGAGAAGATGGTGATTTCAAGCACCTCATTGCGTCGGATCCAGAAATTTTGTTTTTCTACTTTTTTTATCGGGAAAACTGTATAAATTCGGAAGAGGGGCATGTACAAAAAACGAAAAACCCAAAAAAAGTTTTAAAAAATGGCATATTTCGACAGAGCATCCATGCAAATTTAGAATTTTTAGTCCCCATTTGGCTTCTATTTGGTTCCCATTCAAAAAAAAAACGTAAAAGGTAACAGACAAAATCTCGAGTACAGCGAACGCTACACCAAGTTTTGCTTGAAAGTTGTGGATGCAGAACGATTTGAGTTTTCATTCCAGCAAAACCATGAATTTTTGATGACATGGGAACACCAAATCACTTTTGTCACTCATTGTTTTCAATGAAACGTTTGTTCATCTTCTTTCTCATCTGTATATCAATACAACGTGTGGAACTGCCGGAAAAAGTTTATCAGAGCAAAAACAAAACTAACTATCATATGCAAAACGGAAATTACCTTAAAATTGTCGGGCAGGTTGAGAGTTTTCACATTGAGATTGCATCCGACTAGGGCCTTCTGCTTTGAGGAGCTCCTTTTCTTTCGACCGCCTTGGCCACTTCCGGAAGGGCCACATTTGTCTACAATGATCATAATCATGTGAATAAAGTAAACATAATTCAGTGAATACTAATTGGGTAATTTATTCTCACAAGTCTAATGCTATCTATTCTTACATAAAGCACTCCACAAAAACAACCTATCCCTCACCTTGTTGATCATTAGCCAAGTCCAAAGCTAGGTTGATTGCGTCTAAAACTTTTCGAGTTAAAGTAAAATACTTTTATACGTTTGACAATACACGTTTTTTAGGCGGTAACTAACCATGGTCTTCGGCAGTTAGCGCTCGGCTTGCTGAAGCTAAATTTAAACAGTTCACCCTTTGTGTAAAATTCACAATTATGAAATCTCTGTTTGAGCCAGCAAAGCCAGCCTACGGCCTCGCGGCGTTGAAACACGGTATCCTACCAAGTGAGGCAACGTCGGGTTAGTAGCTGGTTCGGAGACGGGCCGGCGAATTCCAAGCTGCTGTAGGCTCCACCCCCGTCTGGTCTAGGTTAGATGGGGAGACTAGTAAAGGCGCTAGTTCTGTAAAGCGAATAGCCTTATCGATCGCCTTCTCTTCACCGCCAGAACTAACTATCTAGGGTCATTCATTAAGAGTAGGGTTTTCTGAGGAAGGCGTAGGTTAAGTTAAGATATAGCATAGAATTGTGTGAGTTGAGGATTTTGGCTGGTGTATTTCGTGTATGCAATAAACCCACCATTGAGAAGCCCAGTTGGTACGAATTATTAATCCTGTGAATAAGTATACATCATTTAGTGAATACTAATTAGGTAATTTACTCTCACAAGTCTAAGCTATCTATTAGGTTGTTGCATATGAAATTTTCGCGACTTTACCATGCCTTAACTTTCTCATTTCACCATGGATTTCTTTCATCTTTTTGCAATTACATAATAGACACAGGAGAAAGATTAAAATTAAAATATGAGCTTTTTCTGTTGTGAACGATCAGCTGGAATAGTAACGACATTTGTACGCCCGCAAGATCCGTGTTTCGCCGTGCAGATATCTGCTGTTTACATTATTAAATACTACGGTCAGTAGCTCCCCCTAGAGGGCCAACGAAAAAATAGCGACCTTCTCTACAGGGTGCGCCATAATTGTCGCCACAAGGTATCACGCGCGTTCAAGGACAATAACTCGTTGTTTTAAGCTTCATTTCTGTTTTTTGTGTTCTTATTATATTTGGAGTATAATTGGAACTTTTTTATATAAAGCGTGTTGTTTTTTAGAATGACTAGAAAATCCCCATCGATAATCGATCATCGAATTGCACAAACGAGGAGTCTCGACGCCGGAGATTCAGAAGTCGACAGAAGTGTCATTTTCCGCACTATTCAACGCTACGAAGCTACCGAACAATTACTGATGCACTAAGAAGCGGTAGAGGCTCAATTGTCGTCACAAAGACAAACATCAAGAAAGTGAGGGACCGAATTCGGAAAAAGCCAAACCAGTCGGCAAATGGCAAAGAAGATGGCGATTCCAAGCACCTCGGATCCTCAAAAATAAGCTGCCCTGGGCTCGTAAAAATTTTGAAAATCGCGTTTGGACTTATCAGCAAGATGGCGCACCGGGCCCACAAATCCAAGAAAGTCCAAGAGTTTTGCCAAAACAACTCCCCGGACTTCATTTCTTCTTCTGAGTGACCACCAAGCTCTCCAGACCTCAACCCAATGCATTTTCCAGTGTGATCGGTTTTAGAAGCCAAAACTTGTCCAAAGCCCGATAAAAACATCGAAAGCTTGAGGAAATCACTGTTGAAAGCGTGGGAAAAGCTCGATTCAGCCTATTTTGTCCGTTGAGGCCTTCCCGAAACGCCTGCGAGCCTGCTCAAATGCCAATAGTGGCCGATTCGAATTTGATAGTTCATTTAGAATTGTTAATGTACAATAAATGTTATTCAATTAAAAATTTGTCTTTTTTGCTCTTGTCTGCCTTAAAATCAGAACTTTATCTTGTTGCGACAATTATGGCGCACCCTGTATATCTATAAATTTTATCGATTATATGCCACATTTTTCATTTTTAAAGAACAACCTAATATTCTTACATAAAGCACTCCACAAAAACAAACTATCCCTCACCTTGTTGATCATTAGCCAAGTCCAAAGCTAGGTTGATTGCGACTAAAACTTTTCGAGTTAAAGTAAAATACTTTTATATGTTTGACAATACACGTTTTTTAAGCGGTAACTAACCATGGTCTTCGGCAGTTAGCGCTCGGCTTGCTGAAGCTAAATTTAAACAGTTCACCCTTTGTGTAAAATTCACAATTATGAAATCTCTGTTTGAGCCAGCAAAACCTCATGATTCACTAAGATTCTATTCATTGTTTGTACAATCTTGCAAGAGCGTGTCTTGTGTCTTGTCAAACCTCTTCCACTGCCACTACTAACAACAGAAGCTCTCCCACTGCCACTCGACGGTTTCTGCTGCTGCTTCTGTCGACGAAGTTCTTTAGCTCGCTTTTCAACTCCTTCATTGAAACGCTGCTGAGCTGCCATTTCTTCTCTTAGTTCACGTACTCGGCTTGCTTTTTTCTTACTGCGATTACTTTTTCATCTATTTGTTGCTGTTCAGAGCGGAATTGTTTCTCATGTTGTCTCATCGTTGCCAGCCTAGCCCACAATTCCGGCGCGGCCGGTGTTTTGGATTTCCTGATATGATGCTCCATTTTGGCTTTCTCTGCCTGCACCTTTTCAATATTCTCAGCTATTTCACTTTTTCTCTCTCGAAGTTTTCTAATTTGACGTTCTCCATATTGAAATTGTGCATCTTGAGTTAAAGTAGCCACATCAACGATCGGCAGCTATTAAAGCCGTTTTGAAACGAAGAGGTTATATATTTTTACCCAATCTTTTGTAATTAAACTATTTTTAATACTAAAGTCTGCGTTTAACTGAAAAAAGCGATTCAAAAGTCAACGATACTATATGAATTTCTCCGTAGGTTTCTAACAAGCAAAACTAAACCTTCCGTCCCTTATGGTATTTCTATTAACACTAGCGTCAGGTTTTGAAAATCGTTAACTACCTATTTGCTTTTTTTTCGTCAATTAGTAATCTTTATCAAGAAATTAATACAAATTTATACACACCGCCATTGTGCAAAACTTACGTCCAGAGGTTGGTGAGTCCGACCTCGGACCTCGATCTGTGACTAGCCGAACTGTCCCGGACGGGCCCGGTTTATCTGTTGGCATACTCCCCAAAACCAGTACATACTCAAACAACGATAGATACAGTAAACAGTTCCACATTTGCAAGAATGTTGAAAATGACGTTAACGATTTTTATTGCTTTTGGAGAGTCAAATTAATTACACGTGGCAGAGGTGAACGGAATAAAAGCTTGCTCAAGATTCAACATTCGTTCATGAAGGTGCGACTGGAATAATTAGCCCAATAGCACAAAACAAGTCATAAGCCGAATATGTGTTGGTTTTGGGGGATACAAACAGAACACACTTTAATAAAACGCCTTTTGAGCTCAAGCTTTTCCTCCAAGTTACTATTTTTTCTAAATCTTTTTTTGGTTGTAGATTTAGATACGGTTGCCGTAAATTGTAGCTTTTTGAATGGATAACGAACATTTGGCCTGAAGGTCAGAAGCTGGCCTCTTGGAAAAATAGTCTTCCAATTGAATTTATCAACGTTAAGACACACTAGACTCAATTAAATTTGTCATTTGTCACCAAATCATCTTTACATTTGAAGGGAATTTGTTACCAAATCACTTAAATTTGTCAACAAATCATTTAAACGGCTGAATATCTTCACATTCACAATCACTAAGATGAACAAAAGTAAAAACTTTATTTGTTGTAATATATAATGATCAGGTATACCGAATTCGTCTGTTAATCTTCGCATCGAACAGCGTTCGCTGGTTGGTGGTTCATATTGTTTGGACCGCCAGTCCAAATCCATCGATCTCCGTCGGAATTGCAGTAAAAGAGGGCTCTCGTAAAGAGACTGCCAATTTCGGTGCTCCCGTCAAACTAAAATGAACGATAAAGGTTAGAAACATTTTGCTTCTCGTCACTGACAACATTGCATTTAAAATTTCTAGGAGATGAACCACAAACGGCCATTTGTGATTCTTGCTTCTTATTTATTGATAGATGTGCTTGAATACTAATACATGATTGTCCAGGATTACGGGGACTAGGATTAGCTTTGATATTGCATATTTTTGTTTACAATTTATATATTGTTTTTGCCTTTCTTTAAGTTTATTTTATTTAATGAATTATTTACTTACTATTTTTTTCTCAAAAAATGTCTCTTTTTAAAATGGCCAAGATGTCAGTGTACCGAGATGCGATCATCGACCTACACAAGCGTGGCGTTCTGGTGATGGATATCTCTAAGCGATTGATGACACGCAAACAACTTGTTTACAAGGCGATCAAACGCTTTAGGAAGAAATTCTGATCGTCCCGGACGTGGTGGTAAAGCAACCGTTGTTACCAAGGCTAATCAAGAAGGCCGAGATCAGCTACGCTTGAAAGCCATTCGCTCACAGGTCAAGATGGCAAAGAATATGGGAATTGCTTGAACTTCTATAGGATGTATTGTCAAAAATCGTCTTGAAATCAAAGCTTATAAGTTTTCCAAAAGCTAATTGATTGGGCACCCGCACACAAAGCTCGCATCGTTCAATATTTGTGCAAGCAGAATTTCCCCAATTTTATCGATTTTAACCAGTGTCCACCATCAAGCGGACCTCAACCCTCTCGATTATTCTGTATGGAGTGTATTGGAAGCAAAAGCTCGAAATCCCATCCAACAGTCGATTCTTTGAAGAAAGCCCTTCAGAAAGCTTGGGACACCTCAGTTGAGCTTGGGACACCTTCAGTTGGACACACCTACCTTCTCGCCACCGTGGATGCGTTCCCAAAACGCCTCCAGCCGGCCTGTGTTGCCGTCAAGGTTGATTGGCAACACAGACGTCAAAGATTGGCAACACAGACGCCTGTGTTGCCAATCTTTTTGAAAAAAAGTGAACTTTTATGTTAAATTATTGTATTAAAATAAATTTTTGCTGCTTTGATGTCATTTTAATGTAAGTTGTTCTTTAAATCCTCAAGTTCTTTATTCCCCATAATGCTGGACAACCCTGTATAACGACGAAAACCAGTACTGAATTACTTAACAAGAAGAGGCAATAGGCAAGAACTTTCTAAGGGCTAATAAAGCAAAGTAAGTTGAACTTGCTACAAACCACTCGAATCCTTCGGCATCTAATCGAAATCATAGCACATTTGGTTGTTGTCGTGTCCCAGGGAAGCAATTTAACTGGAAAATTATGGTACTTAGTTAAATTATTATACTCAATAAGTTCTTTCTAATCACTTGGAGTTCTCTAATCGATTTCTACTTTGTATCTACGGAAAATTCAATTCATCTGCGCACATCTGAGAGACTTAAAACGATTACAATAACCTTCAAACTAGGTCTTCGTTTTTCTGAAATGCGTAAACAAAAAAGCATTTTAATCATAAAGTTCAACGACTTAGAAACCTTCCAGAAACCCCTTATACAAATTTTTCTGGGCTCTCTTTGTGTTTAGTTCACAACCTGTTCCATCCCACACATCGACATCGAAGCCCGGGTTATCGAGGGTGCAGTAACGACATTCTAAAATGGCAGAGTTGTTAGACTTTTTGCTACATTTTATTAGATTTGAAACACAAACTAAAACCAACCTTCAGTGGGAAAGCCTTGGGCAGACACCTGAAAATCCTTTAATTACCGTATTACCTCTAATAACTGCACCCCTCCAGTCAAAATTCACCTAGCTGGGGACCACCTCGAAAACCAACTTTTTGCTTGAGCTTTTTGCTCCAAAACATGTGTTTATGAGTATATTTTTATATTCCAAAAAGGTAGTGAAATCCGTTTGACCATTTTTGAAAAATTATTGAAAAGTTTTTTTTCCAAAAATGGTAAGAGGGGACCACATGGATCTTTGGACCTTGATCCAGTATGAGAAAAAGTTTTCATTTTAAACGCATTCTTCATAGGCTTTAGAGCAATTTTTATAGGTTTCATGGGTTGTTAAAATAATTTTTAGAAAAGTTTTAAAAGATTTTTTGATGGGTCCCTTTACCAATTTTCCGGGGGAGTCCTAAAAAATCGATTGAAAAATAATAGGCAGGTATTAGAGAAAATACGGTATGTGGTTATTGCCGGATTATCCCTTCTTTTATTATTTTATTTAGTTCTAGAGCTAATTTATCTTGGATGCCGGCTTTAAGACAAAGCCAGCTATAAGGTAGCCTAGTTTAGAGAAGATTAGACTAGTTGATTGCTAGTTTTCTGTCTGGGTGTTGTGCTTGATAAGAAGGAAGAATTAAACCTGTTGCAACACAATCACCAGGAAGGAAATCACGAGAAGAGCCCGTTGCATTTGTCTCAAAATTTTGGCGCAAAAATGACTCAAAGTGAGCTATTTATTGCCCTATTGAGAGCACTCGAAAACACATGAAAAAAAAATGATTAAACCAAAATGAAAGAGTGTTTATCAAGAGACAGAAACGAAGCGAATGGTTTTCATATTGAATAGTTGAATAGCGAATAGTTGAGAGCAGCAATGTTTTAAGCGGGAAACGACAGTGACTCAGTGTAGGAGAATCTCCTGTAACGACTCCAAAGGTGGACTTGCACGGAAAGAAGGCAATGTTATGTGTTTGGTGGAATACAAAGGAACTTGTGCACTTTGAGGTGCTCAATCACGAGCAAAAAGCGAATTCTGAACTCTTATGTTCAACAACTTGAGCGGATAAATCAAGCATTTCGCCAGCAGTGGACTAATTCGGGCAAAGTGTGTCGCCTTCAAGATAACGCCCGCCCACACAAGTTGCCTCAAGAGAAACTTGAGGATCTGGGTTGGGAATCTCTCCCTCACCCGCCGTATTCCCAGACCTCGCCCCTACGGATTATTTATTTCGAACGCTGCAACACTCTTTGGCGGGGAAGAAGTTCAAAAAGCACGATGAGATCCGAATCTGGGTGCGCTAATACTTTAATAGTCAAACATCCCAGTTTTTCGAGAATGCGATTCGAGATTTGGAGGAGAAATGGAGAAAGACCATCAAAAATAATGGCGAATATCTTTTGGAATAATTGATGTTTTTCGCAGTATTTTATTAACAAAGTTGTTATGTAGAAAGCAGCGGTTTCATTCGGTGCAACCTTATAAAATTATTAAAGAAAGGGCGATGTGAAAAAATTTGAATTTATCTTTCTATCTTGTCAAAAAATTGACATTAACACCTTCGTTTTCATGTCTCGAAATGCACTTGAAGTTCTTCCGAACTGTCGTAAATGAGCCATGACATTGTTGGTTGTGCCCTGTTTTTGTATTGCTAACGATAATCTGCTGTATGGCTACGGTTCAACTGAAGAATATTAGATTTTGTATAGAAAATATTTCCCATTTGAACCAACACATCAAAAACAAAAACAAAAACTCCAAATCACTACTGGTAGGAAGGTCAAGGTGGCATCAGAAAAATGGTTTTCTGTTAAAACGAAAACTCGTTAAATTTAAGAGAATTCTGGTTTTTTTTTGCACAAAATTTTACGATCTCCTGTGATTCATGAAAGAAACCATACATAAAAAGTCGTTTAAGCTGTTCATGAGCTTAAATGCTTATGAAATCTCCATAAAACTGATAGAGAATCTGAGAGTTCGTAAAAAATGCCGTTATAGCTTCGCGTTTTCGACTTTCGTTCTTTGCTCGGCGATGCTCTTTAAGGAAATTTTGTTGTGAGACTTTGAAACAGATGAATAAAGTTTAAAAATCTCTTACCATTGATTTAAACTGATAAAAAGTCCGCCAGAGTGGGCACACTGACTAGGAATGGCCATTGCTCATGGAAAAGAATCCATACGGGTCTATACTATATCAGTCCTACATCCAAAAAACACAAAACAAGTAAAGGTAAAATTTTTTAACTATTTGACATGGATAGATGACCCCACCGTCAACATAGATCACGTTTCATTGATCACTCTACAATCCAAAAATAAATTTGTGCTGAGATGAGACGGCTGATGTGTGGGTGGCAGCTGGGAACACAAAATTCTTGATCAACAGAAACCATTAAAAATTTTTGAAAAGCTACACGTTCTAAAAGTGAAAATAATAGGTCATTCTACAAAACTTTGAGACAATTTGTTTGCATAACTTGCAAGAAGTCATTTATAAAAGTCGTGTCGGTGCAAGAGTTTCACCAATTATTGGAAACTCTCGAAATGAACGCATTCCTCGCCTCAGCTCTCGTGGCTTTGTCCCTTATCCAGGTTTGTCCCTTATCCCTTATCCGGTGGCAGTTAACGGCTTAAACCTTAGCCATGGAAATAACAAGGATAACTTTACTTTTACACAGTTTGCACCGCCAATGTTAGTTCTTTAGGCCTCTTTAGCAATCCTAAAATTGGCTTGGCTTATAATAAAAAATGAAATTCATCAAGTGTCGATAAGGTTTGCAAAAATGTCGACAAAACTTTGTTCTGTATTATCTTACCCTCAATCCAGATCACCATCGCTGGTTGTCCCCAAATGCCGACTGGAGTCGTTGCAACTAACATTGGAGGCAAGTATTCTCACTGTAAACTTTCTAAGTTACAAAATTTTAGCATCAGTCGGAGGTTCCTGCCCGGAGACGGCCACGTGCTATACCAAGAACAAAGTAGAGGCGTGTTACGTTGTGGTACGTTTGAGCAACTTCTAACTTTAGGTCTTTAGGTTTAGCTTTACCGTCTTGGTCTAAAATTAAACAGATATGAAGAGTTATTTAACCGACTACTTAATCTCTGAACTACTTTGAAACTATGATATGCTTTCAATATTATCATCTTCTTTTCAGACGTCAACTCCGGCATGCCCGAGATTCCCCGCTGGATCGAAGGCTCAGAGCATTGGCCGTAAGTTTTTCTTTCTTCTTATTTTCATCAAGATCTACTGAACAAAAACGTAATTTAGCTGCTCTTGCTGAAACGTGTTTTATTGGTCAATGCTACTACAAGAATGGCTATTCTGATTGCTACATGTGAAACAATACTTAAGAAACATCTTGAGTGGAATTTCGAAAATAAATATTGAAATAAAATATGACTTGAATTCCTACAGGCTAACGCAAAGAATGTGAAGAATTCTATTAGACAGAGGCAGTCATTCACTCCACAGCTGACCGCTCGATGCTCCATAGATTCTTCCATCCGCTTTGCAAAGTGCGACTCTTTTTAGATTTGCGACGAGAAATCGTCGATACGGTTTTGTTACCATCATCATCACCAATGCATTCAATGCGCCGTGCGTTGAAAGCATAACAACGAAAACCGAAGTGGGCTCTGCAAGATAAATTAATAATGAATACTAAACTGGATTCTCAACTCAAGTTGTCTCAAGATGCTCACCCTGAAGATTCCGTTCGAGACGGGTTTGAGCAAGAATGGAAAAAATGTACAGTGGAATCACGTAGCCAACTAGAGGTACAATTGCCTGGAAGATTGTGTTGATTTTGTGCTGATAACATTTCCCTATCTTTTTTACTTGTATAATCAGAGCGACAATGGCAAAGAAGTGGCGCTTTCTCGCGCTATCGTTCAGCAAGTTTCTCGATCGTTTCAACCTTTCAAATGCCCACCAAATGACCATAATATTTACGAACATGTAGGTAACGCCGGCTGCAAAAAAATCCCCTTAAAAACAACGCCAACAACCCACATATCGCCCAATACAATTGACACCAAAAAAAATTCGGGTTTATCCAGTTATCAAGCAGGAAAAGATTAAAATCGTGGTCGAGTGTCTCATGCCAGTTGAGTACATGCTAAAGTTTGACTAAATTTAAGGATTTTACTCAAAATCTTTCACTACGAACAAACTAGTAAAAGACTAGGCGAAACTTACATAGGCGAAAACATAATAACTCCAATCGTAGCCTCGAAGAGAACCGGAGTCACAGTCTAAAAAATCTATTTTGTTATCTTTAATCTATTTTCTTAGCAAATAGATTTTGTTAGCAAATCTATTGGGTTAGTGAATCGAAAACTGCCGGACTTTGAACTAAAATTTATTCAACATAAAACCATAAATTCATTCCAAATAATTTCCATTATTATTGACAACTTCTGCTCATTTTACAGGCAATCTGCGGATTCCTCTTTCGTGGTAGGATTTTGGTTTTGAATCGAAAAACTTTTAGAGCCAATCTTTGACTGTTTCTTCCGAATCGAAGTGTTCTCCCGCAAGCACATTCCTCATGATCCGGAATAAATAGTAATCAAAAAGGGCGAGATCCGGACTGTATGCGGGATGCGCCAGATCGAAACTTGGCAAACCATACTCGACAGGTTCTTTCGGGAGGTGAGTCCTCCCCATTTATCTTTTTAATATTAGCAGCTGCCAAGCCTGCACTGTGCTCTTGTAGGAACTCATGAAGCATGGCATGACAAATATGTCCGGTGGCAGATTGTCGGGTGCAATAGAAGAAGTGAAGAAAAATGCCACAAAATCAAAAGCTGGAAGCATAATTTTTCCGCAATAATTTGAGGAAAGGTTTAGAACCAAACCCCGTTTCAGCTGGTTCAATGCTGTTGTTTTTTTTATCTGCGAGTCCCGCGAAATAGCTCGCAGTTTTCAATTGACCAACCCAATATTTTGCTAGCTTCCAAAAGTTAGTTTACCACAATCAAATTTCTGCCTCGTCTGATCGGCCAACAATTCTCGTAGAGCACCATCAAACGATAGAGGAAGCCAATTTGAATGGAAGCCATACAAAAGTTTACCATTAAAATAGCACTTGCCTAGTTAAAGCGCTTTTTAAAATGTTTCATCAATACAAACTGCAACAAAGCAATGATATTTATGGTCGGCCTCCCATCGCCACAAACGCACTCGTCCCACACCGCCCACAAGCGGAAAAAAGGAGAGCGGTTGTATCCAGAATGCGACAACCAAATCCGAAATACTCGCACAGATCTGTGAATTTTAAGTAATATTGGTTTCCTTAAATTTTAGCCTATTTGTTAGCTGTTAGAAACCCGTTCTTTTACAAGACTCACCAATAGATTGGGTTGATCGTGAGGAATGAGAATTCTAAAAGTGGATAACTTTGAAAACTAGCGTAACCATTTTTCTCTTGATTTTTTACGATCCATACGTTTTTGGAGTTTATACTGAAAGTTTTTTTGAGTAGAATTGGATGAAATGGAAAACAAAAAACGAGTAGATTATGATAGTTTCCCAGATGTCCATCTTTTAGAAGACACATTAATCAGAATCAGAATCAGAATCAAACCCACCAAAATGTTGAACAGACACCATTTATAATTTTTCATTTCTTTTGTTGACTTCTTTATGATACAATAGGCTCCAAGACAGGAGCTAATAATCGAGGCCACTCCAGCCGTGCGATACCAAGGCACAAGACGATCGTACATCGCGACGTTCATAGTCAAGTTCCGAGACGGTTCCGTGAAATTATAGACAATCCCATGGAATTTGAAACTCAAACTGGACATGATAAAAAACACAAATAATTTTTACAAATATTTCTCAACTTAGGTCTACATTTTTTGTTGTTTTTCGCTTATTTTTTCACCTGCCAAAGAGAAAGTTTTTGCTAGAAATCGACTTTTAATTACAAATACATATGCTTTGATGTACTTTGCTCAACAACAAATTTTGCTTTTGGTGGTAAATTGAATACCTTTCAAAAAGGGCTGCGTTTTTCAAGAAATTCAGTCAATAAATTTTAGAATTTTAGAAGTTTCTCTTCTTCATCGTCTCAATGGTGGCCAAGTGGCCGAGTCGGATCGATGAGCATTTCGGCGATTTTCACAGATTTTCTGGAATTTTCGAAACTTTACATTATCTCTGTGTACAGCAGTTTTTTGTAACAAACTCAGCAATCAATCAACCTGTTTCTAACTCTCTCTTTTTTTGTTTTTCTTCAACTCGATGGCTGAAATGGGAAATGAGAGATGCCTAAAAGCTGTAGGGCAAAGAGGGACATCACCTCCCATCCAAGTGAGTTTAGTGTGGAACGAGTCTTCTTCGAAACATGCTGTCTAGCATTATCATCTTGAAGTATGAGTTTTCTCTTAGGGTCTTTTCTCTGGCAAAGATTTGGCTGGCTTGTCAAGTTGCTTCGAGTATTTGATTGAGTTGAGGGTTGTCTTGCTATCCAAAAGTCCCCAGTAGATAGGCTCTTCCAAATCCCAGAGCACCGAGAGCATAAACTTCTTCTCATGCACATTTGGCTTGGCGTCGGGTTCGAGTTTTTCCCCTCAGCAACCCGGTGCCTTCTCCAAAAGTTGACAGTTAGAATCCATTATCATCCCTCATCACAATCCGTGATAAAAAAATTTGCGCTCTTATCGAGAAAGATGAGCGGCACTGATTTCTGGCACGTTGCCATTTCTGTGTGTCCATTAAATTATGTGGAATCCAAGTTCCTAAGACGGTTTAAACCCAAATGTATGCAATTTTCAAGTATTATTTTATGATCAACTGTGATAACTATTCTGCTATTTCGCGAAAAGAAAGCCTTTTTTGGGTTGAAAAATTTCGAGCAACTTGGCATTATCCACCTTGAATGCTGGATAATGCCTGCCCTTTATCTTCGAGGATTCATCCCCTGAACGGAATTGAACAAACCAGTTTACACGGCTGATCTATCTACATAAGCGTTCTCAATATTAGCTGAACACTAGAGGCCCTTGTGTCCTTGTAAAAATTCGTACAACATAACGTGTCGTTTTTTAAAGATCTCAAGGTGGTAGTTTTTCATTAGTTAGAAGAAAGTAAAGTAAAATTCCAAAAAGCAAATATGTTGAAAGTGAAAGTCCATTGTTTTCACAAGAGTAAATGTTCACTTTCCTATTTTCCACAAACTCCTCTCCCTCATTTTTGTTTAGATCTATGGGATTTAATTTGAAAAACGTCACAAGTCATATCCGCCAACCCAATACTAACAAGGTTTTACTGTACATTAAAACCTAATCGTCTCACCTTGTCACCCAACTCGCATTGACAAGTGCTGTCTCGACAAGTTCTTTTTCTAAAACCCATCTAAAGAAACGAGAATTCCTTTGAAGCTGATAAAAAGAGTGCCTCCCGAGAGCAACGTCGATGCTCGATCGATTCAACACAAGAATTTCGTAGCTTAGGATTTTGTAGCTTAGACTTTACTAATAAATCTTTTTGTCAAACCGGCAAACAGTAAGCATTGCTTCAGACAACAAAAAAACTTGAACGAATCGAGGCATTCAATGAAAAAAAACAGTACAAAAACGCTGGCTAAACTTCGATAAAATGAGATTTCCTTTGACTTAAAATTTACTTGCAAATCACTTTTTCTAGTGCAAGATTTATTTTTTGTATAATAGTATTTCAACGTGCAAAGTGCTTGGAGGGTTGGAAAATGGAAAAAGTCTTTTTCTTTCATTTTGAACCTTATCGGAAAGTTGGGCGTGGAGAGATTAGGACACAAATCCGTGGAAAAGACTGCCTTTCCTTTTTAAATGCACCGCTTTTGTCAAAATCCTTCATTTTTTTTCGCATGACATTTGTTAGCACTTTATTATGCGATTTTAGGTCTCCTAAAATATCGCCATGATTTTTTCAAAAATTTTAATCAATTGAATTTTTTAGAAAGTAACGTCCGTCTAAGCGAAGTCTAAGCGTTCGTCTAACGAAACGCAAAAATGCCAATCACTGCAAAAGGAGTAAACTCTTCAGCTACAGTTTAGACTTTACCAGCGTTTAGGCGGTTTACATTGTCTTGACTACTATCAGCCTGATAATCGTCGCTTTAGCTGTGGTAGCTGTCGGCACTGTCGTTATTTGGGGCTTGTGAGTTGTTTGGGTACTCAATCAATTTCTCCACTAATTCATAGAGCCGACTGGGGTTGGCTTTGGTTTTGGACTCTGCCAGCGGGGATATTCTGTTGTTTTGCTATCGCTGATTTCATTTTGCTCGCTTTTTCGATCGTTGGAGTCGTCCGAAAGACAAGTGGTAAACTCATTCCGGCGCTCGTTGTGACGGTAACATTCAGCGTGTTTCTCGTTTCATTTTTTTTCAGGCACTGGAAATCGTATTCCACGTGGCAGGGCCGATCGCGTTCATCGTTTACGTTGCAACAAGTTATGACTTTTATGTAGAGTCTTGCGAGTGGGGCCTTTTTGTAATCGGAGAGCTCAGTAATTTAACGTTGTCGGTGAGTTTAGGAAAAGTTTGGTTGTGTTTTAACAAAAGAATGTCAAGTGGGCAAGGTGGTCAAATGGCATAACACTGAAAACAGATTCGGAATCAGTGTGAAATTCTGAGTCGAATGGTATACAATCTGTCAAAAAATTATAGACGCACCCTGTTTGTTGCTAGTTTAGAGCCGGACGTAAGTGCTAGTCCAGTGAAAAGTATTTTTTTAGTTTATTTAATGTAAAAAAAACAACCCATGCAAATTTCAAGTCATTTCACACATCCAAAGTACTTTATCGTACAAAAAACGTTTTATCAGCTGTCAAAAAATTATAGACGCACTTTTATTTTATCAAGAAAAAGTTAACAGAAATAAAAATAACAACACAAACCAAATAAATTAATAATGTGTGGCCCCTCCTTGTTTTAGTCCAACTTCAAAAAGACGTCTCGGCATCGAAGAGACAATGTCATGGAGCGCTGTTGGCTGAAGCCGGTTCCAGGCTACTTGAATGGATTTCTTGAGTTCAGTTACGCTCAAATGTTGCTTGTTTCCGTTGTAGACATCTCGAACAACTGTCCCCCACACATTTTCAATCGGGTTCAAATCGGGGCTGCAAGCGGGCCAAGCGAGAGTGTCGATTTTCGATTTTGTTAGCCAATCTCTTATGGAGCAACTTGCATGAATACTCGCGTTATCGTGCATAAAAGTAAAGTTATTGCCCGGATTGTTGTTCAGATAGACGGCTAGATGTTTGTTCAACAATTGTTGATAGTCAAGCGATGTCATCCGGGTCGAAATAAACTCTAAGCCGACCAGCTCATCGTCTCGAAAGGCTCCCCATACCATACATGATCTACCTCCAAAGATCCTCGTGCTGAAGACCATGCCCGGCTTTCGTGAATCCATCCAATATCCTCGAAAGCCATCAGCACCATCAAAGTTGAACTTCTTTTCGTCACTCCAAATGATCTAAACATAAAGTATATAAGAAATACTAGTAAGCTAACTCCTTCCCATTTGGTCTTCTGATTCTTTTGAGCGAAATCGATATGGGCGGCTTTATGGTCCTTTGTAAGTCGTGGAGCTTGCTTCATGAGTTTGTATTTGAGCATTGAAGATCGTTTGACAACGTTGTGCACAGTTTGGCGAGTGACCGAAAGCTTCATCTCCTAGCGAGCCTCTTCGAGTGATGTCGTCGTGTTGGAAAGACGTCTCGTAATTGCGCATTCGTCTTGATCGGCCAACTTTTTCTTCCGGCCCCGTGTTTCTTTCTTCTTAGGAGTCACTTTGGTCTTGAGATACGTGCGAATACACTTCTCAGAACGTCCGATGCGACGAGCAATGTCCCTGTTTGAGTGACCAAGCGTGTGGAGCACATCGATACGCGTTTTTTCCACTAAGTATTGTTTTCCAAGTGGCATATCTGAAAATGAAAAACATTTATAAACATAACTAATAAGCAAAAAAAATGAGAAAAAACTAACCATTATCGATAGAATAAATCGTAAAATTTAAGTTGCGTCTATAATTTTTTGACAGCTGATAAAACGTTTTTTGTACGATAAAGTACTTTGGATGACTTGAAATTTTGCATGGGTTGTTTTTACATTGAAAAAACTAAAAAAATACTTTTTACTGGACTAGCCCTTATATCCGGCTCTAAACTAGCAACAAACAGGGTGCGTCTATAATTTTTTGACATATTGCATAGTATTTGGCCACCTTGCCCACTTGACCTTCCCTTGTAATTATGAAAACTGCTATAAAATTCTTTAATAAGCTGTGAGATTTTTGATACTGTTTACCGCCTATTTTTAATCTAAATAGCTAGCTAACAAAGTAGTAGTCGGCTTGGATCATAGTTTATGATGAGTCAAAGTCATTTAGATAACTCGCTTCATTTTTGGCCGCTTGGCATACGTTGAAATGAAAGCTCTGAAACGGCTAGGACAAGTTTCGAGTGTCGAAAAGGAGCTTACTGAACAAAACAAACAAAACGAGTCTCTTCAATGGACCTAATTGCTTCATTTGCCAATAAATTAATATTGCTAATCGCTAATCCATACAAAGAGCAAAGTTTTTTTCGTGAGCCAAACATTTGAAGCTTTTTATTAAAGTTGTCCTTCTCAGGTAATGCCATTTTAAAAAGTGCACTTTTGTGGCAAAAGTTCAAGATATTCAATTGTTTGCCGCCCGCCCTGCCCACGCCTTTGACCCCGCCCGCCCGTTGACCCCGCCCCTTGAAAGAGGCGGGTGGGGCGGGTATGTTTCTTTCGAAAGACATATGTAAAATGGAAGGAAAATCCCTTTTTGGGAGGAGTTAGCCTAGGATTTATTAAACAACTTTGTCTTTTACATCATTTTACATATTTCTATCGAAAAAAAACAAGGGGCGCGGTCAAAGGGGCGGGCGGGCTTTACACTCTACCCTCAAGCCCGTAAAGTTTTCTTTTTTCAAATTTATCCCTTTTCTATCTCGTGTGCGTGTGTGTTAGAATTGGGTTGTCTTGTAACGTAAAAATAATAGTAAAAAGTTTTTTGTTGACTGTAAATAGCAATCATCCACTCCAACTCTTTTAATTTTGTTTATGGTAATTTGTCAATTTTTAGCTTCCAACAAATTTGAGAAATCTATTTTAAAACTCTACAACTTTTTACTATCAGCAATCCAATTTCCATCCTTTTGTTAAGAAAATTTCCTCATTTCTCAATTTATACTTTCTCATTTCCTTCCCGCTTGGTTCACTAAAAAATGTTGGACAAAATTTTTGACTTTCCTGGCAAAACTGTTGTGGCTCTTTTCTCCTCCGCTCTTTACAAGTATAATTTGTAATAAACTTTTATTATTGCACCTGTTAAATGCTTTTTGTTGTTAAATACTCTCAACTTCTCCTTACACACGCTCAAACAACATTGAAGAAGTCAAAGCGAAGGAAGTCAAAGCCAAGTCAAAGTCGAAGAAAGTCAAATCAAAACGGCGCCTTTGTAAGGACGAGATCACAAGAGAAGTCAATGTGCTAAATGTAATTTGTTATTAGAATAAAAAACACTTTTTCTTAAACATTAGCAAACCACAAACCTTCAAATCCTTTCTGTGGACTCGACCATTCACTTAGCATCATCCCTTTCGAATCGACTGATCGGGTCTGCAAAAGAACGTTTATCGCCGTGAACGTTCTATCTCTCAGTTGAGTGTTCTCAAAATATTCTTTAACTTTTTCAACAGCCACTTCTTTGACTACAAGCTCTTCCGTTAAACAGGGAATCATTTCACCATTCTGATAGTTGTTTGGACGATCAAGGAGTATCAGTGCCTCGCGTTCAACTTTACAATTAAGAAATAAAAAGTGATCGACTAACGTGCTAGATGCCTTTAAGCGTTCAATTTCCTCCATAGGTTTGTTAAAGCTACGATTCACAAGATACCTTTCGAAAAGGCTCAAAAAATGAAAGTAAAGCTCTAAATAGTCAAGACTCTCTTTGCTGGCTTCTTTGTAGTAGAAAACAAGCATTCCGACGGGGAACGGATCGAATTTACGTCCTCTAGTCAGGTAAAACTCCTTGAAAGGCTCGAATCGTTCCAATTGGCGTTTTCTTTGACCACAGAACTCCCGTGGTGGGTTTCGCAGTTGAAAAACGTACCCGGGTATCGGGGAATTCGGGTCAATCCGAGCCTCAAGTAAATTTTTCCGGCTATCCTCTAGCCGAATGTGCTCTTCAACAAAACATTTTCCAATGATCATCATATTTTCCAAGTTTTCCTTTAAAATCTCAATAATCGTCGTCGGTTTCAGTACCTCCATTTGAAGAAAGGGCAACGAGTTTTCCCCTGCTTTCTCATGCACTAGGAATTGATTTTCAAATTCTTTTACTACCGAGAAATCCTCAGTCACGAATTGCCCTAAATTTTCATCAAGTAAAAACCATTTCTGACCAGTTGTCTTCTCCACATAAAACTTCAACCAAATCTCGGATAGAAAAGGCAACATGCGGAGCTCCTCCCAAACTCGAATGGCTTTCGCATTCTCTTGATATCTGCTCCAAGGGTTTAGCGTGGCACACCGATTGCAACCCAAGATGTTGAGAAATTTTTTGAAATGATGAACTTGTAGACAGCGAAAGGCCTGATTTAGTCCTTTACGTCTCGAATTTGAGTCACTTTTGATGAATCCATCCAGCCGAAATTCTTCGTTTCTTCCATAAACATTCGCCATTAATAGAGGGCGATATTTCTTCGGATTCTTCGATATTTCTTTTATTCCAAAAAAATCATCTTTATCTTTCTCTTGTTTGAGCAAACTTTTCAAAATGGCCTTAAAAGGCTCTAAATTTGTTCCGGAGAGAAGCTCAACGAACTGAGGTTCTGGTTTCTCATCACTCTCAGCGGGCAAATAGTCCTGCCGTGTCACCTTATATGGGCAAATCCGCTCCTTTCGCTCAATGTTTGATTGTGGCATAAACTCAAGCATGTTGACAGAATCGAAAATCTGAAACGTTTAATTTGATCGATCGAAAAATGTCATAACTTTACTTGTTTGTTTTCTTTAAGTTCCTTCAGGACTTCTTGACCAGTGGGCCGCGAATTTCGATTGAAATTTGTGCATCTAAAATGAATTTGCTTCCAGTTATAGTATAAAGATTGTTTTCCCGAACGAAGACCTTAATGAACAAACCTCTGGACGGTTACACTAATTGCTTCTTGACAACATCTAAAGTATTTTGAATTAACTTAACCGTTTCTTTAGTTTTCATTACAGTGACTAGTTCTTAAAGATACTACAGGGTGGCTAAAAAATATTGTCGTTTTTCAAGCGCTCATAACTTGCCATGAAATCACTTTAATAACAAATTTATTGAAACAAACAATGTAAAAATAAAAAAACAAACAATGTAAAAATAAAAAAACAAACAAAGCAAAAAACATAAATTATAAAAAATTTTTTTAATTCCCTCCTTTAGCTTTCACACAGGCCTTCACAACGGGAAACTACTGAATCAACTGTGTCCCGCAAGTACTTGACATCAAGATTGGGCCAGGCAGCAATCAGTTCCTTCTTAAGTTCAGCGAGATTTGTGATTTTCTTGCTATTCAGACTTTCTTCTAAGCAGCCCCATATCGAAAAATCTAATGGGTTGAGATCCGGCGAATTGCTGGGCCATTCTTTCCTTGAGAGTGAGAGATTCTGAGAGTGAGAGATGTGAGAGATAATCGAAATCCTAAGAAATTCTTGTGTTGAATCGATCGAGCATCGACGTTGTGGGAGGCACTCTTTTTATCAGCTCCAAGTGAATTCTCGTTTCTCTAGAAAAGGTTCTAGAAAAAGAACTTGTCAAGACAGCACTTGTCAATGCGAGTTAGGTGACAGGGTGACACGATCAAGTTAGGTTTTAATGTAACGAAATAATTTTCCTCATTTCTCCATTTATACTTTCTCATTTCCTTCCCGCTTTGCTAACTAAAAATGTTGGACAAAATTTTTGACTTTCCTGGCAAAACTGTTGTGGCTCTTTTTCTCCTCCGCTCTGTACAAGTGTAATTTGTAATAAACTTTTATTATTGCACCCGTTAAATGCGTTTTGTTGTTAAATACTCTCAACTTCTCCTTACACACGCTCAAACAACATTGAAGAAGTCAAAGCGAAGGAAGTCAAAGCCAAGTCCAAGTCGAAGAAAGTCAAGTCAAAACGGCGCCTTTGTAAGGACGAGATCACAAGAGAAGTTAATGCGCTAAATGTAATTTGTTATTAGAATAACACACAGTTTTTCTTAAACATTAGCAAACTAAAAACCTTCAAATCAGTTCCTTTCTGTGGACTCGACCATTCACTTAGCATCATCCCTTTCGAGTCGACTGATCGGGTCTGCAAAAGAACGTTTATCGCCGTGAACGTTCTATCTCTCAGTGGAGTGTCCTCAAAATATTCTTTAACTTTTTCAACAGCCACTTCTTTGACTACAAGCTCTTCCGTTAAACAGGGAATCGTTTCACCATTCTGGTAGTTGTTTGGATGCTAAATTTGAGCTGGTGGCCGAGTGGATAGGAGGCTCGGATACGAGATGACCTATGCCTTTTTGCCGTAGGTTCGACTTCCCTTGAGGATCTTCCTTTTACTGTTTTTTTGTTTAATGCTTCATTTGTTCAATTCTAACTCCAGCTCCATATTGCTTTTCATCGGAAGTTATTTCTAAAAGCATGCATGCAAAAGCGTGGAACAAGCATGCACTCATTGTCCCAATTGCGAAAATTTTTATTGTTTCTATCGTTTTTTAGGCTAGTAAGATTTACCTATATAAATTTACGATTCTCTAAGAATTTAAATGCTATAAAAAGAATTTTTAGGTCGAGTTCAAAAGGAAAATCGTCAAGGGAGTGGAACCTACGGTAAAAAAATGCATAGGTCACTTTGTATTCGAGCCTCCTGTCTGCTCGGCCACCAGCTCACATTTAGGTGGCGGGAAAGATACCTTTTATACGTCTTCGTCCAGTCAACCATGAATGCTCGCCAGTATATGGAAATACTAGAAGGATGTCTACCTCCATTTGCTCAGGATCACATGGCACCTGGATGGTTTCTCTATTAGGACAATTCGCCGGTTCACAAGAGCAAGCTCATGATGGGTCGCACGGTGAATCTCTTAAATGGAGGAAAAGCTCATCTCCCTGGATGGTTTGCCCTTAATAATGTTTTGTTGATCAATGTGCCCCTATGTCGCCTGATTTCAACGTTATTGAGAATTTATGGGCTTACGTGAAGGCAAAGTTACGAGGAAAAGGCTTTCACACAAAAGTTGACTTATGGTTCTACATACGAAAAGTTTGGAGCTTAATTCGACCAGCAATTCTTCACGAATTAGTCGACTCAATGCCTAAACGACTCAATGAAGTGATTTTGGCGAAAGGTAGACCGATTGAATATTAATTTTTAATCTTTCTGTATAATGTTGCAAGACTTTTGCACCCAGTTTTTAGGGTATTTTTTATTAGTTTTGTCATTTACTTTTTTTTACGCTGAACTTCAAATTTGTTTTTGTAAATAAAGTGCACATGTATTATTCTAATTAAAAACAAAAACCCCCTACGAACGGGTGGCATTTTCTATAGAAAAATTTCATCGATTTTTTTGAAAAAGTGATGTTGCAAGACTTTTGTAGTATCAGGTTGGCAACTAAATAATGGCCCTTTTCAGTAAAAACAAAAAATTTATTAACAAGATGAACAAATATCAACATCAATCCAAAAGGTATTCTCCGTCATTCTTTATTACTTCTTTCCACTTTTGACGGAGCAACTGGGTACCTCTCTTGAAAAATTCTTCTGGTTGATCGTCAAAGAACTTCTGCACTGAAATTCGGACTTCCTCAAGGTCATTGAACTTTTTCTCGGCTAGAAAGTGTTGCATCGATCGAAAAAGATGGTAATCACTAGGCCCAATCACTAGGCTGTATGGCGCATGAGGAAGAACATTCCAGCCCAACTCCTCGATTTTCTCCATTGTAAGTTTTGCAGTGTGTGGTTTTGCGTTATCATGGAGAAAATGAATTGAAGAGGGTTCGAGTCCTTGAGAGCGAATTGCTTGATCTACACGATGTAGTTGAGACGAATAGAGTTCTGAATTAACCGTTTGCCGGCTTTTGAGAACCTCGAAATGCACCAACCCACGAGAACTCCACCACACACAGAGGAGAGTTTTCTTTGAGTGAATATCCGGCTTCGGCGTTGGTTTTGGGTCTTCGTTTGTGCTAAGCCACTGTCGTTTTCGCGTTCGATTATCATAAAAGATCCATTTTTCATCAGAAGTGACAATGGAATCCAAGAAGCTTCCCTTTTTCGCAAGTTTTAGTAGTATTCCAGCGGTGATAACACGAGTAGCCTTATTTTCTTCGCTCAATTCATGCGGAATCCACTTTCCACTGCGGTTACTTTTCCCCAATGCATGAAGTCGCTTTTCGATTGCAGTATGCGAAAGGCCCAATCGATCCCCTAGCTCGCGTGATGTTTGACTTGGATCCTCCTTTAAAGCTGCTTCCAAAATATCGTTCTGCAGAAGTTCGGGTCGTCCTTGGCGAGGCTCATCTTCAAGACTTTCATCCCCTTCCTCGAACCGTCGATACCATCTCTTACATTGTGTTTCGGAAAGAGCTTCATCACCAAAAACTCGCAATAAATCTCTGTGGGATTCAGCAGCTGTTTTGTCTTGTTTGTAGTCGTACCAGAGACAGACACGCATTCGATATTTGAGATCTTCCATTTCTAAACAAAATTATTTGAAAAGTATCAAATCAAGGAAAGTAAAAAACGTATAATAATGCACCAGAAATTCAGTAATATTCAATTAACAACAAGCGAGGGTAGATTAAACGCAAAAATTAAAAGATTTTATCACAAAAAGGGCGAGGGCCATTATTTAGTTGCCAACCTAATAGTATTTTGCTCAGGGGTTTTTACGGTATTGTAGTAGTATTTTGCTCAGGGGTTTTTACGGTGTTATCTCTGCTGTAATTTTTCGTTTAGGGGAGATGTCGGACAAACCGGAGAGCAGCAAGACTCGACTCGAAGAGTAAAGAGAATGATCTTAAACAGTGAAATTTTCAAATTTAGGGATATCATCGAACCATTGTTCCAAAAGGATTTCTTGTCACAGTTGCCAGAGGAGGTTTGTCTTTTGTTAAAACTTTTGGGATTAATTGTTTATTTTTAGATTGCTTATCGCATCATCGCCTATTTGACACCGTGCGATTTGACGGTTTGTGCTGGCGTTTTGCGGACGTGGCAGCGACTTTGTGAAGATTATCGGATGTGGCGACCGAAATGTTTGGAGAAAGGATATGTGAAATTTGATGCGCCAAGGTGTGTTTCAGTTTTGAGCAAATAATATAACATTTAAAAATACATATCTGATAGATTTATATTAAACTAGATCTTGCACTTCTAAGGTATAGGATGATACTGTTCTTAATTCTACAGCAAACAAAGATATAAAGCCAAAGAAAACACATGATAATGTTTCTTTAAATTAACTGGTTCACATTTTAGAAACCAATTAGAAAAAGACTCGTCACTAACTTATTTTTGTTTAGCTTTCGTTTTCTCGGAGGTTGGGCGGCCAATCGAGCGAATGAGCAGGCGGGAATCACAATCTTCTCACATATGGATCTTCAAGAAGCATATCAGAATCGACGAGAACGCGAGATCGCATATGGACAGTTAGTGACGCAACTTGTGGCTAAATTAAATCTTTTCTAGATGTTATGAGCGATCCTCATGGAAGTCGTTGTACTTGCGGAAGAAGCGAATCATTGCAAATTGGCGATCCCGAGCGATTTAATCAATCACTGTTCTAAAGGTTTGGACAAATGCTTTGGCTATAAAGATTGTTTTTAGGGCCACGACGAACATGCGATCGATCGTCTACAAGTTCACTCTGGTCGTATCGTTGCTGATTCTAATAATGATAATACGTTGCGGGTCTGGAATGTTGGCACAGCGTG
>CAUEEP010000242.1:0-41013 GCA_958450365.1 Mesorhabditis belari
AGAGAGCTCAGCTAAGCCCAAAAAAACCTAGGCTAAAAACATTTTTCTTGATCGGCGGGTAAACCTAACCTAAGTTTACGCTACCTAGGGTAATTTTAAAATGCTTATAAAAATTTTAAAGCGAAACGAATCAACAAATGGTCTTTGCTACTGTGTTCCCTTTGAATACAGCTTTCGAACAAGACCAAACTCGTTGAGAATTGAAGTTTGAGACCATCTCCCAGCAAATCCGCCATTACTTATTAGCCAGCCTAATAGTAGCTGGGCTCTGACAGAAAAGTGTCTAGGGTTTGAGGTCAAATCAGAAATTATAATATTAGAAAATCCTAAATCTCTGTTTCTTTACATTGAAAATTGAAACAATTTAGAATGTTGTTTAATAAATCACTGACAATAACCTAATAACTAGCTGGTTAGCTACAAGAGCTACTGGTTGTAAGGGACCAGAGTCAAAGGAAAGATTGATCATTTTATCCTTGACACCATTTTTGTTGACAAATGCTGTTCGTTTCATTTACTTTGAAACCAATTGAACCAATTGACGTTTCTAGGCTGATCTGAAAGGACACTTGGGCCGCCGCTGAGAAAACCTGATGGGTGACCATCTCACAACAATTCACTCACAAGAACAAGGCAACTACCTCTATGGCAAACGCCTTTGCTAACAATCAATTATAAGTTATTAACAGCTTTTTGCACACAACACTTTTCAGACTTCATCGGCTCCCTATGGTTGTGGCGGTTTGTGCTGAATTGGCTTGGCTGGCGGGGGTGTGCAGCCAAATGCCTGGGGTGACGGGTCGAAGTTCAATTGGAGGGCCGATGAAATGGAGGAATCGTCCCGTATCCCTTGTAATTATGTGATAAGTTTTTACATCTGTAGTTTTTATCTCTCGAAACCATCTGTAGTTCCTACAGTAATCGCTACATTAGTTAGAGTAGAATTCTAAAGCTCTAACTAGTATTAGAGTAGTAAAAAGAAACCTTTACGCTTCCCCAGAATAAGTGAGAGTAAAAAGACTACCACCAGAGTTGAACTAGCATGACAGTCCCAGAAACAGAAAGCATTACATTTGACAAACTAAAACAAATGTATCCGTACTAACCAGGGAACCTCTTGAAGTTACATTTCAGGAGCGATATGATTCCAAAGTGCGAAATACACATCCACAATACCCAAAAAGAGGCTGTTGGACCAATTATTCAAAAATCGGAACCTTTTTTACATCAAATCACTATTATTTTATATCTTTGATCAAAAAACTACCAAGTCTAAAATTACCAAGTTGCAAAGATGAATTTTGGTGGGAGCCACAAATTCTCAATCTTCATATAGTGCCACGTAAGTCCGAGTCTTTTGCAGGGACAGAGCTTATCTTTGCGATTCTTTTGTGAATCACCGAACACACCGAACTCTCCGGTGCAAAAAACAGTCACGCTGATAGTTTCCCCTAAACTTTTTATTGCCATAATATTGATTGCGTTTCCATTTCCAACTCATTTGGCTTTGCTGGATTAATTCTTTGTTAGTGCCTGTACAAAAAGAGTCTCTGCTTCCTTTTTCTTAGAGAGCCCCATGAATCATTTTCTCTAAATCTTGGCCCTGGTCCACCAACTGATAAATTTTTACAAAAAGCCCTAAATTTAGCAAATTTGTTTTGGTATTTAGCACTTAGCATTTGGCATTTAGCAAATTTGCTAAATGCTAAATCCTTTTAGCAAAATTGCTAGATGGTAAATGCTAAATAGTTTGGTGGACCCGGGCCCTGGTCACTCAGAACTGGTCAGGTCAGTTTCAGGATTGAAAGGGCCAGGAAACTTTAAGAACACATGTAATTAGACTCTAGCAGGACCTTGACTTGTTCGAGACTAGCCAAACCTTGACAGGTGTGGCCTTGGGAAAATCACGGTTTTGCACATCTGAAAGTTCTTTTGCTCATTTGTTTGTTTTGCTTTTACGCATTTGTTGTTTATCATGCGTATTTTGTTGTTATCTTATGAGCCGGGGCCGCCCAGCTCCGGTATTGATTGGCAATGTTTGATCCGTAGCTTGGCCTGTACCAGTTCCGGACTTGGCTTATGGATCAGAATTCTGTTGAACCCTAATCGCATGTATCTGGGCTGGTATACTTTATGCCCAAAGCGTAAACACACTTTTTCTGGAGTGCTCCAGCAAGGGTGCGTTTACAAATTTTCAGCATAAATCAAAACCCAAAAGAATTTTTTGCTAAACTTTCCTCAAATTTCTGCAAAAATCTCAACAATGAGATTCTAAGGGTAATTTAATGCGCTGAGTACGAATAACGTGTCTTTAGCCTATGCTGCCAAACAAAAAAACTATCGAAACGCAATTTCGGCACTTTTCTGGGTCCGACTGAGTTCGCTAAAACGCCTGTAAAAACTTCAAAACTGTATGGGTGCAAAAGCGGTTTTTCCCCTTTTTTTTGCCTTGAATTCAGCTTCCGAATGAGCCATAACACGTGTAGATTGGTTGAGTTTAAGAACTTATCCAAAAAAAAAAACGGACAGAACACCTTCCAACCCGATAGTTTAGTGGCCCGGGCCCTTGTCTCTCTTACCAACTTTTCCCGCCAAAGAGAATATTGCACCCGAAAGGCCTGACCTCAAAATTGTTTTTAACTTTTTTTTCAGCCATTCCAAAACATATCCAATATTCTTCTCTGAAAGTAGTATTCGGCTAACTCGCAGCGACAAATGTCAACGGGTTTTCAATCAAGGTATACTTTTTTAAAAATATGAATTACAACTTTTTATAGTTGTTAAATTTCAAGAAAAATATTAAAAAGTACGAAAAAATTGTGAGCATTTTGTACTGTAATGTTTGCTAAAATTAAAACACTGTTTGGACTAAAAACTACCAAATCGCAAAGGTCAAGTATCATTTCTTCAAAAAGTTTGCACATCGTTTTTTGAGACTATGCGTAAAATCTACCAAATTGGATAACTAGGATACCTATGTTATCATTAAATGCGTCCTAAAAATTCCAGACTTCTCAATGATTTTGACGGATTTAAAACACTTGGCCGAGGGGGCTACGGATTGGTCGTCTCGGCTAAACATGTTCTCGATCGAAACGAGTACGCGATCAAGGGTATCCGTGTGAAGAAGGAGAAGATTGAAAGGGTTTTAAAAGAGGTGATTTTCGATTTTGAAACTTTATTGTGAGCTTAAATCTTTCCGCAACTCATACAACAACAGCTTGTAGAAATCTAACTCGAATTCCAACTAGTCGTGCATAGTTAAAAGCCTACTAATTCATTAAAATAATTAGAAAACCATAATTGTTTAGATTTTTCCGAGCCAACCAAGTAACTTTCAGGTACACGCAATGGCAAAGATTGATCACACTGGATTCGTCAGATACCACACTTCTTGGGCTGAAGAGCCGCCACCGGAGTTTCAGGTAGCCTCATGAAATCAAGCAAAAAAATGTCATATATTTTCAGAAATCCTATCAAACTCGAATCGAAAAGTTGATAAAGAAGGGGAATGTCGCCAATGAAGAGCACTCTAACTTGTCCAAGCCACACAAGTTTGCGGAAACGATTGGCAATTCCTCACAGGGCCCTTCGGGACCTCAGCGGATTCACAAATCAAAGTTTCTGCAGTAAAAAGTCTAACATAGATACAAACTCTAGGTCTTATCCCTTGGTGAAAAACACAATGACATTCCCTCAACGAGAAGACTCGGACTTGACCGACTCCGAGTCAGAGGAAGGCCCCCGGTGACACTCTAGCGTCTAATCTCAACAAAATACAAAGTAGCTAACTAGGCTACCGGTAGCCTTTAAAATTCAAATGCTGAACTCTCAAAAACTTATTCAATCATTTTACAGAAGTTACCAAAAAGCTCATTTACGTTGTGAAAAAGAGAGAATTATTTTTACAGAGGAAGAAAGCTCTGATGGTGGGATTGTGTTTGTGGACAGCAACGGAGAGCGAAACAGAAGTAGACGATCTTGACATTGATGAAGATGAAGCCGAGCAGGAACCGACAGTGGATGTGAAATGCTACCTCTACATTCAAATGCAAGTAAGTTAAAAGAGCAACTAAAAGTGGTACTTCCGTTTAGTATTGCCGAGAGGGGACACTGGCAAAATGGTTGAAAACCCACCGGCAACTGGCAAGTCGAAGCATCGAGAACATGTGGAACTGGTTTCGTCAACTGCTTCAAGCCATCAAATACCTGCACAGTATCAATCTTATACATCGTGATATCAAGGTTAGTTTCCTAAATAGTTCCCAATAAATTTTTCTATAGCCACTGAACATTTTCTTGGCCAATCAGAACCAGCTGAAAATCGGCGATATGGGACTTGTTTGTGAAGGAACGAGTTTTGATAATCCCGACGGTGAGCAGAAAGTTAAACGAAGAAAGTCAAACTGCATAAAAAAGTTAATCTTGGAGAAAATTGGTAACCCTTCTAAGGTTAGATAGTTAAGTATTTGTTGTCGGAAACAATAACCGACAATGTTAGATTTTAAAGTTTCAGTTAGACAGGGAATACCTAGGTAGACTTAACTTTATGTAACTTACTATATTATCCATGATTTTGCTTTATTGGCACTGCAATAGAAATTTTAAACAAACTCAATCATCTAAAGCTAAAAGACATCAAATCCTGGATTTTCCCTTGTCAACGGGACATCAATGAATATTCCTTGTAAAGTTTCAATATATTTTAGCAAGAAGAGAGCCTGAAGAGGGCAAGACGGAAGATGTTGGCACAACACTCTACATGAGTCCAGAACAGGTTAGAACTTTCCAATTGTTTTCAACCCCGTTCTCGTTAGGTGAACCGCCAAAGCTACTCAAACAAAGTGGACGTGTTTGCATTGGGAGTCGTCTTTGTGGAAATCTTTTTCGAGTTCGGCACCGAAAAGGAACGAGTCGATACTTTATTAGCTTTGAAAAAGGAATTCTTCCGGAGGAATTGCGAGGGCAAGAGCTTATAGCGCCATATACGGTAAGATTAGTCTCAAAAGTCGTTCTATTAATTAGAAAACTGTTTTGCTAGATAGCATTAGAATCTGTTACAAATAAAAAAAAGGATTAGCCGCTGTTAATTCACATTACCTTTAGAGTAAAGTGGGATATCTCGTGAGGGAAGTGTGCACAATCGATCAACGAAGAAGATTGAAATGTGCAGAACTGGTGAAAAAATGGAACAAGTCACCATTCCAATCGACTGATCCGATAAGCCGTCCTCGGCCTCCTCACTCGAGCTCTCCAACATCACCACTTCATGCTCCAGCTCCTCCTCTATCTCGCCCGGGTGTTCGTCTTCGTGGGACTGTCTCGGCTCCTCGCCTACAACAAGGACACATTTTCTTGGAAAGAATCACATTTTCTAATCGTTTTCTTTAGTTCAGTTTAGTTTTCTTTGCTTATTAACAAAATCGAGTTTTGTATCTTTCGGTTGTGATAGCTCCTATTTATGTTGGGCTTCAAAAAGTATTTCCAATGCTTGCATACTTTGTTTTTTTCGTGCTCCAACTATTAGGCTGTCCCAAAAGTTTTTGTGTGTTTTGTGCAAGCCGTTTTTGACCCAGTTGATCTAAAAATTTCTTCTAACATATACACATACTCTGAAAGCTAACACTTTTTTCTACAAGATGATTCAATTTCTTTTACAAAATACCTAATTTTCTCAAAATCGAATTTTACAAAATAGGGTACCTGACCGGGCGAACTAATGAGCGCCAAAAGCCAATTTTTAAGCCAGAATTTCGTTTTGAAACCAATTCCATTGGGAAGAGCGTAAAATTTCACCCTAGAATATATTTACTCGTCAATTTTTTTTATTTAGGACTTTGTCGAAAAAGACCATTTTTCCATTAAAAATGACTGGAAAAATAACCAAAAATATGTTCGGTGACTCAGCACGCAGCAAATAAACATATTAAAAGTTCAAAATCGAACTTTTCTTATACAATTTTTTGTGCTCTTTTCAGTAAAATTATTTCCTAGTTAGAATTCGATCAAAAAGTTGGTTTAAGCTGCTCATTAGCAGACTATCCAAATTCATATTTTCTGCTCAAAAAATTTTTAGTAAAACACGAGGCTGTTTACGAAAAAATCAAAAAAGTTACGTATTTCAAAAAACAGTCAATGCCAAATTGTTAGCTTTCAGAATATGTATATATGTCAGGAGAAATTTTTAGATTGAATGGTTAAAAAACGGCTTGCACAAAACACAAGAACTTTTGGGACAACCTAATGCTTGTCCTGAAAGTTAAATTTTCCATTTAATGTTAGTAAATAGCTTCTTGTACATTTGTGAAAAGATTTGCCAGACGTTTGAAAATTATTGTAGGTGTTTGGTTTCCTTTTTTCTTTCAAAAGACACAAGAAATAAGAAAAAAATTAACTAACACTTTCCGATGGTCTTCCTCGTTGGCTTTTGCTTTTCTTCGACCCATTCTTTTTCATGACCCCGACTGACTTTCAGACCCCAACTGCTTTTCCTTTTCGACTTCATTCTACAACTTTTAACATTGTTGTTCACTAGGTATAGTGATAGCAAATGAGGTAACACAATATTGTCATTGCCTACCGTGACCTACGTCGGAGATTTGTTCACCAATATGTGACTACAACTGCCGGGGGTAAAAGTTGTTAGAGTTGCACTTAGCCTGAAAAAGTGTTTAAAACCAAAAAATTTGAGTTTTTCTTTTCTTCAATAACTAACAAACGTTGTGAGGAATGCTAGTATCAAAGATCAACGACACAAAACATTTTTTCCAAAGCGCCCCAACCTTCCATGCACGCGTTTGCCAGAAGTCATTTATTTAGACATCAAATCATAATTACAAGTATATTCATAACAATAATTTAAACTTGTGGTAAAAATCAATCGAAAATGCCCTTCTTGCCGGCTCTCGGCTTCTCCTCGTTGACCGATTGCTCGACGCCGGAACGGGGTTTTTCTCGCTGAAAACGGGTTTATTGGATTTGAATTTGTTTTGGTATTCCAATATATTTGCAAGCTAACCGCTAATTTTTTTATGTGCAGGAAAGTGGTGTTACTTAATAACCGTAAAAACTCTAATAGAAGAGTCGGCTCTTCTATTTTTCAACACCTCCAAAGCCGTTGGTCGAAAAAGTAGGTAAAGGGGGACCATATGGATCGATTATTTTTGCTCAAAATCGATTTTAAACAATAACTCTTGGTTTAAAACGTATGAAAAACGTGTTTAAGGTAAAAGACTTTACCACCCGAGGCACCAACGATCTCCCAAAAGATCCAGTAGATCTCTTGCCACTTTTGTCGAAAAAGTATTTTTCTTTTTTTTTGAAAATCAAGTTTCCAATTTTATTGCCAATGCTAGAGTAGTAAATTTTAGGTTTAGATCTATCCCGAGAACCTCCACAAAGAAGGGAGTCTAAAGTTAATATTTCCAGGGGTCCGGAGGGGCTCTACTATTGGAGAGAGGCTATTCAAGCCACAAGGTGGCTGAAAAGGTTCTGTCCGCATTAACTGGGCGAAAATTTGAGACACTTTAGGCTTTTACAAGTATTATTACAGAGACAAATCTCCTAATGAGGACAGAACTTTTCAGCCATCTTGCGCCAAACATTCTATTCAGAGTTTTTACGATATTTATAATCAAAAATAATCTATATTGAAATAGCACATAAAGAAACTTACCAATGGTTTGGCTGGAGCTCTTTCCCACTCTCGGCACTCTCACTCAGCTGGAATCTCAATTTCAATTGCAAATGTAGTTATTCTTTTGCATTTAGAAATTAGTCTGTTTATCTAAACCATAAACAACCATTTCCAACTTTTGACAAGACTTGCTTTGTTTTTCAAGCAACAAAGCTAATTTTGGGTTAGACTAACTAAACATGTGATAA
Organism: Mesorhabditis belari; assembly: GCA_958450365.1. Lineage (NCBI taxonomy): Eukaryota > Metazoa > Nematoda > Chromadorea > Rhabditida > Rhabditidae > Mesorhabditis > Mesorhabditis belari. The sequence goes on from CAUEEP010000242.1 coordinate 7,885, forward strand.
ATATTCTCTTTCAATAAGCAGCTAAAAAGCAAACTGGCTTAATTGGCTTTAGCTAAAAGCAAAAATAAGCTTGATTAGATTTCGAACTTCTGTCCCTTCGAACTGGAAATAATACGTTCAGAAAATCATCATAACCCCCACTACCTTCTTACATGTTTACTGCCAAATGAGTTGAGTTAAAACAAAATTTTGACTACTTAAATGCATCTTAATATTTGTTTTTATAAAAGCAATATTTTTGCTTGAGATATTTAGCTATCTAACTAATTGTCAATCCCAGCTAATTGTAAAGTTTTCTTCAAAAGAACCAACCCGTCTCAGGAAGTCCCTCAACTCGTCCGGGTCCATGTCCCCTGAGTTGGTCATATCTATATACAGTATTAACTCCAGAAGATTGACAGATTGAACAGAATACAAATCATTACGAATTTCTGTGTATTTTCTGGGGCTTTTGTAAGAGCTTGGCGGCACAATGATCGACCCGTGTGATCCCCGTTGTTACTAGGAGATCCCTCACTTGGCAAAATCAAAACGTCCCCATCCCCCTTTGCGGGGCGAACTTTCCGCGTAAACAGCCTCGTGTTTTACTCTTTTTCCCCCTAAATGGAGAGTTTCCAAAGCATTATTTTCGCCTTTCTCTCTGAACAGGAACAGTTTACCCTTTAGCCGAGGCTATTTTCAAGAGACAGATAAGTAATGAAAATGAAAAAGAATGAAATAACAAAGTCATACAAAGGAACTCCCCATCTCAAAAGATCAACTGTACTTCTAAGCCCTTCTTTCTCGAAAATTTGCACCGGGAAAATGTTATGAATTTATTATACAAATTCAATTTAGAAGTTCTGAGATAAATTAGATATTTAAATTCTCAGACTTCTTTATATTTTGGCCTCCCAAAATGAGTTTTTTTTCAGTGCTACCTTATGAATAAAGGATATACAAAAAGAAGGCATTGAGCTCCAAAACCATCAGAAACAATTCTTTGCTTTTTTTCTTATCAATTTCTCCGTGTTGAATCCCATGACCCCATTTCACCTTTGCCGGGATTACCTCTCTGGGATTTCCAAGGGATTACCTCTCTACGTTACAAAAAACACCGGAAATGATTGCCCACTGCAAAACCACATCTTTCCCGGTACAAAATAATGGGTAATAACAACCGCCCTGTGAATCATCTCACGCCTCTCAGATCAACGTTAAGTTGTTTTGACATCATCTCTTGAAAAAGCTTTAGGGATCAGCTTGTTTGTGGGGATACAATCCAGATGAGTGTCACTTGAGACTAAAGTTGCTAAAACTACCCTAACTTAGAAAATCTTGCAGCTATACAAAATAAACCCAAGAATGAGCAGTTTGAGTGAGATTAGAAAGAAAGAAAGGATATGAAATTATTCACACATTTAAAAATACTGTTGAAAGGAACCACATTCTAAGCCGTACTGACTGTGTCCTCCTGTTCTCATTCTATCAGGATTCTTGTCATGTTTGTTAAATTTTGTTTTTATTATGATATTCATATTATTTTTTGCTTAACATAAATGAAGGTTTTGAACAAAATTTTTGAATATTTAGCAATTACGAAGAGAAGAGGGATTAGGGGAACACTATAAAACGGCTCTTGCAAAAAAACTTAAAAGAGAGTCGAATCCTCGACCTCCAGCTTTGCATTCCAACACGTTATTTGCTAAACTACGCAAACATTTTTTTGTCGCGCGGGCAAGCGTTATAAGAGATCAAAACTTGTTTTTTAATTTCTTTTGATTCCGATCTATTTAGCAAAAAGCGGACAGCAGATTCAGAAACAGCATGAAATTGCCATCGAATGGTCTAGGGCTCATTTCGATTGACCACCTTGATTTTGTGGATTTCCCTTGTAAATTGGATTCTTGTAAGCATAGTCAGCTTGAAACTCCGTCTGTCTGTATGTTCCTGTGCCTTTTTCCATAGTTTGTTATCTATAGAGAATTGTAAGTATCTTATAAGGTTTTAATATTACATTTACAACCTAAGACAACTACACGTTAGTAAACCCCCTTTTATAGTCAACCACTTCTATATAAGTAGCCCACAGTTTACTATTACCGGAAGCTCTGATATATTTTTGATTACAATGATTAAACAAAAACTAGCCAAACTTTATTCTTTTCAAAGCAATTATAGATTGAGCATTAGAGAAATTTGAACTCTCACTAAAGGTTCAACTGTTTCAGATCAAATCCACTTGCTCAACTTTGAGGGGCCAACCGAAAAGGCACTAAGTCAACGTGCACAATGGTTACATTGCAGCATTGGTTAAAGACATCCACGTCGTGCAGCAAGTTTACAATCAGATGACTGCCGCAGGTTGGGATTTGCACGAACGATTGGATCAACTACTTGTCGTCGTTGATCCCGGTAGGCTGCTACGAGTTCAGGACAACATCGACTTTGGTGATGGGAAGTTACTCGGAAGAGCCTGGAAGAATTCCAAGGACAGAGTTGAAAGAACACAATCTTAAGCTTCGATTGATCCGCTTGGCGTCGAATGGCCAGCTATTTGCTTTTGTGATTGATTTTAACCTTTCATACAATTGTAAAAAACTTTAATTTTTTTTCATTTTTTTCTTTATTGATAAAATTATTTGAAACCTGCAAAATCGGATTTTGCTTTAACATACCTACTATTATAAAAAGTCTTACATTCCTTCTTTTTTGGTACTTTTCGTGACATTTTTCTTAGACATTATAATTTTTTAAAGAGTTTGGATATTAGTCTTTGAAGTTTAAAGTTTAAGACGAAAGCTGTAAACAAAAAACACCCGTTGAGTTTTTAGAACATATAAATAGGATTATTTATATGTTCTGAAAATATTAAATTGATCTATTGTGCTCTACAGGAGACAAAAAGTTAACTTAGAGAGCAACAAAGCCACAGAGGGCTAAAAGTCTTGTATGCTAGCAATCCAAAAACAAAAAGCTTTGTAGCATTGCTATTGGAGGAAAGAACCACTTTTTGATAGTTTACTTTGGCATCCATTGAACAAAAAAGAGATCTCATAACCTCCTATTTTTTCCTAGCTTGTACTTGAAAAGTTTATTGTAGTAAAGCTTCCACTTCCCTATCTTCAACTCCATTTTTTACTGTTTACAAAGGATAAAAGTCAAATAGCTAAAAGCTAGTCTTTTAGTTTATTTCATAAATATCTAAGCATTTTGTGTCGTGTTTTTTATATCCAGTTACCATCAAATGAGATCAAAAACCTTTATTGTATCTTGTACTTCCAAATTTATAACAGTTTTCTTATCCCCATCCATATCTCATTGTGGTGTAGTATGGATGAGTGGTCTCTCTTGTGTACGGAGTGTATTTTTGTCGTCTGGGAATAGTATGGGATTGAAGCATGGCAGTTATTGGGTAGATTGTTGGCACATGGAGCATAGGTTTTCGTCTTTTGATGATGCTGGAAGTAGCCGGTGTTCGAGCAGTTCATTGGTAGTAGGGATAGCCCCATTGAATTCGATCCCCAGATCTCAGTTAGTCACTGAAAATGAAAGGTTGTATCAAAGCTAAAAACATTTTTTATTTTACAAAAATTTTTTTACAGCTAAACTGTTTCTTGCAATTTTGCTACCCAATACCCAAATTTTGACAGTGCACACACCAAGAAGAAATGAACGGTTTTTTTTCATTTGATTGGGTATTCATAAAAGCCGTAACCTTTTTAAAATCCAGCTTTCGTTCTCGTTAGTCAAAAAGCTCTAGTTAAAAACCACAAAATGGAGAAATTTTTCTGATGTCAACTTAAACAACAAATATTTTGCAAAGGTTTGAGTGTTTTACAAGTTTGTGGAGTCAAAGCTAACTATCTTGCAAAACTACCTAACAAATTTCAGTTTAGCTTCAAGAATTTTAATAATTTAAACAAATTTAAGAATTTTATAAAGAAAGTTGAAGAAGATATTTCAATCGATTTATTCAGATAAAAAACTTGTACTGGTCATAGTCTGCAAAAACGATTGCCAGTTGGCTTGTCCCGACGTAGATTCTCAAGTTTTCAATTGTCCAGTTGTAATAATTTTTCTATTTTTTATTTATTTATTATAAACTGTTGATACTAAATACAGGGTTGAGCAAGATTACCCGGACAAGAACTTGTTTGATTCTTATTCGTCAACCGTTCCATAAAACTCCTATAATTCTATTTTTTCTTTTTCTATAAACTCTTAGTTATCTTTAAAAAATTAGTCATCACACTTTTCCAGTCTCTTAATGTTGTTTTTTCCTACAGTTTTTCAGAAGCCAGAGGCGCTGAAAAGGGGAAAAATGAAGCTCGAACCAGCATCAATTTTACCCGATGCTTCGTGGTTCGAAGAAAAGTCGGTCGGCCGGATTTCCCTTTTCAGTAATGTCAAATAGGTTAAATGAGTAAATTTATAATCTGGAGAAAATTATACGGTTAAGTTATCTGGCTGCAAGGTTACAGCTGCAAGAACTCTTGTCCGGGTAATTTTTGCTAACGTTACTAATTAATTTTTGACCATTGAAAGTGTTATTGATTAGAAAATCAGCCTAACCGATGATAAAGCCCCGTCCCCTTTTTAAAAATGGACCTAAAAGTCAGATTCCCCATAGCCGAAAACCTCCGGGAGCTAAATATTGCGCGCAAAGTTGAATAACTTTGCCTTTTAGGGGCAAACGTAATTACGGTGCGTCGCGTTTAAGTACCCACAGATAGACGGACATGTCTTCTGCTTTATATATAGTAGATCTCTTACCTCGACACTGTCCAGCTGGTCCTGAAATACCAGCCCTCGGTATTGCATCGGTGAGTTGGCTGTTTGATAATACGAGCGCGTCCATAGAAAGTTTCGCTGTACGGCTGCCCCACTGTACGGACCGCTCGAACTGGATCCACCCCAGCCAAACAGCTGTCCATCACTCAGATGAATAAAAGCTAACAACAGTCCAAAATTATTGACATTGCAGAAAACATTTGAGCAAAAATGGGTTTAGGAATTTTCTCTCCGAGATTTCCCCTAATTTATAGTTGCAGTCAATTGAAAGTGTTAGCCGAACTCCATCGAACTCGACCAAAATTCCATCGAAAAGCCCTTTTCTCATTTGATTTGGATCTTATTGAGAAAAGAAAGCACCCGTTTTGGGGGTGACGTGTGAACTCGCCAAAGACCGCTTTGAGATGATTGGCGAGAAAAGGATGCTCTCATCAGTTCAAAGATTATTTTGAGCAAACACACCCTAAAACTCGAAGTATTTTTGTACAATTTTGTACTGGACCAGAGCCGATTTACAATTTGCAAATGGGTTTTGGCTAGAAGACAATCAGAAAACTAAAGGTTTTTAGTAATCAAAATTCAACGAGCTTTCTCTTAAGCAGGCAAAAGTATTTAAAGGTTAACTTTCCAAAAGCGTGTTGGAAGCTGGCAAAACAAGGGGTAAAGATTATGAACGGTAAGACAAAAGCCATGGATTTGCTGATCCGAACTGTTGAGCTTGATTTTACTCTTTCAGTTACAAAAAAACAATAACAAAAAACTGTTTAGTTTTTAACACATAGCAACCCCAAATAGCTTTTAACATTTGCTTAACGCAGAACCTTCTCGTAAAAACTAAGAAATCTCAGGGAAGAAATCCCTCAAACCCCTCCCAAAACTGATATTCATGGGAGAAAATAATACTCTGTTGCTGGGAACTCAAGATAACAGTAAAAACAAGTTATTGTCGCTTCTTGAGATTGTTTCCGATGGACAATCGGACACAACATATATGAAGTTAACAAAAAATTCGCAAATCTCTTCATTTTGTGAATCAAATCAGGTTTTTAATATTGTTTTCTTTCACTTTCTTTTTTTCTTCCGCATTTTTTAGGTGATGACACCCAAAAGAGGGGTTTTCTCTCAAATACGGAAAGGAAACATTCACGTGATTGCCAAGAGTAAAATCATCCACTCAACCCATCAAAGTAGAGCTCGTTTCCATGGAATTCGAACCTGCAGTGAAACTCAAGTATCGACTAATCATACCTCCCTTATAAAAGGCATCTTTTAAATAATTTTATGATTGCTGGGCTAAAAGGATCTTAGCTTAGGTAAACATAGTTAACAAAAAAGAGAAAGTTAGCATAGATAACAAAAGAGAAAGTTCAAGTTTACAACTGAAATAAGTGCTTAAGTTGAGATTTTTGTTGTTTTAATGTCCAAATTTAACCCTTTCATTCATTTAGGCAGTTGCCTTAGGGACACGATTAGGATGAAATTGTTGCTTTTTTGCAGTCGACATTTTTCCCTAAAAGCAGAAAGAGCACGAAGGAGTTTGTTGATTTTTTTACAAAGAGAAGATGGTGATTTCAAGCACCTCATTGCGTCGGATCCAGAAATTTTGTTTTTCTACTTTTTTTTATCGGGAAAACTGTATAAATTCGGAAGAGGGGCATGTACAAAAAACGAAAAACCCAAAAAAGTTTTAAAAAATGGCATATTTCGACAGAGCATCCATGCAAATTTAGAATTTTTAGTCCCCATTTGGCTTCTATTTGGTTCCCATTCAAAAAAACGTAAAAGGTAACAGACAAAATCTCGAGTACAGCGAACGCTACACCAAGTTTTTTTGCTTGAAAGTTGTGGATGCAGAACGATTTGAGTTTTCATTCCAGCAAAACCATGAATTTTTGATGACATGGGAACACCAAATCACTTTTGTCACTCATTGTTTTCAATGAAACGTTTGTTCATCTTCTTTCTCATCTGTATATCAATACAACGTGTGGAACTGCCGGAAAAAGTTTATCAGAGCAAAAACAAAACTAACTATCATATGCAAAACGGAATTACCTTAAAATTGTCGGGCAGGTTGAGAGTTTTCACATTGAGATTGCATCCGACTAGGGCCTTCTGCTTTGAGGAGCTCCTTTTCTTTCGACCTGCCTTGGCCACTTCCGGAAGGGCCACATTTTTCTACATGATAATAATCATGTGAATAAAGTAAACATAATTCAGTGAATACTAATTGGGTAATTTATTCTCACAAGTCTAATGCTATCTATTCTTACATAAAGCACTCCACAAAAACAACCTATCCCTCACCTTGTTGATCATTAGCCAAGTCCAAAGCTAGGTTGATTGCGTCTAAAACTTTTCGAGTTAAAGTAAAATACTTTTTATACTTTGACAATGCACGTTCTCTAAGCGGTAACTAACCATGGTCTTCGGCAGTTAGCTCTCGACTTGCTGGAGCTAAATTTAAACAGTTCACGCTTTGTGTAAAATTGACAATTACATGAAATCTCTGTTTGAGCCAGCAAAACCTCATGATTCACTAAGATTCTATTCATTGTTTGTACAATCTTGCAAGAGCGTGTCTTGTGTCTTGTCAAACCTCTTCCACTGCCACTACTAACAACAGAAGCTCTCCACTGCCACTCGACGGTTTCTGCTGCTGCTTCTGTCGACGAAGTTCTTTAGCTCGCTTTTCAACTCCTTCATTGAAACGCTGCTGAGCTGCCATTTCTTCTCTTAGTTCACGTACTCGGCTTGCTTTTTTTCTTACTGCGATTACTTTTTCATCTATTTGTTGCTGTTCAGAGCGGAATTGTTTCTCATGTTGTCTCATCGTTGCCAGCCTAGCCCACAATTCCGGCGCGGCCGGTGTTTTGGATTTCCTGATATGATGCTCCATTTTGGCTTTCTCTGCCTGCACCTTTTCAATATTCTCAGCTATTTCACTTTTTCTCTCTCGGAAGTTTTCTAATTTGACGTTCTCCATATTGAAATTGTGCATCTTGAGTTAAAGTAGCCACATCAACGATCGGCAGCTCTTAAAGCCGTTTTGAAACGAAGAGGTTATATATTTTTACCCAATCTTTTGTAATTAAACTATTTTTTAATACTAAAGTCTGCGTTTAACTGAAAAAAGCGATTCAAAAGTCAACGATACTATATGAATTTCTCCGTAGGTTTCTAACAAGCAAACTAAACCTTCCGTCCCTTATGATATTTCTATTAACACTAGCGTCAGGTTTTGAAAATCGTTAACTACCTATTTGCTTTTTTTCGTCAATTAGTAATCTTTATCAAGAAATTAATACAAATTTATACACACCGCCATTGTGCAAAACTTACGTCCAGAGGTTGGTGGAGTCCGACCTCGGACCTCGATCTGTGACTAGCCGAACTGTCCCGGACGGACCCGGTTTATCTGTTGGCATACTCCCCAAAACCAGTACATACTCAAACAACGATAGATACAGTAAACAGTTCCACATTTTTAAGAATGTTGAAAATGACGTTAACGATTTTTATTGCCTTTGGAGAGTCAAATTAATTACACGTGGCAGAGGTGAACGGAATAAAAGCTTGCTCAAGATTCAACATTTGTTCATGAAGGTGCGACTGGAATAATTAGCCCAATAGCACAAAACAAGTCATAAGCCGAATATGTGTTGGTTTTGCGGGATATAAACAGAACACACTTTAATAAAACGCCTTTTGAGCTCAAGCTTTTCCTCCAAGTTACTATTTTTCTAAATCTTTTTTTGGTTGTAGATTTAGATACGGTTGCCGTAAATTGTAGCTTTTGAATGGATAACGAACCTTTGGCCTGAAGGTCAGAAGCTGGCCTCTTGGAAAAATAGTCTTCCAATTGAATTTATCAACGTTAAGACACACTAGACTCAATTAAATTTGTCATTTGTCACCAAATCATCTTTACATTTGAAGGAATTTGTTACCAAATCACTTAAATTTGTCAACAAATCATTTAAACGGCTGAATATCTTCACATTCACAATCACTAAGATGAACAAAAGTAAAAACTTTATTTGTTGTAATATATAATGATCAGGTATACCGAATTCGTCTGTTAGTCTTCGCATCGAACAGCGTTCCTGGTTGGTGGTTCATATTGTTTGGACCGCCAGTCCAAATCCATCGATCTCCGTCGGAATTGCAGTAAAAGAGGGCTCTCGTAAAGAGACTGCCAATTTCGGTGCTCCCGTCAAACTAAAATGAACGATAAAGGTTAGAAACATTTTGCTTCTCGTCACTGACAACATTGCATTTAAAATTTCTAGGAGATGACTTTTTCATCTATTTGTTGCTGTTCAGAGCGGAATTGTTTCTCATGTTGTCTCATCGTTGCCAGCCTAGCCCACAATTCCGGCGCGGCCGGTGTTTTGATTTCCTGATTGATTGATTGATTGATTGATTGATTGATTGATTCGGAAATCGAGATTGATTCGAAATCGAGGGTGCAGTAACGACATTCTAAAATGGCAGAGTTGTTAGACTTTTTTGCTACATTTTATTAGATTTGAAACACAAACTAAAACCAACCTTCAGTGGGAAAGCCTTGGGCAGACACCTGAAAATCCTTTAATTACCGTATTACACTCTAATAACTGCACCCCTCCAGTCAAAATTCACCTAGCTGGGGACCACCTCGAAAACCAACTTTTTGCTTGAGCTTTTGCTCCAAAACATGTGTTTATGAGTATATTTTTATATTCCAAAAGGTAGTGAAATCCGTTTGACCATTTTTGAAAAATTATTGAAAGTTTTTTTCAAAAATGGTAAGAGGGGACCACATGGATCTTTGGACCTTGATCCAGTATGAGAAAAAGTTTTCATTTTAAACGCATTCTTCATAGGCTTTAGAGCAATTTTTATAGGTTTCATGGGTTGTTAAAATAATTTTTAGAAAAGTTTTAAAAGATTTTTTGATGGGTCCCTTTACCAATTTTCCGGGGAGTCCTAAAAAATCGATTGAAAAAATAATAGGCAGGTATTAGAGAAAATACGGTATGTGGTTATTGCCGGATTATCCCTTCTTTTATTATTTTATTTAGTTCTAGAGCTAATTTATCTTGGATGCCGGCTTTAAGACAAAGCCAGCCAGGTAGCCTAGTTTAGAGAAGATTAGACTAGTTGATTGCTAGTTTTCTGTCTGGGTGTTGTGCTTGATAAGAAGGAAGAATTAAACCTGTTGCAACACAATCACCAGGAAGGAAATCACGAGAAGAGCCCGTTGCATTTGTCTCAAAATTTTGGCGCAAAAATGACTCAAAGTGAGCTATTTATTGCCCTATTGAGAGCACTCGAAAACACATGAAAAAAAAAATGATTAAACCAAAATGAAAGAGTGTTTATCAAGAGACAGAAACGAAGCGAATGGTTTTCATATTGAATAGTTGAATAGCGAATAGTTGAGAGCAGCAATGTTTTAAGCGGGAAACGACAGTGACTCAGTGTAGGAGAATCTCCTGTAACGACTCCAAAGGTGGACTTGCACGGAAAGAAGGCAATGTTATGTGTTTGGTGGAATACAAAGGAACTTGTGCACTTTGAGGTGCTCAATCACGAGCAAAAAGCGAATTCTGAACTCTTATGTTCAACAACTTGAGCGGATAAATCAAGTATTTCGCCAGCAGTGGACTAATTCGGGCAAAGTGTGTCGCCTTCAAGATAACGCCCGCCCACACAAGTTGCCTCAAGAGAAACTTGAGGATCTGGGTTGGGAATCTCTCCCTCACCCGCCGTATTCCCAGACCTCGCCCCTACGGATTATTTATTTCGAACGCTGCAACACTCTTTGGCGGGGAAGAAGTTCAAAAAGCACGATGAGATCCGAATCTGGGTGCGCTAATACTTTAATAGTCAAACAGCCCAGTTTTTCGAGAATGCGATTCGAGATTTGGAGGAGAAATGGAGAAAGACCATCAAAAATAATGGCGAATATCTTTTGGAATAATTGATGTTTTTCGCAGTATTTTATTAACAAAGTTGTTATGTAGAAAGCAGCGGTTTCATTCGGTGCAACCTTATAAAATTATTAAAGAAAGGGCGATGTGAAAAAATTTGAATTTTATCTTTCTATCTTGTCAAAAAATTGACATTAACACCTTCGTTTTCATGTCTCGAAATGCACTTGAAGTTCTTCCGAACTGTCGTAAATGAGCCATGACATTGTTAGTTGTGCCCTGTTTTTTGTATTGCTAACGATAATCTGCTGTATGGCTACGGTTAACTGAAGAATATTAGATTTTGTATAGAAAATATTTCCCATTTGAACCAACACATCAAAAACAAAAACAAAAACTCCAAATCACTACTGGTAGGAAGGTCAAGGTGGCATCAGAAAAATGGTTTTCTGTTAAAACGAAAACTCGTTAAATTTAAGAGAATTCTGGTTTTTTTTGCACAAAATTTTACGATCTCCTGTGATTCATGAAAGAAACCATACATAAAAAGTCGTTTAAGCTGTTCATGAGCTTAAATGCTTATGAAATCTCCATAAAACTGATAGAGAATCTGAGAGTTCGTAAAAATGCCGTTATAGCTTCGCGTTTTCGACTTTCGTTCTTGCTCGGCGATGCTCTTTAAGGAAATTTTGTTGTGAGACTTTGAAACAGATGAATAAAGTTTAAAAATCTCTTACCATTGATTTAAACTGATAAAAAGTCCGCCAGAGTGGGCACACTGACTAGGAATGGCCATTGCTCATGGAAAAGAATCCATACGGGTCTATACTATATCAGTCCTACATCCAAAAAACACAAAACAAGTAAAGGTAAAATTTTTGAACTATTTGACATGGATAGATGACCCCACCGTCAACATAGATCACGTTTCATTGATCACTCTACAATCCAAAAATAAATTTGTGCTGAGATGAGACGGCTGATGTGTGGGTGGCAGCTGGGAACACAAAATTCTTGATCAACAGAAACCATAAAACTTTTTGAAAAGCTACACGTTCTAAAAGTGAAAATGATAGGTCATTCTACAAAACTTTGAGACAATTTGTTTGCATAACTTGCAAGAAGTCATTTATAAAAGTCGTGTCGGTGCAAGAGTTTCACCAATTATTGGAAACTCTCGAAATGAACGCATTCCTCGTCTCAGCTCTCGTGGCTTTGTCCCTTATCCAGGTTTGTCCCTTATCCCTTATCCGGTGGCAGTTAACGGCTTAAACCTTAGCCATGGAAATAACAAGGATAACTTTACTTTTACACAGTTTGCACCGCCAATGTTAGTTCTTTAGGCCTCTTTAGCAATCCTAAAATTGGCTTGGCTTATAATAAAAAAATGAAATTCATCAAGTGTCGATAAGGTTTGCAAAAATGTCGAACAAAACTTTGTTCTGTATTATCTTACTTAAAAACCCTCAATCCAGATCGCCATCGCTGGTTGTCCCCAAATGCCGACTGGAGTCGTTGCAACTAACATTGGAGGCAAGTATTCTCACTGTAAACTTTTTAAGTCCCAATCTATAACAAAATTTTAGCATCAGTCGGAGGTTCCTGCCCGGAGACGGCCACGTGCTATACCAAGAACAAAGTAGAGGCGTGTTACGTTGTGGTACGTTTGAGCAACTTCTAACTTTAGGTCTTTAGGTTTAGCTTTACCGTCTTGGTCTAAAATTAAACAGATATGAAGAGTTATTTAACCGACTACTTAATCTCTGAACTACTTTGAAACTATGATATGCTTTCAATATTATCATCTTCTTTTCAGACGTCAACTCCGGCATGCCCGAAATTCCCCTCTGGATCGAAGGCTCAGAGCATTGGCCGTAAGTTTTTCTTTCTTCTTATTTTCATCAAGATCTACTGAACAAAAATGTAATTTAGCTGCTCTTGCTGAAACGTGTTTTATTGGTCAATGCTACTACAAGAATGGCTATTCTGATTGCTACATGTGAAACAATACTTAAGAAACATCTTGAGTGGAATTTCGAAAATAAATATTGAAATAAAATATGACTTGAATTCCTACAGGCTAACGCAAAGAATGTGAAGAATTCTATTAGACAGAGGCAGTCATTCACTCCACAGCTGACCGCTCGATGCTCCATAGATTCTTCCATCCGCTTTGCAAAGTGCGACTCTTTTAGATTTGCGACGAGAAATCGTCGATACGGTTTTGTTACCATCATCATCACCAATGCATTCAATGCGCCGTGCGTTGAAAGCATAACAACGAAAACCGAAGTGGGCTCTGCAAGATAAATTAATAATGAATACTAAACTGGATTCTCAACTCAAGTTGTCTCAAGATGCTCACCCTGAAGATTCCGTTCGAGACGGGTTTGAGCAAGAATGGAAAAAATGTACAGTGGAATCACGTAGCCAACTAGAGGTACAATTGCCTGGAAGATTGTGTTGATTTTGATAACATTTCCCTATCTTTTTTTACTTGTATAATCAGAGCGACAATGGCAAAGAAGTGGCGCTTTCTCGCGCTATCGCTCAGCAAGTTTCTCGATCGTTTCAACCTTTCAAATGCCCACCAAATGACCATAATATTTACGAACATGTAGGTAACGCCGGCTGCAAAAAATCCCCTTAAAAACAACGCCAACAACCCACATATCGCCCAATACAATTGACACCAAAAAAATTCGGGTTTATCCAGTTATCAAGCAGGAAAAGATTAAAATCGTGGTCGAGTGTCTCATGCCAGTTGAGTACATGCTAAAGTTTGACTAAATTTAAGGATTTTACTCAAAATCTTTCACTACGAACAAACTAGTAAATGACTAGGCGAAACTTACATAGGCGAAAACATAATAACTCCAATCGTAGCCTCGAAGAGAACCGGAGTCACAGTCTAAAAATCTATTTTGTTATCTTTAATCTATTTTCTTAGCAAATAGATTTTGTTAGCAAATCTATTGGGTTAGTGAATCGAAAACTGCCGGACTTTGAACTAAAATTTATTCAACATAAAACCATAAATTCATTCCAAATAATTTCCATTATTATTGACAACCTGCTCATTTTACAGGCAATCTGCGGATTCCTCTTTCGTGGTAGGATTTTGGTTTTGAATCGAAAAACTTTTAGAGCCAATCTTTGACTGTTTCTTCCGAATCGAAGTGTTCTCCCGCAAGCACATTCGTCATGATCCGGAATAAATAGTAATCAAAAAGGGCGAGATCCGGACTGTATACGGGATGCGCCAGATCGAAACTTGGCAAACCATACTCGACAGGTTCTTTCGGGAGGTGAGTCCTCCCCATTTATCTTTTTAATATTAGCAGCTGCCAAGCCTGCACTGTGCTCTTGTAGGAACTCATGAAGCATGGCATGACAAATATGTCCGGTGGCAGATTGTCGGGTGCAATAGAAGAAGTGAAGAAAAATGCCACAAAATCAAAAGCTGGAAGCATAATTTTTCCGCAATAATTTGAGGAAAGGTTTAGAACCAAACCCCGTTTCAGCTGGTTCAATGCTGTTGTTTTTTTTATCTGCGAGTCCCGCGAAATAGCTCGCAGTTTTCAATTGACCAACCCAATATTTTGCTAGCTTCCAAAAGTTAGTTTACCACAATCAAATTTCTGCCTCGTCTGATCGGCCAACAATTTTCGTAGAGCACCATCAAACGATAGAGGAAGCCAATTTGAATGGAAGCCATACAAAAGTTTACCATTAAAATAGCACTTGCCTAGTTAAAGCGCTTTTAAAATGTTTCATCAATACAAACTGCAACAAAGCAATGATATTTATGGTCGGCCTCCCATCGCCACAAACGCACTCGTCCCACACCGCCCACAAGCGGAAAAAAGGAGAGCGGTTGTATCCAGAATGCGACAACCAAATCGGAAATACTCGTACAGATCTGTGAATTTTAAGTAATATTGGCTTCCTTAAATTTTAGCCTAGCTGTTAGCTGTTGTTAGAAACCCGTTCTTTTACAAGACTCACCAATATATTGGGTTGATCGTAAGGAATGATAATTCTAAAAGTGGACAACTTTGAAAACTAGCGTATCCTTTTCTTTTGACTTGTTACGATCCATACGTTTTTGGAGTTTATACTGTAAGTTTTTTTTGAATAGAATTGAATGAAATGGAAAACAAAAAACGAGTAGATTATGATAGTTTCCCAGATGTCCATCTTTTAGAAGACACATTAATCAGAATCAGAATCAGAATCAAACCCACCAAAATGTTGAACAGACACCATTTATAATTTTTCATTTCTTTTGTTGACTTCTTTATGATACAATAGGCTCCAAGACAGGAGCTAATAATCGAGGCCACTCCAGCCGTGCGATACCAAGGCACAAGACGATCGTACATCGCGACGTTCATAGTCAAGTTCCGAGACGGTTCCGTGAAATTATAGACAATCCCATGGAATTTGAAACTCAAACTGGACATGATAAAAAACACAAATAATTTTTACAAATATTTCTCAACTTAGGTCTACATTTTTTGTTGTTTTTCGCTTATTTTTTCACCTGCCAAAGAGAAAGTTTTTGCTAGAAATCGACTTTTAATTACAAATACATATGCTTTGATGTACTTTGCTCAACAACAAATTTTGCTTTTGGTGGTAAATTGAATACCTTTCAAAAAAGGGCTGCGTTTTTCAAGAAATTCAGTCAATAAATTTTAGAATTTTAGAAGTTTCTCTTCTTCATCGTCTCAATGGTGGCCAAGTGGCCGAGTCGGATCGATGAGCATTTCGGCGATTTTCACAGATTTTCTGGAATTTTCGAAACTTTACATTATCTCTGTGTACAGCAGTTTTTTGTAACAAACTCAGCAATCAATCAACCTGTTTCTAACTCTCTCTTTTTTTTGTTTTTCTTCAACTCGATGGCTGAAATGGGAAATGAGAGATGCCTAAAAGCTGTAGGGCAAAGAGGGCCATCACCTCCCATCCAAGTGAGTTTAGTGTGGAACGAGTCTTCTTCGAAACATGCTGTCTAGCATTATCATCTTGAAGTATGAGTTTTCTCTTAGGGTCTTTTCTCTGGCAAAAGATTTGGCTGGCTTGTCAAGTTGCTTCAGTATTTGATTGAGTTGAGGGTTGTCTTGCTATCCAAAAGTCCCCAGTAGATAGGCTCTTCCAAATCCCAGAGCACCGAGAGCATAAACTTCTTCTCATGCACATTTGGCTTGGCGTCGGGTTCGAGTTTTTCCCCTCAGCAACCCGGTGCCTTCTCCAAAAGTTGACAGTTAGAATCCATTATCATCCCTCATCACAATCCGGGATAAAAAAATTTGCGCTCTTATCGAGAAAGATGAGCGGCACTGATTTCTGACACGTTGCCATTTCTGTGTGTCCATTAAATTATGTGGAATCCAAGTTCCTAAGACGGTTTAAACCCAAATGTATGCAATTTTCAAGTATTATTTTATGATCAACTGTGATAACTATTCTGCTATTTCGCGAAAAGAAAGCCTTTTTTTGGGTTGAAAAATTTCGAGTAACCTTGGCATTATCCACCTTGAATGCTGGATAATGCCTGCCCCTTTATCTTCGAGGATTCATCCCCTGAACGGAATTGAACAAACCAGTTTACACAGCTGATCTATCTACATAAGCGTTCTCAATATTAGCTGAACACTAGAGGCCCTTGTGTCCTTGTAAAAATTCGTACAACATAACGTGTCGCAGATCTCAAAGTGGTAGTTTTTCATTAGTTAGAAGAAAGTAAAGTAAAATTCCAAAAAGCAAATATGTTGAAAGTGAAAGTCCATTGTTTTCACAAGAGTAAATGTTCACTTTCCTATTTTCCACAAACTCCTCTCCCTCATTTTTGTTTAGATCTATGGGATTTAATTTGAAAACGTCACAAGTCTCATATCCGCCAACCCAATACTAACAAGGTTTTACTGTACATTAAAACCTAATCGTCTCACCTTGTCACCCAACTCGCATTGACAAGTGCTGTCTCGACAAGTTCTTTTCTAAAAACCCATCTAAAGAAACGAGAATTCCTTTGAAGCTGATAAAAAGAGTGCCTCCCGAGAGCAACGTCGATGCTCGATCGATTCAACACAAGAATTTCGTAGCTTAGGATTTTGTAGCTTAGACTTTACTAATAAATCTTTTTGTCAAACCGGCAAACAGTAAGCATTGCTTCAGACAACAAAAAACTTGAACGAATCGAGGCATTCAATGAAAAACAGTACAAAAACGCTGGCTAAACTTCGATAAAATGAGATTTCCTTTGACTTAAAATTTACTTGCAAATCACTTTTCTAGTGCAAGATTTATTTTTGTATAATAGTATTTCAACGTGCAAAGTGCTTGAGGGTTGGAAAATGGAAAAGTCTTTTCTTTCATTTTGAACCTTATCGGAAAAGTTGGGCGTGGAGAGATTAGGACACAAATCCGTGGAAAGACTGCCTTTCCTTTTAAAATGCACCGCTTTTGTCAAAATCCTTCATTTTTTTCGCATGACATTTGTTAGCACTTTATTATGCGATTTTAGGTCTCCTAAAATATCGCCATGATTTTTTCAAAAATTTTAATCAATTGAATTTTTAGGAAAGTAACGTCCGTCTGTGAAGTCCAAGCGTTCGTCTAACGAAACGCAAAAATGCTAATCACTGCAAAAGCGAGTAAACCTTCAGCTACAGTTTAGACTTTACCAGCGTTTAGGCGGTTTACATTGTCTCTGACTACTATCAGCCTGATAATCGTCGCTTTAGCTGTGGGTAGCTGTCGGCACTGTCGTTATTTGGGGCTTGTGAGTTGTTTGGGTACTCAATCAATTTCTCCACTAATTCATAGAGCCGACTGGGGTTGGCTTTGGCTTTGGACTCTGCCAGCGGGATATTCTGTTGTTTTGCTATCGCTGGATTTCATTTTGCTCGCTTTTTCGATCGTTGAGTCGTCCGAAAGACAAGTGGTAAACTCATTCCGGCGCTCGTTGTGACGGTAACATTCAGCGTGTTTCTCGTTTCATTTTTTCAGGCACTGGAAATCGTATTCCACGTGGCAGGGCCGAACGCGTTCATCGTTTACGTTGCAACAAGTTATGACTTTTATGTAGAGTCTTGCGAGTGGGGCCTTTTGTAATCGGAGAGCTCAGTAATTTAACGTTGTCGGTGAGTTTAGGAAAAGTTTGTCGTGTTTTAACAAAAGAATGTCAAGTGGGCAAGGTGGTCAAATGGCATAACACTGAAAACAGATTCGGAATCAGTGTGAAATTCTGAGTCGAATGGTATACAATCTGTCAAAAATTATAGACGCACCCTGTTTGTTGCTAGTTTAGAGCCGGACGTAAGTGCTAGTCCAGTGAAAAGTATTTTTTAGTTTATTTAATGTAAAAAAACAACCCATGCAAATTTCAAGTCATTTCACACATCCAAAGTACTTTATCGTACAAAAAACGTTTTATCAGCTGTCAAAAAATTATAGACGCACTTTTATTTTATCAAGAAAAAGTTAACAGAAATAAAAATAACAACACAAACCAAATAAATTAATAATGTGGGCCCTCCTTGTTTTAGTCCAACTTCAAAAAGACGTCTCGGCATCGAAGAGACAATGTCATGGAGCGCTGTTGGCTGAAGCCGGTTCCAGGCTACTTGAATGGATTTCTTGAGTTCAGTTACGCTCAAATGTTGCTTGTTCCGTTGTAGACATCTCGAACAACTGTCCCCACACATTTTCAATCGGGTTCAAATCGGGGCTGCAAGCGGGCCAAGCGAGAGTGTCGATTTTCGATTTTGTTAGCCAATCTCTTATGGAGCAACTTGCATGAATACTCGCGTTATCGTGCATAAAAAGTAAAGTTATTGCCCGGATTGTTGTTCAGATAGACGGCTAGATGTTTGTTCAACAATTGTTGATAGTCAAGCGATGTCATCCGGGTCGAAATAAACTCTAAGCCGACCAGCTCATCGTCTCGAAAGGCTCCCCATACCATACATGATCTACCTCCAAAGATCCTCGTGCTGAAGACCATGCCCGGCTTTCGTGAATCCATCCAATATCCTCGAAAGCCATCAGCACCATCAAAGTTGAACTTCTTTTCGTCACTCCAAATGATCTAAACATAAAGTATATAAGAAATACTAGTAAGCTAACTCCTTCCCATTTGGTCTTCTGATTCTTTTGAGCGAAATCGATATGGGCGGCTTTATGGTCCTTTGTAAGTCGTGGAGCTTGCTTCATGAGTTTGTATTTGAGCATTGAAGATCGTTTGACAACGTTGTGCACAGTTTGGCGAGTGACCGAAAGCTTCATCTCCTAGCGAGCCTCTTCGAGTGATGTCGTCGTGTTGGAAAGACGTCTCGTAATTGCGCATTCGTCTTGATCGGCCAACTTCTTCTTCCGGCCCCGTGTTTCTTTCTTCTTAGGAGTCACTTTGGTCTTGAGATACGTGCGAATACACTTCTCAGAACGTCCGATGCGACGGAGCAATGTCCCTGTTTGAGTGACCAAGCGTGTGGAGCACATCGATACGCGTTTTTCCACTAAGTATTGTTTTCCAAGTGGCATATCTGAAAATGAAAAACATTTATAAACATAACTAATAAGCAAAAAAAATGAGAAAAAACTAACCATTATCGATAGAATAAATCGTAAAATTTAAGTTGCGTCTATAATTTTTTGACAGCTGATAAAACGTTTTTTGTACGATAAAGTACTTTGGATGACTTGAAATTTTGCATGGGTTGTTTTTACATTGAAAAAACTAAAAAAATACTTTTTACTGGACTAGCCCTTATATCCGGCTCTAAACTAGCAACAAACAGGGTGCGTCTATAATTTTTTGACATATTGCATAGTATTTGGCCACCTTGCCCACTTGACCTTCCCTTGTAATTATGAAAACTGCTATAAAATTCTTTAATAAGCTGTGAGATTTTTGATACTGTTTACCGCCTATTTTTAATCTAAATAGCTAGCTAACAAAGTAGTAGTCGGCTTGGATCATAGTTTATGATGAGTCAAAGTCATTTAGATAACTCGCTTCATTTTTGGCCGCTTGGCATTCGTTGAAATGAAAGCTCTGAAACGAGCTAGGACAAGTTTCGAGTGTCGAAAAGGAGCTTACTGAACAAAACAAACAAAACCGAGTCTCTTCAATGGACCTAATTGCTTCATTTGCCAATAAATTAATATTGCTAATCGCTAATCCATACAAGGAGCAAAGTTTTTTCGTGAGCCAAACATTTGAAGCTTTTTATTTAAAGTTGTCCTTCTCAGGTAATGCCATTTTAAAAAGTGCACTTTTGTGGCAAAAGTTCAAGATATTCAATTGTTTGCCGCCCGCCCTGCCCACGCCTTTGACCCCGCCCGCCCGTTGACCCCGCCCCTTGAAAGAGGCGGGTGGGGCGGGTATGTTTCTTTCGAAAGACATATGTAAATGGAAGGAAAATCCCTTTGGGAGGAGTTAGCTTAGGGATTTATTAAACAACTTTTGTCTTTTACATCATTTTACATATTTCTATCGGAAAAAACAAGGGGCGCGGTCAAAGGCGGGCGGGCTTTCACTCTATCCTCAAGCCCGTAAAGTTTTCTTTTTCAAATTGTCCCTTTTTCTATCTCGTGTACGTGTGTGTTAGAATTGGGTTGTCTTGTAACGTAAAAATAATAGTAAAAAGTTTTTGTTGACTGTAAATAGCAATCATCCACTCCAACTCTTTTAATTTTGTTTATGGTAATTTGTCAATTTTTAGCTTCCAACAAATTTGAGAAACCTATTTTTAAAACTCTACAACTTTTTACTATCAGCAATCCAATTTCCATCCTTTGTTAAGAAAATTTCCCTCATTTCTCAATTTATACTTTCTCATTTCCTTCCCGCTTAATTCACTAAAAAATGTTGGACAAAATTTTTGACTTTCCTGGCAAAACTGTTGTGGCTCTTTTTCTCCTCCGCTCTTTACAAGTATAATTTGTAATAAACTTTTATTATTGCACCTGTTAAATGCTTTTTGTTGTTAAATACTCTCAACTTCTCCTTACACACGCCCAAACAACATTGAAGAAGTCAAAGCGAAGGAAGTCAAAGCCAAGTCAAAGTCGAAGAAAGTCAAATCGAAACAGCGCCTTTGTAAGGACGAGATCACAAGAGAAGTCAATGTGCTAAATGTAATTTGTTATTAGAATAAAAAACACTTTTCTTAAACATTAGCAAACCACAAACCTTCAAATCCTTTCTGTGGACTCGACCATTCACTTAGCATCATCCCTTCGAATCGACTGATCTGGTTGCAAAAAGAACGTTTATCGCCGTGAACGTTCTATCTCTCAGTTGAGTGTTCTCAAAATATTCTTTAACTTTTTCAACAGCCACTTCTTTGACTACAAGCTCTTCCGTTAAACAGGGAATCATTTCCACCATTCTGATAGTTGTTTGGACGATCATGAGTATCAGTGCCTCGCGTTCAACTTTACAATTAAGAAATAAAAAGTGATCGACTAACGTGCTAGATGCCTTTAAGCTGTTCAATTTCCTCCATAGGTTTGTTAAAGCTACGATTCACAAGATACCTTTCGAAAAGGCTCAAAAAATGAAAGTAAAGCTCTAAATAGTCAAGACTCTCTTTGCTGGCTTCTTTGTAGTAGAAAACGAGCATTCCGACGGGGAACGGATCGAATTTACGTCCTCTAGTCAGGTAAAACTCCTTGAAAGGCTCGAATCGTTCCAATTGGCGTTTTCTTTGACCACAGAACTCCCGTGGTGGGTTTCGCAGTTGAAAAACGTACCCGGGTATCGGGGAATTCGGGTCAATCCGAGCCTCAAGTAAATTTTTCCGGCTATCCTCTAGCCGAATGTGCTCTTCAACAAAACATTTTCCAATGATCATCATATTTTCCAAGTTTTCCTTTAAAATCTCAATAATCGTCGTCGGTTTCAGTACCTCCATTTGAAGAGAAAGGGCAACGAGTTTTCCCCTGCTTTCTCATGCACTAGGAATTGATTTTCAAATTCTTTTACTACCGAGAAATCCTCAGTCACGAATTGCCCTAAATTTTCATCAAGTAAAAACCATTTCTGACCAGTTGTCTTCTCCACATAAAACTTCAACCAAATCTCAGATAGAAAAAGGCAACATGCGGAGCTCCTCCCAAACTCGAATGGCTTTCGCATTCTCTTGATATCTGCTCCCAAGGGGTTTAGCGCGCACACTGATTGCAACCCTGGTGAGATGTTGAGAAATTTTTGAAATGATGAACTTGTAGACAGCGAAAGGCCTGATTTAGTCCTTTACGTCTCGAATTTAGAAACACTTTTGATGAATCCATCCAGCCGAAAACCTTCGTTTCTTCCATAAACATTCGCCATTAACAGGGGCGATATTTCTTCGGATTCTTCGATATTTCTTTTATTCCAAAAAATCATCTTTATCTTTCTCTTGTTTGAGCAAACTTTTCAAAATGGCCTCCAAAGGCTCTAAATTTGTTCCGGAGAGAAGGCTCAACGAACTGAGGTTCTGGGTTCTCATCACTCTCAGCGGGCAAATAGTCCTGCCGTGTCACCTTATATGGGCAAATCCGCTCCTTTTCCCGGCTCAATGTTTGATTGTAGCATAGATTCAAGCATGTTGGACAGAATCGAAAATCTGAAACGTTTAATTTGATCCGATCGAAGTATGTCATATGTAACTTTACTTGTTTGTTTTCTTTAAGTCCTTCAGGACTTCTTGACCAAGGGGCCGCGAATTTCGATTGAAATTTGTGCATCTAAAATGAATTTGCTTCCAGTTATAGTGGTAAAGATTGTTTTCCCGAACTAGAGACCTTAACAATGAACAAACCTCTGGACGGTTACACTGGTTGCTTCTTGACAACCCGGTGGCTCCAAAGCGGTAATTCTTTTGGCGCAATATCAACAAGAAATAAAACTCGCTGAAATTCATTGCCCGACATTTATTGGGGATAAATCTTTCCTGGAAAGTTAAAGTATAAGAAGATAAGATAGCTTGAGGTATGACTTTCTTTCGATCATTTCCCCCACAGATCACCAATCCCAAAGAGTAAACATCGTTGCGGTGGGAATCCCGAAATGATACTCAGTTGGTAAAGGAAATACCGTATTTATTCTACCTTGTCATGCGCTTCTATTTTCAATCATTCCACAAAATTGCTTCTATTAGGGTTATTGCTTCATTTTCAATGACTAAAATCGATGAAATAGTTCGTAGAAAATGCTTTAGGTACAACCAATTAAACAATTCATCGTCAAATCGTTGTTCTCGTTTTCATTACCGTCCGCCGACTTGAATTGAGGATATGCCACTATCGTATTCAAATGCAAAATGCCAGAAAGCTACTGATTAAGTAATTATGACCAGCAAATCTAGGAAGAACTACATGGTGGTTGCTGCTCATGGACAAATCTGCAGAATAGATGTATCGAAGCGACGCAAACGTTTGAAGCCCCCCAGATCGATAATGATCGTATTACATCATCTGGATACCGTCTAAAACAGAAATTTTGGCAAAACAACGGGCCGCGGTTGAGCCATCAATGCTACAGATTGAAAAAACATGAAATTAAACAAAAATTAACGAAAAAACAACGACTAGCATATAAAATAATTAATAATCCGGTTACTTTTCCTGATCGTTGATGACTTGAAAATTCTCTATGCTGTGCTAGAGATCCACTTCTGAATGACAGCTGGACTAAAAAATTCCAGACAACTCAAATCGCGACCTTCATTTCACCAACAGAAGCAAATTGCTGACGATTTACACCTCCTGAAATTCTTGATCACCTCATAAATTCTTGATCGGGTTTTAGGTCGGGCGCGCGGCTTGGCCATTTCATCACATTGACGCCATTCGCTGTCATCCATTGTTTTGTAAAGTTGCTGGAATAAATGGGCGCATTGTCCTGTCGAAGGTGGTAGGCTGTTTTGAGGGTTTTTGTGTCATAAATGGAAGCAGACTTGTATCAAACATTGACGTAGTCTTGGCTGTTCATTTGGTTGGAGATGAAGCGCAAATCGACTAAAGCATCGGCACAGAAAACTGCCCAGCACCCGCCGGTATTTCCTTCTCCGAAATTTCTTTTACCAGAAAAGATTGGATCTTTCCATGAATCGCCAATAGTGAGTGTAACCGTCGGGTTCATCAGGTCTCCATTTCCTCGTCGCTGAGAATAACTTTGGACCAATCTTTTGCCATTAGTGCCTGTGCAAATGCCAATCTGGCATCCCTTATGCCCTGTTTGGTGGTTGCTTCATCAACTTTCCTGGGTGATCTGAGGCGCTGTTTGAGGAGATCATAAATTGTCATTGCGGAAGCATACATTAAGATTGAGCTCTTTTTGAATTGTGAGCTCTCGATTTTTCATAAATGCTGTTAGCAATGTGACGGAAATCTCGATCAGAAAGCTTCTTCTGATCTAAGCTGTTCTGATCTCGATCAAAAAGTTTGTTCGTTTCTTTTTTTTCATATTGAGCCAGGTTTTCAAGGTATCTGGCAATCGTTTGTTGAGAAGATTTCACTCTTGTATCAAATTTTCGATTGCGCACTCCTTGAACATGTAGAGGATCAATGTGGCCTTTTTGATAATCGGTTAGCGACCCACCAGGTATCATTTATCTGAAAAAGTGAAATATTACAGTGGTAGAGAAGGAAACTAAGTAAAAAAAACAACAAAGACGAAAAAATCTAATGGTCCATATGAGGTTATACGATCATTTATCTATTTTTTTGGGTTATAAAGTTGTTGCGTCGGTAATCAAGAACAAATCGTTAGTTTTTATACGTTCTTTGACATGTAAAATCATAAAAAGAACAAAAACTTTTCATCAAGATTAAAAGGGTTTAAGAAACTACGTAGTTAGGGGTGATCCAGATGATATGATACGGACTGTATATGCTTATATATGCTTAAAGCTTCAAAACTCAGGGTATTCAGTCTACTAAGCTGAATATCCATAGTCCTTGCTTCGATCGGAGGCTGCGTTTCTATTAGAATAAATACGGTAGTAACGTTTAACTTACTTCCGTGTTTGCGTATAATTGTTCCTGGAAACTCAAATCTTCATTAAACGTCGGGGGGCTTATGTATCGTTCAGTGCTGGTGCCGCAAAAGCTACCCATGCCCGTGGCTTCGCAGTGTTTTGCCATTGTAAAACCTCCAAGCTTTACGCTGTAGTCCTCAGTAATCAAGACACTAAAATAAAATTATTCCAGCATCTCTGGAGGAAAATACTTATGTGGTTTTATGTTTCGATGTACGAGATGATGTTTAAGATAAATGTGAAGGCAAGAGCGTCAAACAGCTGAACTCATCCAAACAACGACCGTCTTCATCGAGTAGACATAGCACGGATCGAATTGAACTGAAATCATCTGGAGTTGAGTGGAGCAAAATCGGATTACACATTCTCCATTGTCCCCCTCGAACAAAAGCTCCATGATAAGCCCAAACAATCCATTTTCTTTTGTCGGTTCTCGAGCGGATAACAGCTGGACAATGTTCGGATGGATGAGCGAGTTTGGTACTTCGCATTCTTCGTCAAACCAATAACGAGCACTTCCGATAAAAATACTTTATTATAGCAGGCCTGAAACGAGTCATTTTTTATTTCATTTGTCTGATAACTTCGGTTGATGTCCGATCAGCTCGGCCCCAGTCCCAAAGGCGCCGCGCTTCCGATATACCAATTCCACTATAATAGTCGCCTTCCATGCCTGAAATTGTCAGACACTTTCCAATGATCTTTGCATTAATATTTGATTCTAATTAAAGCATTCAAGCCAACACAAATATTTGATTCGAAACCAAAATGAGCGATGTAAACATCTGATCGAAATTTTATTCATCGATAACTTTGCCAAAGCACAGATAATCAAAGTAAGTGAGATGGTTAAAGATACGTGTTTTAAAAATTGGACAAAACATCTGTCATCATGTCCCATGTTTACAGGCTCAAGATGCAAATCAAAAAGAGCTCATCATGAGAGAGTCTTTAAAGTCACCGGGGATTTTCTCGCTTGCTATCAACACAAGACAAGCTTCCGTCCGGATACGCCCATTCACAATTTCAAGTAGAAACTCTTGAACAACTTTTAGATCCTTCCTCGCAAACGTTTTCTGCTTTTCGTCAGCGAGATACCATCGTTGGAGCTGTTGAGGACTATAAGGATAAGAAACATTGAAAATGGATGACTGTTGTGAGACGAGTTCTTTTGAACCTATTAGCTCACTGATAAACGCCTCAATTTTTCAGCAAATCACTCAATAGGCAGTTCCTCACTTGTAGAAATTGAAAAGAGGCTAGTGCAATATAGCTCCCATTGTGTAAGAAAATCGTTTAAAATGAACATTTTAAAGAGTAATTCTAACTCGTCTGGCTCCCAGAATAACCAGGTTTTTCACTCGACCTTTTCCACTGATCTGTGATGGCTTTTCTCTCATTAATTACTTGTAGAAAGACTCCCTTATCATTGCGACTTGTTTCCAAAAGTCAAAAATTTTGGCCATTCTCTCATCATGAGTTAACTCATCCAGCCGTTGCTCCAATTGTATGATCCCTGGCTCCTTTGCTAAATTCGCGTCCGAAAGCTTCTTGTGCAGCAATTGATTCGAAGAAAACGCTGGCTTTCTGGATTCTTTGGAAGTTGGTGGTTTCTGAGTTCAGGCGGCTATTCTCTTGCGCTTCTTATTAAATCCGATCGGTCTCATTGGGTTTTTCAGGCCATGTTCTTCTCTTGGATAGCTCCAAGAGAGGCCAAAAATCTCCCCATCTTCAGTCTCAATATCCCGTATGCTTTTGATTGCTTCTAGACATTCATCGGCGCTCGGGCGTTGAGCCCATTTGAAATGAACACATCTCCAATAAAATTCTTAAGACAAAAAGTAAAGTCGAGAAACCCAGTAACTAGTTGTTGAAATTCTTGCGGGCAGTTCGGCAGCTCAACCTGACTAAGACTCTCCAGAGGAAATGTGCTCCACAAGGAAGTCCCTACAGAAATAGCCGTTTTTGTCGTACTCGTCTAAGAACAGCCCTAAATAGGAAACAAAAATTAGCTTCTGAGCAAAGAAACAAACTTTCGTTCCATGATCTCCTATAACATCAGCCCGACACTGCCCACGCATCATTTCGATGAGATTCACTAGCCGCAAGAAATTATTAGGCTTTTTCAAAACGTCTTTTTCGTTCCTTTTCGTACTTCCGTTTAAAAATAACCGATCCACCAATTAACTATGGTTTTCTCTAAATCAAAAGTATTTGTTTATTCAATTTCCCATCTTTTTTAAGTCAATTTGGGCTCACTTTCAAAGCAAATTCGGGAGTAACGTGTGTTTTTGTAAATCTTTAAAAACCTCTACGAAGAAAATGGTTGAATCAATTCCTCTGAAAATTTTGGTTTATTTACCTAACTTTTTGTTCTCTTTCTTTTATCTATTGACACCAAGATAGGTTTCATATTGGTTAAAGTGTATAAACAGCCATCGTCCGGCCGCCGCGCTTCTTGATAAGCCGACTTCGCAAAAAATTCAGACATGACATTTTAAACCCATTTTGCAGAAAATAAACTGGCCTTTCAATCGAAAAACCGTAGTTCAATTAGTGTATTTGTTGGTTTTAAACAGAAGTACCAAAACGAAACAAAAAGACTTTCTGGACGGTCCAATATGTAGATCAGTTGCCTGGTTTTTGTCGATAAGCTTAGGGTTAGTGAAAAATTTTAGAAACAAAACTGATCAAACCTCATTTTCTTCCTTGCTGATCCCCGGATGGGCATATCGAGTAGATGTGGCCATTTGGCGGAACAGTTTGCTCAGATCATGCCGCCAGCCCCAAAATCGCCCAACTTCAACGTGTAAGGAACGCCTCTTTTTGAGATACTTTTTCCCAAGACATAACTATTTAATTAATGTTTTATTAAGATTTTCTTTACTCCCTTATCCGGGCTTCCAAATCTCGATGGTGCACGATGACTTCGGAACAAGTAGCGAAGTGCTTTAAGCAGCTGCACTGCCCAACTAACAACCGTTTTCATCAGGTAAACAATTTCGGGATTGGAGACCACTGATTGAAACATTATGATAGTTGGATTTTACTACTTACATGACAATAAAGCGTTCCTCGATCCCAATATTCCATAATAATCCCAGGTTTCTCTTGGCCGTTCCATAGGCACCATGACCTTTTCCAAGCTCTTGGGGATGTTACGATGTCTCTCCCAAATGTTTTAAGGCCTCGTACTCTTTATTGTGATCGCTGACTTCTTCCACGTCTGAGCACCTTTACGACTGCCGAGCCCCCACAAATGTTTGGTACTGAAACATATTAAGTAAATTTATGCAGAAAAGATCTTTGATATGATAGCTATTATCAAAAAAGTGACAAATTCTTATTCGATCCAATATTTCCCAGTCGATTCAATCTTTTTATCAGACTGGCATTAAAAATTTAAAAATCCCCACTTCAATTTGACCCTGGCTTTTGCAATCCTATTCTCATCAATAAACAATAAGTACCAGCGGGAGTCTCCGAACAAGTGTTGGAGGTCTTTGTTGGGACAACGATTTATCCTTTTTATATACAGTGATCCGCATAAGTATTATCCTTTGACCTCAAAAAACTTTCTACAAAGATTTCCGAATAAAATCAAAAAAGCAATAGGTTTTGGATTTTATATCTTTAAAGCAAAATGCTTCTAGTTTCCCGTGTCAAGAATTTCACAAAGCCAACTTTATCCTGAAAAACTTATGCCCAAAAGATCATTAGCGATGGAAGAATCAGGCTCCTAAAGAAATATTGTCATATGCGCATTTTTTATTTTTTTTCTTTGTTGAAGTTTACTTTTGAAATCATCAATTATTTTTTAGATATTGTTTTAGAGAGACAAATCTCTCTACTCCAGATGAGGAGAAGCTGGTTGAGATGCGGAAAAAATGGAGTGTCCAAGGAGAGGCGGGGACGAACTCTTAAATTACTCCGCTTAAACTCAACCCAACTAGCGTTTGGCGGATCTTTGCACAAGGAAAAACCGGTGGAAATCTTCATAGAGGCTCCAAAAGCGGTCGTCTCCGGTGCAACAACGAAGGAGAAGATCGGGCGGTGGTAAATTTACTAAATGAAGCAGAATCCAAATCGGAATGCTACTGATGGCAAGAAGTACATGAAGGATCGTTTCGGCAAGGTTGTTTTACCGGATCCAATCGGAAGATGCTTGAATCGTGCTGGATTGTAGACGAGGAGGGCTGCGCAAAAACCTCCGACAAAATCGAGCATCGAAAACAGCCTTCCAGTTTTTAATGATCCACGCAAGCTGGACCAGAGATCATTCGGGGAAAGTGCTTTTCAGAATGAGACAAAAATTACTGTAGCTCGCGCAAACGGCAATCGCGCCTCCGGCGATGACCGGGGTGGAAAGCGATATTCCCTTAAGTACAGTCGCCCGACAGTGAAATTCAATGCAGGGAAGCATTATATGTTTAGGGTAAAGGTTTGTTTTTAATTTCGGTGACTGATTGTTGCTTTTCTGGAAGTGCGATTTCCCGAAATGCAGTAGGTCCGTTAATCCGCGTAGACGCAACGATGAATGCTGCGCTTACAAGACGATCTTGGAGACTCATATGCTTCGCTTTGACCACACAAGCGGTTCACACAAACGATGGATTCTCTGCTGGGACAATGACTCCGAGGAAATTACAAGTCGAGGTTCATGATGGAGTACAGTAGTCAATCTTCGAAAAGGTGCCCGGGCTCTTTTTACCTTGATGGTTTTGCGGCGAATCGAGTCAAATTGCTCAATCCGCACCTCCCTACTCGCCGGATCTCAACCCAATTGAGCATTTCTGGTCTTTTGTGAGAAGGCTCAAGGAAAGTTCGACTCCAAAGTGGCCATTTTAATTCCCATTCAACGTCTCTGATCGACCATTCCGAAAAATCTTTTGGAGGCTCTGGGAGTGAATTCCATGCCAGAGAGTCTTCAGAAGTGGTGAGAGCAAAGGGACGCTCAATTGTTATTCTATTTGTTATTTGTTTTGTACAAATATTTGTTTATAAACTAGATATTCATAGGTATTCAAAAAGCCAAGAATTTTGTATCGAATTATTGTTTTTATGGAAGAATTTCTAAGTAATATTTTTTTGTAGGGGCAATAGGACGATACTTCTGCGGACCACGGTATAAATAAATTTTTGATCTATAAAAAAGAAAAAAATTTAAGCAAACTCACAGTTTATAATCGATAAGTTTATAAACGTCTCCATATTGTCCATGCCCAAGAGCCGGCATACCTTCAATAGCAAGTTTTCTCGGCGTGTTCATTTTGGTCGAGTGCAAACCAAATCAATGCTGGGAGTTTCTTGTTGGGTGAGGGGAGAGTCAAAGAGACTTTTTCGCGATTATCAATACGAGCCACACAGAAAAGGAGCAAAAAACACCTGGCAAACAAATGATTGTTAGATAGCCTGTGCCCTCTGCATGAAAAGCACAGTAGATTTGCATGCGATTAGCCAGTATTTTTCTGAATTGTATTACTTGGGTCAAAAGCAAACAAATCCTATTTAGCCGTTTTCGTAACTTTTGTCATTTTCCAGTTAATCATTATTTTCTCCTCTTGTCGCAAATAGTAAAATGTGTTGGCCGCGACGACGAGTGTCGTGCAAACGGAGAGCGGAGCGTATAGTTGGGTCGTTCCTAATCTAATTGAATAGTAAAGAAGTGCTTATCGTTTGCTTTTACAGTGCTGTCCAATTAGAGTGTTTACATCTTAAGTAATATGCTTTATAAAGTGTGGATCTAAAGTCTGGATCTAATCTAAAGTATTTTGAATTAACTTAACCGTTTCTTTAGTTTTCATTACAGTGACTAGTTCTTAAAGATACTACAGGGTGGCTAAAAAATATTGTCGTTTTTCAAGCGCTCATAACTTGCCATGAAATCACTTTAATAACAAATTTATTGAAACAAACAATGTAAAAATAAAAAAACAAACAAAGCAAAAAACATAAATTATAACAAATTTTTTAAATTCCTTCCTTTAGCTTTCACACAGGCCTTCTCAACGGGAAACTACTGAATCAACTGTGTCCCGCAAGTACTTGACATCAAGATTGGGCCAGGCAGCAATCAGTTCCTTCTTAAGTTCAGCGAGATTTGTGATTTTCTTGCTATTCAGACTTTCTTCTAAGCAGCCCCATATCGAAAAATCTAATGGGTTGAGATCCGGCGAATTGCTGGGCCATTCTTTCCTTGAGAGTGAGAGATTCTGAGAGTGAGAGATGTGAGAGATAATCGAAATCCTAAGAAATTCTTGTGTTGAATCGATCGAGCATCGACGTTGTGGGAGGCACTCTTTTTATCAGCTCCAAGTGAATTCTCGTTTCTCTAGAAAAGGTTCTAGAAAAAGAACTTGTCAAGACAGCACTTGTCAATGCGAGTTAGGTGACAGGGTGACACGATCAAGTTAGGTTTTAATGTAAGGAAATAATTTTCCTCATTTCTCCATTTATACTTTCTCATTTCCTTCCCGCTTTGCTAACTAAAAATGTTGGACAAAATTTTTGTTGTTATTAGAATAACACACAGTTTTTCTTAAACATTAGCAAACTAAAAACCTTCAAATCAGTTCCTTTCTGTGGACTCGACCATTCACTTAGCATCATCCCTTTCGAGGTCGACTGATCGGGTCTGCAAAGAACGTTTATCGCCGTGAACGTTCTATCTCTCAGTGGAGTGTCCTCAAAATATTCTTTAACTTTTTCAACAGCCACTTCTTTGACTACAAGCTCTTCCGTTAAACAGGGAATCGTTTCACCATTCTGGTAGTTGTTTGGATGCTAAATTTGAGCTGGTGGCCGAGTGGATAGGAGGCTCGGATACGAGATGACCTATGCCTTTTTGCCGTAGGTTCGACTTCCCTTGAGGATCTTCCTTTTACTGTTTTTTTTTGTTTAATGCTTCATTTGTTCAATTCTAACTCCAGCTCCATATTGCTTTTCATCGGAAGTTATTTCTAAAAGCATGCATGCAAAAACGTGGAACAAGCATGCACTCATTGTCCCAATTTTTAAAAAAATTTTTTATTGTTTCTATCGTTTTTAGGCTAGTAAGATTTACCTATATAAATTTACGATTCTCTAAGAATTTAAATGCTATAAAAGAATTTTTAGGTCGAGTTCAAAGGAAAATCGTCAAGGGAGTGGAACCTACGGTAAAAATGCATAGGTCACGTTGTATTCGAGCCTCCTGTCTGCTCGGCCACCAGCTCACATTTAGGTGGCGGGAAAGATACCTTTTATACGTCTTCGTCCAGTCAACCATGAATGCTCGCCAGTATATGGAAATACTAGAAGGATGTCTACCTCCATTTGCTCAGGATCACATGGCACCTGGATGGTTTCTCTATTAGGACAATTCGCCGGTTCACAAGAGCAAGCTCATGATGGGTCGCACGGTGAATCTCTTAAATGGAGGAAAAGCTCATCTCCCTGGATGGTTTGCCCTTAATAATGTTTTGTTGATCAATGTGCCCCTATGTCGCCTGATTTCAACGTTATTGAGAATTTATGGGCTTACGTGAAGGCAAAGTTACGAGGAAAAGGCTTTCACACAAAAGTTGACTTATGGTTCTACATACGAAAAGTTTGGAGCTTAATTCGACCAGCAATTCTTCACGAATTAGTCGACTCAATGCCTAAACGACTCAATGAAGTGATTTTGGCGAAAGGTAGACCGATTGAATATTAATTTTTAATCTTTCTGTATAATGTTGCAAGACTTTTGCACCCAGTTTTTAGGATATTTTTTATTAGTTTTGTCATTTACTTTTTTACGCTGAACTTCAAATTTGTTTTTGTAAATAAAGTGCACATGTATTATTCTAATTAAAAACAAAAACCCCTACGAGACGGGTGGCATTTTCTATAGAAAAATTTCATCGATTTTTTGAAAAGTGATGTTGCAAGACTTTTGTAGTAGTATTTTGCTCAGGGGTTTTACGGTATTGTAGTAGTATTTTGCTCAGGGGTTTTTACGGTGTTATCTCTGCTGTAATTTTTCGTTTAGGGGAGATGTCGGACAAACCGGAGAGCAGCAAGACTCGACTCGAAGAGTAAAGAGAATGACCTTAAACAGTGAAATTTTCAAATTTAGGGATATCATCGAACCATTGTTCCAAAAGGATTTCTTGTCACAGTTGCCAGAGGAGGTTTGTCTTTTG
Organism: Mesorhabditis belari; assembly: GCA_958450365.1. Taxonomy (NCBI): domain Eukaryota; kingdom Metazoa; phylum Nematoda; class Chromadorea; order Rhabditida; family Rhabditidae; genus Mesorhabditis; species Mesorhabditis belari. The sequence goes on from CAUEEP010000242.1 coordinate 40,780, forward strand.
TTAAAACTTTTGGGATTAATTGTTTATTTTTAGATTGCTTATCGCATCATCGCCTATTTGACACCGTGCGATTTGACGGTTTGTGCTGGCGTTTTGCGGACGTGGCAGCGACTTTGTGAAGATGATCGGATGTGGCGACCGAAATGTTTGGAGAAAGGATATGTGAAATTTGATGCGCCAAGGTGTGTTTCAGTTTTGAGCAAATAATATAACATTTAAAAATACATATCTGAG
>CAUEEP010000243.1:0-31824 GCA_958450365.1 Mesorhabditis belari
ATCAGTGAAAAGAGCTTTCAAACACCCGACGGGCCTCGAACCAGCGACCTCTGGCGCCGGAGACCCGCTCACTATCCACTGCGCCATCTCGTCAATGTGACTTTCTGGATTTTTTATTGCAGAATTTCGTGCTGTGACATCCAGATTGCTTAAAATCAGTAAAAAGAATTTTCAGAAATCTATTTATCTAAGGGTTTTGGGGAGGAAAAGGTTTTTTTCAGAAAATTTTGCTTATTCTTTCATTTTCCCACAGATAACCCCATAATTTCCTAGTGTGACATCCAGATCGCCTAAAACCAATGAAAAGAGCTTTCAAAAGCTATTGATCTAGGGGTTTTGGGTAGGAAAAGGATTTTCTGAAATTACATTGGTTCATTTCTTCATTTTCCCCAGGTAACCCCATAGCTTCCTAGTGTGACATCCAGATCGCTTAAAACCAATGAAAAGAGCTTTCAAAAAGCTATTGATCTAGGGGTTTTGTGGAGGAAAAGGTTTTTTCAGAAAATTTTGCTTATTCTTTCATTTTCCCCAGGTAACCCCATAGCTTCCTAGTGTGACATCCAGATCGCTTAAAACCAGTAAAAATCGCTTTCAAAAATCTATTTATCTAAGGGTTTTGGGGAGGAAAAGGTTTTTCCGAAGTTTACGTTGAATCCCTTACGCTGAATGAATTTTCCCCACTTTCCCCATAAATGGTGTCATTTTTCCAATTTCGGGAACATTTTCCCTTTGCCTTCCCCATTTCTGAACCCTAAAAGTTTCGGATCAAATTTTCGACGCCGAGACGAGCCGCTAATTATCGGGCACTCAAATTTTCTCGTTTTTCTTTTTTCCCTCAAAAGTTTCGCAAAACTTTTTGGAAATTGTGTTTTGACCACTTTTTCGCCAAAAAAAACAACTTTTTAATGAAAATTTTATTATTTTTATTTCAATTTAAAGATTTCATTTAAAATTTTCGAAATCGGCTCAATTTTCCTCTGAAAACAAAATGATTTCTAAAATTTGAAGCAATTTTTGGCCAAGCTGGATGTCACGAAACTCAATTTTTGCATTTTTAGGGTTCAAAGATGATTTTAAAACCTTGCATCCAAAAATTTCGAGATTAGCTCAATTTTCTCTGAAAACAAAACGATTTCTAAAATTTAAAGCAATTTTTGGCCAAGCTGGATGTCACGAAACTCGATTTTTCCATTTTTAGCGTTCAAAGATGATTTTGAAACTTTGCATCCAAAAATTTCGAGATCGGCTCAATTTTCCTTTGAAAACAAAAAGATTTCTAAAATTTGAAGCAATGTTTGGCCAAGCTGGATGTCACGAAACTCGATTTTCACAATTTTACGGCTTTTAGATCATTTTAAAGAATTTGCGCCCATGGCGCAGTGGAAACGCGCTCGGCTCCAGATCGAGACCTCGAGGGCGAAAGCTCGCGGGTTCGAGTCCCGCCACTGCCGAGAATTTTGTTTTTTTGAAAAACGGTTTAGATAGATTCTGTGACATCCAGCTTGAACGAAAAACGTTTTAGTTTCATTCAATTTCCTTTTGTTTCTCTTAAATCGTGCGAACTGGAGATCACCGAAAAATAAGCCGAAAAAGAGAAAATTAAGCAAGCAAAATAAAATGTTATTCATAAGTCCTGGATGTCACCAAACAGTTAGCAATTATCAGGATTTGAAAATAGATAACATTCTCGATGGCGCAGTGGGGAAAAGACTTCCTTTGATTTTCCAGGCGGACGGTCGCTGGTTCGACTCCGGTCACCGCCAAAAGCCTTTAGCTTTCTGTAAAAACGGTTTAGATAGATTCTGTGACATCCAGCTTGAAACGTAAAACGTTTTATTTTTCTCTCCATTTCTTTTTTTTTTTCTTAAAATTTCGCGAATTGAGATCTTTTGTCGTTTGGTCGACTCCGGTCAAGGCAAATTTTCGGAATTTGGGCTGATTTTCGGCCAAGTTGGATATCACAAAAGGTTATTTTGAAATTTTTAGGGGTTTTTGATGATTTTAAAAGCAATTTGGCACCCATGGCGCAGTGGGTAACGCGCTCGACTCCGGCGACTCCAGTGGCGAAAGGTCGCGGGTCTGAGTCCCACCAGTGCCTAGAATTTTTTGTTTTTGTTTTTTTTTTCTTTCTTTCAGAATTTCTTTCCCAATTACCTGGACTCATTTTTTGATAATCTTGACATTTCTCTCTTCACTCCGAGTGCTCGTAAAATCGAGCAACAATTTTTTTTTTTTTTTTATTATTTTTTCTTCGGGTCTGAAAAAAAAAAGAAATTGATATCCTTTGGGGATTTTGGGATTTCTTGAAATATTTTTTTGATTTCTATGAATTATTTTTTTTTTTTTTTTTTTTTTTTTTGTTTGCTTTCGCCAATTTTTTGGTACCCTCAATTTTTTTTTCTGGATCCTGAATCATTTTCACGGGTACAATTTTGAGATTGCCTCTCCGGGGGAGATTTATTTTTGGGGAATCCCTCGATGCTTTTCGTCCCCCCCCCCTGAGAGCATTGTTTTCCTCCCGGAAACTTTCGAAATTCCCCCAGTTCCAAAAGCCATTTTCGAGAAAGCTCGACTCATTTTTCCATCGGAAACAGAACGATTCCTGGAATTTAAAGCAATTCTTGGCCAAGCTGGATGTCACGAAACTCGATTTTCATTTCTTTAGCGTTCAGAAATGATTTTGAAACTTTTCGAGATTTCGAGATTTGCAAAAATTTCGAGATCAGCCAAATTAGCTGCAGGTTTCTAAATGTGCTAATTTTGCTAGCAGGCCGACACCCAGGAAGCACAAATTTTGCAAAAGATTCGCAAAAACCCCTAAAAACTGGAAGAAATTGAAAGCAGATCTCGGAAACCTTCGAGATCGGGTTGCCGATTTTCCATTGAAAAACAAAAGGTTTTCTAAAAATTTAAAGCAATTTTTGGCTTTGCTGGATGTCACGAGACTCCGATTTTTCCATTTTTAGGGTTCAGAGGATGATTTTGAAGAAATTGCACCTATAGCCGCAGTGGGTCGGTTTCCCCGACTCCGGAGCGAGACCTCGCAGGTTCGATCCTCGAACGGTTCTTTTTCACTCTGCCGAACGGTCTTTTGACTCCGCATCGCAATACCATAGCTTTCAAATCTCCAAATCCGCTCTCACTTGTTGGATTTCTTTCTGAATTCCCCATCCACTTCCTTACCTCAAAAATTCCAATTTTTCAAAATCCACGTTTTCGGAAGAAAATTGAGAAATTTTGCGAAAAATTGCCTTTTTCTGAATTGTATTTCTCTCAATCTGTACTGGTTTTTTCACTTTTTGCGTGTTTCAACCATCGAAAAACCGTGAGAATTGCACTAAATTCATTTTTGTGAGAAAATTTGCAATCTTTTAACCATTTAACGACAATTTTCCCCGACTTTGAATCAAAATTTCGAGATCAGTCGAATTTTCCGCATTGAAAAACGTATCGATTTTTCGAATTTAAAGCAAGTTTTGGCCAAGCTGGATGTCACGAGACCTCGATTTTTCCATTTTTACGGTTTTTAGTTGATTTTCAAACTTTGACCCTCCCGGGGTGGGCTGGTTTCATAGCCGAATTTTTATTGTTTAGCTTCGCTAAAGACGTGCCCTAAAAGGGTTTCAACATCTTTTGTGACATCCAGCTTGTACGAATTCCTCCTTTTAGTTTTGCTTAATTTCCTCTAGTTTACCCAATTTTTGAGTGATCTCGAATCGTGGCTTTTACTCGCCAGGGAAAACAGTTTTGAGCCTAGTCGAAAAGTTTTTCCTCAAAGCTGGATGTCACGAGACCTCGATTTTTCCATTTTTACGGTTTTGGGTTGATTTTTAGACGTTGAATCGAGATCAGCTCAATTTTCATTTGAAAACGAGCCGATTTCTGGGATTTAAAACGATTTTTGGCCTGGTTTCGGATGTCATTGAGACCTCCGATTTTTTTATTTTTACAGCTCGTGGACAGATTTTGAAGATTTAACTCATGGCGCAGTGGGAAATGCGTTTGGGCCAGATCGAGACCCTTGCTATTTTGAAAGGTCGCGGGTTCGAGTCCCGCCATTGACAAAAATTTTTTTTTTTCTTTTTTTTATTTTTCTTTCTTCTGAATCGATTTCCCCAGGATTGTTGCGATATCAAAACCAGCCAGAAAATCTTTCCTTTCTTTCATTACTTTTTGACTCTTTTTTTGAAAATCCCTCAATTGTTCTCCAAAAATCGGCCCAAAACAAAAAAAGCTCGGAAAACTTACGAATTTTTGAGTTCCAAAATTCACTTTACATTGATTTCAACAACGAAAAGGTTTCTTTTTATCGAACTTAATTAATTTTGAAAGAAGAAAAATGAGCTTTTAGGAAAAGTTTAAAAAAATTAAAAATTTTTTGCGAAAATTCGAGGATTTTTGGGGTTAAAACGTCGAAATTGATGGTAAAAAGATGGCTTTTTTTATTTTCTTTTGATTTCTTTTGACATTTCTTTTATCGAAATAGGACATCAATTTTTCACTTTTCGTCCAATTTTTGGCGATTTCCATCGATTTTCGACTTTTGCCCATGATTCTCCCCAGAGATCATTTTTTTTCAAAACCCAACGAACTTCCACGGTATATTTTTTCATGAAAAAACATTAGGATTATCGGATTTTCGTCTATTCTGTTTCCGATTATCTTTTGATCTTGTTGATTATGTCGCTTCTTCAGCTCAAGAAAACGAGTACTAAAGCGAAATTTCGAAATTCCTTCCAGATTGGCCTTTAATTTTTCCGGATTTTCGTGTTAATCTTGAAAACTTTAGAATAGTATCCGCTTATCTGGATGTCACACTACAAGAATTTGAAAGAATAAAGAGGAGAGTTCACCATTTTGAAATTTTAAACGAGTTCCGTAGCGCGATTTCTGGAGATTTTTGGAAGTTTTGAAAGGAGATTTTGCCTAGTAGAATTGGGCTTCCTGGATGTCACACTATGTAAACCTTGATAAACTAGAGCTTAAAAGCTGAAAACCGGGATGGCGCAGTGGTAGTGGGCGCGTTTGTCGCTCAGAGCTCGCTGGATCCTGACTCCGCCCTCCGCCAACGACTACAACCTTTTTGCTTTTTGGCCTCTTTTCGGAAATTTTGGATCAAGTTTTAACATTCCTGGTGTCTCCCGCAGGGCCGAGAGTACTCGAACCAGTGACCTCTAGATCGGGAGCCGAGCCCGTTACTCCACCGCACCATAGGTTCAAACTCCTAAAATGATCTCTAAACTTCAAAATTAGAAAATTGAGTCTTCAGACATCCAGCTTAGCAAAAAATTGCTTTAAATCCTAAAAATCGGTTTATTTTCAATGGAAAATTGGACTGGATCTCGAAAATTTCTGAGATCAGCTCACGTTCTTTTCTGGATTTCGTTTGGATTCTTGCGAAATTCTACAATAGAGCCTGCTTATCTGGATGTCACACTATAAGAATTTGGAGAAGAAAATGATCAAAACCTCACTCTGAAATTTTAAAATGAGATCAGCGTCGATTTTCTTGGAGAGTTTTGGAGTTCTCAAAGAAGATTTTGTTAGAATAATAGCTTCCTAGATGTCACACTATGCAAATTTTTTATAAATTGGGAGTTTAAAAAGCTTAAAGGCCGGATGGCGCAGTAGTAGTGGTGGTCAGGCGCTTGCCACTCCGAGGCTCGCCTGTCCGACTCCCGGCCTCGGCCAAATTTTTCCCCAAAAAGCCACCCTTGACCAAATTTTGGGATCTAGACGTTCTCAAGTGATGCTCCTTGAGTAAAAAGAAGTTCGTTATCGCAAAAAAGTCTTACTTTCATGATCTGTTCGAATTTCATTTCCCAGCTGAGCAAAATTCCATTTTTTCGTTTTTCTTTTTTTTTTTTTGAAAATTTCTAAATCCATTCTATTTAACAATTAAAATCGAAAAATTTCAGAAATTTAAAATTTGAGAGAAATTTGAGAAATTTGGAGAAATTCTCTGAGAAAAATCGAATTTTTAATATTTTTGAAAAAATCAATTTTTGTGAATCGACTTTCGAGAGATTTAAAAAAGACAAAATTTCAGAAAATATCCAATTTTAGCTTTCTGTTTTCCCCTTCAAAACCCCAAGCATAAACTGTCAAATCAACAATTTTTTTTCATTTTCAGCTTTTTGCTGAAGAAAAAGAGGAAAGATACGAATTCCTTTCGAAAAAAAGCTCACAAAAGTTTTTTCAAAGATTTCTCTCAAAAGCTTTTTGAAATGTTTTTCTTTGATTTTAACATTCTAGAACTTCTTCCTAACGATTTGTACATGAATTTTCATTCAAAAACAAAAAAATTTTTGGCAGCAAGCGGGATCTGGAACCTACGATGCTCTGGCTTCGAACCCAGCCTCACTAACCACTCGGCTATCACGAAAAGTGAGCCAACTGGAGTCAAAAAATATCCCTGAGTTCTTCAGTGACATCCAGCTTAATTACCCTTCATTTAACTCCAGCATGCCAGCGCGGCTAGATATCAAGAAAACGGCTAGATATCGAGTTCAACCGAATTCTCTCTTTGAAATGAAAAGTTTTTTGGAATTGGAGTCAATTTTTGTCAATCTGGAAGTCACGAGAGCTCACTCTTACATTTTCTCTTTAAGGCTCAAGGATAATTTTAATGTTTGGTCTTGAATCAGTGATGTTCTCTCGGCTCTTCGAGCCCAGCTCTGCTAACCACTCGGCTCATCGACACTTTACCATATTTTTAGCTGATAGCAATTTAGGAAATGCCCTCAGACATCCAGCTTTAAGGGAAAGCTTTCTGCTAGGCTCCGAAGCTGCTTCCCTGCCGAGTAAAAGCCGCGCTTCGAGATCACCCTCTCAAAATTGGGTCAACCAGAGTGGAAATTAAGCAAAAATATAGGACAATTCATACAAGCTTGATGTCACGAAAGGCGTTGGAAACACTCTTTTGATAGGGTCTTAGCGCAGATTAGACGGATTATGTTCAAGACGAATCTCCATCAGCCATCGGTTTCGGAAAATTTGCTCCGCTTTCACTTTTCGCAAACTTTTTTTCGGTTTAGGCATTTTTCCAGCTTTCCCACCGATTTGTAAATAAATTTCCTTGAAAAACAAAAAGGAAATAATTTTGGCAGCAAAAGGGCTCGAACTAGTGGATACTCAGCCTTCGAGCCAAGCTCTTCCGCTAACCACTCGGCCATCATCAGGGAAAAGTGTTTAAAATCATTCAAAACATTATCTCAAAATCTTCTGTGACATCCAGATCTTATGGAAAATTTGTTATTCGGCCATTTTATTGTCTTCTGGTCTCTATTTCATCGTCGAAGTCTTAACTTCTTCGTTTTTCAAACGATTTTCATTGTTTTTCATCGACTCTTTCTTAGATTTTTGTTTTTTTATAAAACTACAAAAGTTTCTAGCTAGCAAATGGGCTCACTTCGAGAGAATTTGTCGGAGCGAATGTGGAACAAAAAATCGTGCAATCGACTTGGGATGAGCAGGGGATACAGTTGAAGAAATTTTGCAGGTACAAAAAATCTTTTGCATATTTTTTTCTAAGGCTAACTCAAAATAAACATTGTACAAGGCTAGTGTGACTTCCAGAACTACAGAAAATCGATCTTAGATTCATTTTGACCTTTCCTTTCAAAGAAAAAACCTTTGGTAACATTTCAAGCGATTTTCATCCATTTTAAAGCTAATTTTCAATCCCAGGAGCTCAACCCCTGCCCGACATGCCTTTCACGCTGCCCATTCTCCTCATCTTCATCGTCTACAGTTGCTCGTTTTTGTGATTGCGCTCGTTAGCAATGGCACGATGTTCCTCATTTTGTGCAGGTGAGAAAAAAATTTCAAATTGAACCCAGAGCCTCAATTTTGTCAGCTTTTCCAAGCGTGACATCCAGATACGCCAATTTCGCTAGAAAAATGCGCCCTCACCGATCTAGGGACAGTCATGAAGTGAGAATTGAGCTGATCTCAGAAATTTCGAGATCAGCTCAATTTTCCTTGAAAACAAACCGATTTTTGGGATTTAGTGCAATTCCTGGCTAAGCTGATGTCACAAGACTCAATTTTTTTATTTTTAAGGGTCAGAGATGATTTTAAGATTTTGCACCCATGGCGCAGTGGGTAACGGCCTGCTTGGATCTGAGATCCCTGGTCCGAGCCTGCTCGGCCCTGCCGAACGCCAGAATGCCAAAGTTTGAACAAATTTCGAAAAGAGGCAAAAGCAAAAGGTGGGAGTCATTGGCGGAGGTGGGGTCGAACCAGCGAGCTCTGGAGCGGCAGGTAACCCACTACCACTGCGCCATCCGGTTTTTCAGCTTTTAAGCTCTAGTTTATAAAACTTTCATAGTGTGACATCCAGGAAGCCCAATTCTAGCAAAATCTCCTTCAAAACTCCAAAAATCTGCAAGAAATCGCGCTGATCTCGTTTAAAATTTCAAAGTGAGATTTTTGGCGATTATTCTTCAAATTATTGTAGTCTGACATCCAGCTAAGCAGTCCCTATTCTAAAGTTTGCAAGTTTCAAACGAAATCGGGAAAAATTGAGCTCGTCTCGGAAAATCTCGAAATTCCCTCCATTCAGTACCCGATTTGAAATACAGACTTGAAGTTTGATCGCCTTGAAGGTCAGCGAGTGCAAAAAAGTGGAGGTCGTTGGCGGAGGGCGGAGTCGAACCAGCGAGCTATCGGTGACCGACGCGACCACTACCACTGCGCCATTTGGTCCTTTAGGCTTCAGCGTTAGTTTATAACAAATTTGCATAGTGTGACATCCAGGAAGCCCAATTCTAACAAAAATCTCGATCAAAACTCCAAAAATCTCCAAGAAATCGCGCTGATCTCGTTTAAAATTTTAAATTGAGATTTTGATGGTTTTTCTTTCAAATTATTGTAGTGTGACATCCAGATAAACAGGTTTTATTGTAAAATTTGTGAAATCTCATGGAAATTTGGGGAAAAACGACCGGAAACGCATCAACTTCATTACCGTATCCAAAAGCCTCTAGTTTTTATGTGAATTTGAAGATTTGATGATAACTTTCCCTTTCCTGATCCTTTTTGCTTACAAAACAGATGCCTACAAAAGAGAAAACAGATAAAACTCAATTTCCCTTCTAATCTGACTATAAACCGATTTTAACCAATTTCGAAAAATCTTCGATAAAAAACCTCGAAAAACCCAAGATCCTAATTTTGCAGAGATCTCTTTTTGAGCTCTTTTTTCAGCCTTTTCAACCTCTTTTTCAGCCATGAAAGCAGATTTAAAGAATTTTCAAAGCTGGTTTTGATTTAAAGCCGGTAGCTTTGAAAATTTATGCTTAAAACAATAAGTTTTGAGGAAACCTCCGAGATGAGCGCAATTTAACCCCGATTTCGTTTAAATCTTGCAACCTTACAACAAAAGCTGTTTATCTGGATGTCACACTATAAGAATTTGAAAGAAAACGATCAAAATCTCCATTTAAAATTTTAAACGAGATCAGGCGATTTCTTGAGATTTTTTGGAGTTTTGAAGGAGATTTTTATAGAATTGGGCTTCCTGGATGTCACATTATGTAAATTTTTATAAACTAGAGCTTAAAAGCCAAAGAATCCGATGGCGCAGTGGTAGTGGGCTACCTGCCGCTCAGAGCTCGCTGGTTCGACTCCCGCCTCCGCCTCTCACCATCCCACTCTCACCTTTTGGCTTACTATCAGTTAACCACTTTACTCTGAGCTGTCTGGCGCTCCGTGGGACCGGCCGGGGCTCGAACCAGCGAGGTCTCGATCCGGAGCCAAGCGTGTTACCCACTGCGCCATGGGTGCAAATCTTTCAAAACCATCTTTGAGCGATAAAAATGAAAAAATTAAGTCTCGTGACATCCAGCTTGACTCAAAAATTGCTTTAAATGCCAAAAATCGGTTTGTTTTCAATGGAAAATTGAGCTGATCTCGAAATTCTTTGATTCAAAGTTTTAAAATCAACTATAAGCCGTAAAATTGTGAAAATTGAGTCTCGTGATATCCAGCTTGACCAAAAATTGCTTCACTTTCCCAGAGGCAGTTGGTTTTCAAAGGAAAATTGGACTGATCTCGAAAATGGCTTTGAAACTTGAAAATAATGAGTTCAAAGTGCTATTTCGAAAAGATTTTTTGAAAATCGATGAAGGAGAAAGATAAATATCTAAAAGAAACGAGATTTTGAGAGAAAAGCGAAATTTTAGTCCATGGCCGGGCTCGAAACCCGCGAGGTCTCGATCCGGAGTCGAGCCGACCCACTGCGCCATGGGTGCAACTTTTTCAGAATCATCCTTGAACGCTAAAAATTGAAAAATTGAATCTCGTGACATCCAGCTTGACCCGCAAATCGCTTTAAATCCCAGAAATCGCTTGGTTTTCGAAGGAAAATTGAGCTGATCTCGAAAATCGGTCGAAAAGCGTCGCGGATCGCCTCATTCAACCACCCAATTTCCAGGAATCAACCCGCCAATAAGCAGTCGTGCATTCCCTTCTTCTCCACATGAACATCGCGCATTTGATGGTCACTTTTTTCTATATGCCAAAGGAAATCCTTCACAATTACATGATCGCCTGGAATGGAGGGGATTTTGTGAGTTTCTTTTTTTTTGAATAAACTAAAGTAAAAGTTCTTTGCGATACGGACATCGCTGGTAAACGTCTAGGCAAAGATTTGATCAAATTTTTGTAGAAGCAAAAATTTGGCTGAGGGCGGAGTCGAACCAGCGAGCTCTGGAGTGGCAAATCTGACCACTACCACTGCGCCATCCGGTTTTTCAGCTTTTAAGCTTTAATTTATAAAAATTAGCATAGTGTGACATCCAGGAAGCCCAATTCTAGCAAAATCTTCTTCAGAAATCCTAGAATCTCCAAGAAATCGCGCTGATCTCGTTTAAAATTTCAAAATGGCCTTTTGATCTTTTTTCTTTCAAATTATTGTAGTGTGACATCCAGATAAGCAGACTATATTCTAAAGTTTGCAAGAAACAAACGAAATCGGGACTAAATTGAGCTGATCTCAGAAATTTTCGAGATCAGTCCAATTTTTCATTGAAAACAAAACGATTTTTAAGATTTAAAGCAATTTTTGGCTAAGCTGGATGTCACAAGAGTTAATTTTTTCATTTTTAAGGTTTAGAGATGATTTTTAAGAGTTTGTATCCATGGCGCAGTGGGTAACGGGTTCGGCTCCCGATCTAGAGGTCGGTGGTTCGAGCCCCGCCCGGCCCCGCGGGACACCAGAATGCCAAAAATTGATCAAATTTCTCGAAAAGAGGCAAAAAGCAAAAAGGGTTGTAGTCGTTGACGGAGGGCGGAGTCGAACCAGCGAGCTCTGAGCGACAAACGCGCCCACTACCACTGCGCCATCCGGTTTTTTAGCTTTTAAGCTCTAGTTTATAAAAATTTGCATAGTGTGACATCCAGGAAGCCCAATTCTAGCAAAATCTTCTTCAAAACTCTAAAAATCTCCAAGAAATTGCGCTGATCTCGTTTAAAATTTTAAATTGAGATTTTGATCGTTTTTCTTTCAAATTATTGTAGTGTGACATCCAGATAAGCAGACTTTATTGTAAAGTTTGCAAGATTAAAACAAAAATCCGGAGAAATTGAGCTCATCTCGAAAGATTTCGAGAAATATCCGCAAAACTTGTAAAATCACGAAGAAATTGTGGAAAATGCTGGTTTGAAAAAGGCCTTTAGTCTCTTTCTCTTAGTCTCTTTTCCTACCGTAACCCGAGCAATTTCAGCTTTGCCGAGCCTGTAAATTCTTCGATGTTTTCGGATCGCTTTGTCGGCAAATGTGCTAATTTGCATTTCGTTGGATCGGTTTTATCTTGATTTTTCTCCCGTTATACGCCATGAAAGCCAGAAGGTACAGTGACCAAAAAAGGATTATTTGATTATTAATTAGAATTAGAAACAAAAAATCCAATCCCTAAAGTTTTTGAAGGTTTTTATACCGAACTCGATAGTTGGTGGTCGGAAAATTTCAAATTGAGCCCCAGAGCCTCAATTTTTTTGCAGTTTGCTAGTGTGACATCCAGGATCAACCAATTTCGAGAAAAAAATGAACCCTCATCAATCTAGAAAGCCGTATTTTAGCGAGAGAAGCTTTTTACTCGTTTTCTTAATCAAATTTCGTCATTTTTGCATTATTTCTGCGACAAGACGCCTCATTAGCCTCATTGGCCCCATTGGCCGTTTTCCAGATCCCTAGTACCTCAACAAATTCCAGATCGGTTCAACAAATGGTCGTGATTGCGTGGATTGTCTCGTTTGTCACCAGTGCGCCACAAGTAAGCTAGAGTTGGACAAAGTTCAGTTTCGGACTGAACAAGAACATCATTAGAGCCCTCTAAGCCAAAAATTTAATCAAATTTCGAAAAGAAGCAAAAAAGAAAAAATTGGCCGAGGGCGGAGTCGAACCAGCGAGCTCTGAGCGACAAATCTGACCACTACCACTGCGCCATCTGGTTCTTAAGCTTTTAAGCGCCAATTTATAAAAATTTACATAATGTGACATCCAGGAAGCCCAATTCTAGCAAAATCTCATTCAAAATTCCAAAATCTCCAAGAAATCGCGCTGAACTCGTTTAAAATTTCAAAATGGACTTTTGATCGTTTTTCTTCAAATTATTGTAGGGTGACATCCAGATAAACAGGCTCTATTGTCAAATCTCGAAAAATCAAAACGAAACCGAAAAATTGAGCTGATCTCAGAAATTTTCGAGATCAGTCCAATTTTCCATTGAAAACAAACCGATTTTTAAGATTTAAAGCAATTTTTGGCTAAGCTGGATGTCACAAGACTTAGTTTTTCCATTTTTAAGGTTTAGAGATGATTTTAAGAGTTTGCACCCATAGCGCAGTGGGTAACGGCTCGGCTCCCGATCTAGAGGTCACTGGTTCAAGCCCCGCCTGGCCCCGCGGAACGCCAGGATGCCCAAATTTGATCAAATTACGAAAAGAGGCAAAAAAGCAAAAAGGTCGTAGTCATTGGCGGAGGTGGGAGTCGAACCAGCGAGGTCTGAGCGACAAACGCGACCACTACCACTGCGCCATCCGGTTTTTAAGCTTTTAGGCTCCAGTTTTTAAAAATTTGCATAGTGTGACATCCAGGAAGCCCTTTTCTAGCAAAATCTCCTTCAAAACTCCAAAAATCTCCAAGAAATCGCGCTGAACTCGTTTAAAATTTTAAAGTGAGATTTTGGCGTTTATTCTTTCAAATTATTGTAGTGTGACATCCAGATAAGCAGGCTTTATTGTAAAGTTTGCAAGAAACAAACGAAATCGGGATTAAATTGCGCTGATCAGTTAATGTCAGCTAATTGAGCTCATCTCGGAAATGTGAGCTATTTCAAATGAAAAACCTTTCAGTTCTACATGTTCCGGTGCCACGTCTCACCCTTGTTATCCCTGGTTCTCGCAGTGTGTGGCCCGAATTTTATCGGAGAGATCCCACATCAAATCGTTTATTGGTACTGATTGTCAACATTGTGCAGGTAGAGTTGTGCAAGACGACGAGATTGATAAGCTTATAAGATTCACACAAGAGCGTTCACAGAGAATTTAACGTAGTCTAACGCATTCCAACGCATTCCAACGCATGGGGACGCATTCTAAAATGCACTAGCTACTGTAATTCGTTTCCATTGCCATTTTCCATTGCTTAAAGCCATTTTCCATTATTTTTATTCATTTTTTCAACGTTTTTCTTTGCAATTCCATTGTAAATTCATCAAGATCAACTGCTATAAAAGATGAAAATTACGATTTTGAAAGGAAGAAAGTTGTCGAAGAATCAACGAAGTCCAAGAAGAACAAAGAAAGAAAAGAAAAGAAAATGAAGCGCTTGCACCAAGTTGTCGCAAATTTCTTGAAGGATCCTTTCAATTATGGCAGGAAGAAGTCTCCTGGACGTCATCGAAAGCTTACGGTCTGTGCTGATCGACGTTGGATGCTGATGGACGCTGATGGAGCTGCTGGACAGTGATGGAAGCTGCTGGACGCCGCTGGACGCTCATGGACGCTCACGGACGCTGCTGGACGCCACTGGACGCTGATGAACGCTGCTGGACGCTGATGAACGCTGATGGAGGCTGCTGGAAGCTGATGGAAGCTGCTGGACGCTGCTTGAAGCTACTGGACGCTGCTGGAAGCTGCTGAGGCCGCTGGAAGCCGCTGGAAGCTGCTGGACGCCGCTGGAGGCTGCTGGAGGCCGCTGGAAGCTGCTGGAGGCTGCTGGAAGCTACTGGACGCTGCTGGAAGCTGCTGAACGCCGCTGGAGGCCGCTGACGCCGCTGGACCTTATGAACGCGATGGAAGCTGCTGAACGCTGATGGAACTGCTGGACACTGCTGGACGCTGATGGAGGCTGCTGGACGCCGCTGGACCTTTACGAACGCTGATGGAAGCTGATAGACGCTGGACGTCCTGTGGCGACATCACCGAATTCGATAACCGACGTCCAGCGTCCATCAGCTTCCATCAGCGTTCATCAGCGTCCAGCAGCCTCCATCAGCGTCCAGCAGTGTCCAGCAGTGTCCATCAGCCTCCAGCAGCGTCCAGCAGCGTTCATCAGCTTCCATTTTTTCTCTTAGTTGGACATCATTTAAGAATTGCTAGTGCTTAGATTTTTGATTTGAAGAAAAATGGTTTTCTTTCAAAATACGCTGTCGTTATGCGTCCCCATTTCCCTCCGCATTCTCATTTTAGAAATTTTCTCTTTAAACGCTCTTGTGTAAAAGAGTGACAAGATTTAGTAGTAGAAAAAGTCTTTCGAAAGCTTTAGTCTTTAGTCTTCAGTCTTTATTCTTTAGAAAGCTTTATTCTTTGTGTATTCCAGGTTTACTTCTTGCCCCTCCTCGTGACCGTCGTTTGTTATTCGTTGATTTTGTGGCGAATCTCGCATAAAACTTGCTTTAAATCAGGTATTTTCGTTTTTTAAAGCCAAAAACACTTCAAAACAGCTTCAAAAACAGCTTTAAATTAAAGCCTAAACATTGTTGAATTTTGAATTTTGAATTTTGAATCTTTTTCCTTTTAGAAACCGAGAAGGGTGGACTTTTGCGAAGAAATGGTGGCGATAATTTGCAACGAGCAAGATCGAGAACTTTGAGGTGTGAAAGATAAGCAAATGTTGGCGAAATTGTTCACTCAAATTGCCGAAAAAGTCGAAAAATCTGGTTAATGCGCATTTCATGGCTGGTAAATGAAGATTTTAACGATTCAATCAAATTTTTAGCAATCCTGGAAGTCACAGAAGCATCTAAGCGCTTAAAAATTGCTTTTTTCCCAAAATTTTTCACCCCGGAATCGAACCAGGACCCTCAGATTTGTAGCCGGGCGTAAGCAACCACTTGGCCACCGGGACTTTGTTATATTTTGAGCTACTAACATCTTAGAAATCACCTCAGACATCCAGTTTTAAGGGAAAGCCTTTGAGCTAGGCTTAAAGTTGTTTCCCTGGCGAGCAAAAGCCGCGATTCGAGTTCATTCAAAAATAACGAGAAGTGTGGGGAATTGAGAAAACTAAAAAGAATTCTTGCAATCTGATATCACAGAATGCTTTGCCTGAGAAATTTCGAGTTTTTGAAGAATTTCCAAACATCTGCATATGAGTACCCAGAGACTAGGTAATTCGCTGCTGGTAAATAAAGGTTTTAACGATCTGATCGAATTTTTATCCATCCTGGAACTCACATAAGCATCTGAGCGCTTAAAATTGATTTTTCCCCAAAATTTTTCACCCCCGGAATCGAACCAGGACCCTCAGATTTGTAGCCGAGCGTGCTAACCACTCGGCCACCAGGACATTGTTATATTTTTGCGCTTTTAACATGGTAGAAATCACCTGTGACATCCAGCCTTATGGGAAAGCCTTGAGCTAGGCTTAAAGTTGTTTCCTGGCGAGCAAGAGCCGCGATTCGAGTTCATTCAAAATAACGAGAAGTGTGGGGAATTGAGAAAAACTAAAAACAATTCTTGCAATCTGGATATCACAGAATGCTTTGCCTCAGAAATTTTGGTTTTTAAAGAGTTTTAAAATAAAAGCTCTAGCTTGGCTATTAAACGATTTCTAAATTAAAATTCACTCAATTGAAATAATTATTTTTTTTTTTAGGATGACTTTCGTCGTCGTTTTTGCTTTCCTTTTCTGCTGGACACCCTACGCAATCATCATGTTTTTGCACTCACAACAAACAGCAAGATTTGTGAGTTTTTTAAAATCGAGTTCGAAAAAATCCAGATCAGATCCAGACCAAGAACTTGAAGAAGATTGATATTCAATCCTAGGCTCTGGCTCGGCTCTAAGCCTTGCCAAGACCTTCCTTGGATAGGATAGACCATTATGGATAGGGATTTCTTGTTTATGTGCCTTGAAGTTTTTGAGATTTGCTTTCTGAAATGTCAGTCTTGATCAATGATACTTAAACTGTCAATATTTACCCAAAGAGCCTTTCTTTCAGACCTTCCGTGACATCCAGATTGCAAGAATTGTCTTTTAGTTTTTTTCAATCTTCTCATTTCTCTTTATTTTTGAGTGATCTCGAATCACAGTTTTGCTCGACAGGGGAAACATTTTTGAGCCTAGCCAAAAGCTTTCCCTTAAAGCTGGATGTCACAGAGGATTTCTAAAAGTTATCGAGGAAAATACAGTAAAAGCCTCGGTGGCTGAGTGGTTAGCGAGTTTGACTACCAGTCGAAAAAGCTGATGGGTTCGATCCCTTCAGCTGGATTTTGATGCTTTTTGAATTTCAATGTTTCCTACACATTAGTGTGACATCCAGATTGCAAGATTTGTTCTTAGTTTTCTTCAATTCCCGATACTTCTCTTTATTTTTGAGTGATCTCGATTCACAGCTCTTGCTCGACCGGGAAACGGTTTTAAGCTCTAGCCAAAAAGCTTCCCTTTAAAGCTGGATGTCACAGGGCATTTCTAAAATGTTAGTAGCTAAAAATATCGCGAATATAATGATCGTCTGGGTGGCCGAGTGGTTAACGAGTTTGACTACTCAGTCGAAAGCTGATGGGTTTGATTCCTTCAGCTCGACTTTGAATTTCCAATGTTTCTACACATTGAGTGACATCCAGGATTGCAAGAATTCCTTTTAAATTTTTCTCAATTATCCCCCATTCGTCTTATTTCTCAATGAACTCGAATCGCGGCTATTGCTCGACAGGGGAAACATTTTTGAGCCTAGCCAAGCAGTTTCCTTCAAAGTTTTCTCGGAAGTGTCACAGAGGGTTTCTAAAATGTTATCGAAGAAAAATAGAGTAAAAACCCGGTGGCCAAGTGGGTTAGCGAGCTTTGCTACGAGTCGAAAGCTGGCGGGCCCTGATTCCTTCAGCTGAATTTTGATGGAATTTAGAACTTGGATCATTGCGTAATTGAAATAAACAAGCTTGGATATCATTTTTTACTTGAAAAACTTCTTTAGAGTCCCAAAAGAGCTTTTCTACGGAAATTCATCTACGCTTTCTGAGCTTCAGAAAGACAAAATCAGACGTGAAAACATTTCTACACCTTCCGTGACATCCAGATTGCAAGATTTGTTCTCTAGTTTTCTTCAATTCCCGATACTTCTCGCTATTTTTGAGTGATCTCGAATCGCGGTTTTTGCTCGACAGGTGAAACATTTTTGAGCTTCCAGGCCTAAAAGCTTTCCCTTAAAGCTGGATGTCACAGAGGGTTTCTAAAATGTTATCGTGAAGCAGAATAGAGTGAAAAGCCGGTGGCCAAGTGATTGATGAGTCATTGGATACGAGTCGGAACCTCGAGGGTTCGATTCCTTCAGCTGGATTTTGATGAAATTTGGAACTTGGACCATCGCGTAATTGAAATAAACAAGCTTGGCTATTATCTTTTACTTAAAAGCTTCTTTCAGAGTCCCAAAAGAGCTGGGTGGATTCATTCTACGCTTACGATGTTTTCAACCTCGGATCTTTCCCCGTATTTGTACGGATATTTTTTTCTTTTTGCTTCGGAGTGTCAAAAGTAAAGAATTTTTATTTAAATTCAAAGATTTTAACTTAAAAATAGCTTAAATTCACTGAAAAATTGATAAAAATTCAAAAATTACAAAAATTTCATAAAAATAACCCGAATTAAATTCTCAAAAATTCGGCTGAAAAAAAAGACGGATTACGGTGGCTTTTACGGTCCGATTTGATTTGTTTAGTATTTAACTATCACAGGAGCTAAAACTCTGCTAATGTCACTCGACGAGAAACGCGGTCTCCGAGAGCTTCCATCCTCGTATTCGTCCACGTGATATACGCCGGGTGAGTAGATTGGGATTTGAAGGAAATGAGTGGGAGTTGGGCAATGAAATCTACGGAAGCTCTCAAGCCTGAGGTCACAGTGCTAGAAGCTGGGAGATTAGACCCGACTTGTTGAAGCCGACGACTCTCCTCTAATCCGTCTCGCTCTCTATGGTTGAAAGGGTACCGTAGCTCTTGGCTAAGTAACTAAACCGATGCCAATCTTCAAGCTGGATATCACACTGGTTAGAAGCCGTGGAGGATAGACCCCATTTGTTCAGCCAATGACTTTCCTCTAATCCATTTCTTTCTCTATGGTTAGAAGGCACTGTAGCTATTGATTGAGCAACCAAACCAATGCCAATATCTTCAAGCTGGATGTTAGCAGAGCTAGGAGCCGAGATGAATTAGACCTCATTTGCTCCAGCCAATGATTTTCCCCTCTAATCCGTCTCTTTCTCTATGGCTAAAAGGGTACATTAGCTCTTGGCTAAGTAACTAAACCGGATGCCAATCTTCAAGCTGGATGTCACAGTGCTAGAAGCCGTAAGATTAGACCCCATTTGCTCAGCCAATGACTTTCCTCTAATCCATTTCTTTCTCTATGGTTAAAGGGGGTACTGTAGCTATTGATTGAGCATCAAACCGATGCCAATGGTTTCAAGCTGGAGGCCACAGTGTTAGAAGCCGTGCGTTTACACCTTATTTACCAAAAGCCGATCGCTCTCCAAAAGCCCGTCTCTAATCCGTTTAATAAACGTTTCCTAAATATGCTTTCCTAAAACCGTGGTAATTTTTTTTTACCACGGTTTAGGGCCAGAATTTGACGCTGATTCCGAATCTGCTTTTCGCTTTGATATGGAGCGCTCTGTGAAAAGATATACGTGTTTTACGTTTTTGCTTTTGAATTCAAATTTTTGAAAGCTAACGTTTGCAAAGCCTACTCAGACATCCAGATCAACTCAGAAAAATGATTTGAACCCGCAAAAGTTGAGGAAAAGTGGTAAAATGATGATGGGGAAAAGTTCACGTCGTCTATCAGTCGTTCTATCAGTCGAACCATTACCGTAATCACTTTTCTGCGTTCTTTCTAAACCTTCTCCAGAAGTACGGTAGCTTTTTGGAAAGCTCTCCTTGAACAATCTCGATAAAGATGACTTTAGTTTATCAAGAATCTTTAGTTTATCAATAGACTTCAGAATCAGATCTTCAGAATCCGCAACAGCTCCCGGATCCGTAAACGCAGCCAATCAGCCACAAACATCAGCAAAGAGGTAAAGGAAAAGCTATCAACAGTTCTATAAACAGTTCTTTGTTCTTCGAAAGCCTTTATTTAATGTTTGATTTCATTTAACCCATCTAAATTTAATGTTTTTTCGTTTCCATTTCGAAAATCTCTATTTCAGCCAAGTTTGTCAACGAGTTGATTGCCCAAAAAAATCATTCACATCATTCACATCATTCACATCATTCACATCATTCAAATCCTTTCATCCTCTCATCCTCATTGCTCAACGTCCTTTTCCTCCGCATGTGCTCGCCTGCTCGCCCGAACGAACGAGGAACGAGAAATGATGTATGTTTGTTGAAACATCCAGCCAGTTTTGACAAATCTTGACAAGTTTTCCTAAGTTTGACAAGTTTTCACAAATCCAGCGCTTTTAGCCCCAGTTTTCCCTCTTTTGGCCAATCTGGATGTCATGTAAGAGGAAATTTCGATAAAAACCACTCTTTGCTTTAAGCAAGTCTCGGCCACGGTCTGTTTGGACTTGAAAGGAAATTCCGGTTAAATCTAGCTTTTCCGCTCGGTTTTGCGCACTTTTGGCCAATCTGGATGTCATGTAAGAGGAAATTTCGATAAAAACCACCTTAGCTTTATACAAGTCTTCGGCCACGCTTCGTTTCTTGACTCTGAAAGCAAAAGCCCAGTTCAACCTAGCTTTTCCGCTCGGTTTTGCACATTTTTGCCCTAGCTGGATGTCATGTAAGAGGAAATTTCAATAAAAACCCACTTCTTGCTTTAAGCAACTCGGCCACGGTTCGTCAGGACTTTGAAAGGAAAAGTCGGGGTAAATCGAACTTTTCCGCTTGGTTCTGCCACTTTTTCGCCAAGCTGGATGTCACGTAAATTGAATTTAATCATTTTCACGTTTTATAGCGCTTTCTAAACGAAATTGCTATTTGTGACCACCCAACGAGAATCTCCGCCATCCCGTTCGAAAACTGATACTGAAAAATGCGCACAACGCTCGGGATTTTCGCCAAAATGTCCACAAACCGTTTTCAGCTTAAAGGCAAACATTTTTCAACTGACCGGATTTGAACTAGCACCCGGCTATCAGATTGATAGCCGAGCGCACTAACCATTAGGCCACAAATTTTTTTGCTTATTTTATATAACGAAAGGCTTAGATAGATTCTGTGATATCCAGCTTGAACGAAAAACGTTTTAGTTTCACTCAGTTTCCTTTTCGTTTTTCTTAAAATCACGCGAACTGAGATCACCGAAAAATAAGCCGAAAGAGAGGGAATTAAGGCTAGAGAAAATGCCATTCATCGGTCCTGGATGTCACAGAACAGTGAGGGATTATTAGGATTTGAAAATAGAGAAGATTTTTGATGGCGCAGTGGGAAAGCCTTGATTTTCGAGGCAGACGGTCGCTGGTTCGACTCCGGTCACCGCCAAAAGTTTCAGCTTTCTGTAAAAAAACGATTTAGATAGATTCTGTGATATCCAGCTTGAACGAAAAATGTTTTAGTTTCACTTAATTTCGTTTTGTTTCTCTTAAAATTGCGTGAACTGAGATCACCGAAAAATAAGCTGAAAGAGAGGGAATTAAGGCTAAATAAAAGCTTTCATCAGTCCTGGATGTCACTGAACAGTGAGGGATTATTAGGATTTGAAAATAGAGAAGATTTTTGATGGCGCAGTGGAGAAAGCCTTGATTTTCGAGGCAGACGGTCGCTGGTTCGACTCCGGTCACCGCCAAAAGTTTCTCCAATCGACTTTTCTTCAAATATTCATCTAATCTTTCCACTTTTTAGCCCGAAATGCCTGACGTCGCCTCTCAGCAGGCCCGCGTTCACTCCTTGCGTTTGCCGAAAAATCCGATGTCGGTGATCGAAGTGGAGAACTTTGGTGCTAAAAACGATCATTTAAAAGAATCATTTTATCATGTGCGTTCCAATTTGGTCTAATTCGTTGTCTAAAACCTTTCCACTTACACGAAAAGCTTGAAAACTGCGCCGACTCGTTTCAGCTGGTTTTTCGACTTTTTCCGGCTTTTTTTATTGATTCAAATGTGCCTTTTTGTGTTTTTTTTTATTTTATTGAATAAATTGTATCTTTTTCTTAAAAATTCAATCAAAAAAGCGAAAAATCAAAAAGTTTCAAATTTTTCTTTTTTTTTCTTCAATCAAATATTATGAAAAAGTCAAAAAGTGCGAAAATTTGCAACCACCGAAAATTTTGCCTTTTTTCCCCTTTCTCCCGGTTCAAAGCTTGTCTAGAAACACTTTTTTGAATAAAATTTCCATTTTACTTATTTATTTCCCATCTTGCAATCATTTACTTGAGAAATTCGACCGAAAACTCATTTAATTCCGTAGCTGAGCCAATTCCCTTGCTATTTTCAAACAATAGTATACTGTGACTAAGTGCAAGCCAAAGCTGGATGTCACAGAAGATTTTGAGCTATTTTTTGAAGCATTTTAAACACTTTTCCCAATGGCCGAGTGGTTAGTTGAGCTGGGCCTGAGGCGAAGCATCGCTGGTTCGAGTTTCCTTGCTGCCAGAGATTTTTTGCTTTTTTTTTTTTCGAGGAAATTTATTTAGAAATCGTTGGGAAAGCTTTTAAAATACAGAAACCGAAAATTGAAATGTAATCTTTCTTGAAAACGAATGATCAAAATGATAAAATTTGGTTAAAGATCGAAAAGTCTGAAATCTGAAAAAGGAATGCTCAAAATGTAAAATTTAGTTCCCGTGACTTCCAGATTGACCAAAATTTGCTCAATTTCCAAAAATCGTTTAGTATTTCAAGAGAAATTGGTTGAACTCGATATCTAGCCGCTTTCTTGATATCTAGCCGCAATGACATACTCTAACTAAGTGCAAGCCAAAAGCTGGATGTCACAGAAGATTTAGAGCTATTTTTTGAACGATTTTAGGCACTTTTCGGCTTTGCGTGGCCGAGTGGTTAGCGAGCTGGCCTCGAGGCGAATGGTCGCGGGTTCGAGTCCCTTGCTGCCAGAAATCTTCTCCTTTTTTGTTTTTTTGAGGAAATTTATTTATAAATCGTTGGGAAAGCTGGCAAAATGTATAAAACGAGAAAAATTTACCAAAAAAGAGTAAAAAAGACGAATTTTCAAGCTCTAATTGGCACTACAAATTTTTCTTGTTTTCCCTCATTTTCTCTAATTTTTTTCATACTTTTTCGGTTTATACATTCGAAAAGCTTTCTTAACGATTTATAAACAAATTTCCTTGAAAAAACAAAAACGAAAATTTCTGGCAGCAAGCGGATTCGAACCCGCGACCCTTCGCCTCGAGCCAAGCGAGCTATCCATTGCTCCATGTGAGCTGAATTTTAAATATGACCCTTGAGCTTTAAAAATGTAAAATTTAGTTCTCGTGACCTCCAGATTGGCTGGAAATTCGCTCGATTTCTAGAAATGGTTTCGGTTTCAAGAGAAATTCGTTTGAACCTCAGCTTTCGTACAACTTTTTAGTACAATGAAGAAAATTCTGCAAACACACCCCACCTAGCACACTGGAAAGGTAGTGTGCGCTCCAGATCGAGTGAATTTGAGTTTAAAGTACGCACAAAAGTACACAGGTGAAGCTAAATGAGAGGCTGACAAAAATCTAGAAAAAGGCTTGAGGAAAATTTAGAAACTAACCCAATCTAGCACACTGAAAAGGTAGTGCGCTCCAGATCGAGCGAATTTGAGTTCAAAGTACGCATAAAGTACACAGGCGAAGCAAATAAGAGGCTGACAAAAGTCTAGAAACCAGGCTGAAAAAACTTCAGAAACGGACCCAATCTAGAACACTGAAATGGTAGTGTGTGTTCCAGATCTGCCAAATTTCAACTTCAATTTCAATTTTCTTACAGATTCAATGGAATATTTCTCTTCAAAAGATCAGGTGTTCGAGATTGTCGAATTTTGCCTTTTTTTTGCTCTTTTCTAGCAGATGATTGTTCCCTGGGGAATTCCTGGCGTTAGAGTCAGCTCTGACTATTGTTTTTTTATCTTTCTCCATTCTTTTTCCTTTTTCTCAGTCAATCAAAGTCCGGCAATCATTTGGGTTCATCTTTTTACTCTTTTTTTGGCTTTGAGTTTCATTTCTAAAGAGATCGAGAATTTCAACCAAAAATCATGCATTAAATCCTTTTCATCCCAGAATCTGCCACAATTTGGTTTAATTTCTCCTGGTTAAAGTAACCCAAGTTTCTGGTCGTTTCTGGCCGTTTCTTGCTGTTTCTGGCCAAGCTTTTGTTTAGACAAACTTCTTTAGCCTCAGCGCACACCAAAACCACCTTAGAAACAAAATCAAACGCTTAAAAAAAAAAAGCAAAAAATTTTGGTAGCAAGGGGATTCGAACCCGCGAGGTTTCGAACCGCACTCGAGCGCTTATCCATTGCACCAAACCTTAAAATGATCCTTGAGCCTTAAAAATGTGAAATTTAGTTCCCGTGACTTCCAGATTGACCAAAAATTGACTCCCTTCCAAAAATCATTTCAGTTTCAAGAGAAATTGAGTTGAACTTGAATGGCCTGATTCCAATCACGGTTAAAATTATCTTTAAGCCTTCAAAATTTAAAATTTAGTTCTCTTACTTCCAGATTGGCTGAAATTGACTTAATTTCTAAAAATCGTTTCATTTTCGACGGAAATTAGGCTCGAGTCAAAATCGGTGCCAGAATTTTTTTAACCTTTTCTTTTTGTTTCTTTGAGAATAATTCTTTAGTGTGACATCCAGATAAGCAGATTCTATTGTAAAATTTGTAAAATTACATGCAAGTTTTGAGGAAAACTTCTCGAAACGGAGATCCATCAGCTGAAAAATTTCCATTGAACCTAGAGCTTTAATTTTGTGAGATTTTCCAATTGTGACATCCAGATAGTCCAATCTCGACAAAAACTGAACCCTTATTGATCTATTGCAGCGTATTCTATCGAGATAAGGATTTTCCCTGTACACCAAATCGCCAAATCAGTTGCACATTTCTAAAAGCTGCTAATTTTACAGTGTGACATCCAGATAGTCCAATTTCGACAAAAACTGAACCCTTATTGATCTAGTGCAGCGTATTCTAGCGAGACAAGGATTTTTCCTGTCAACTAAATCGCCAAATCAGCTGCTGCTAATTGCTAGCTGCTAATTTTACAGTGTGACATCCAGGAAGCACGATTTTTGCAAAAGATTTTATAGATTTCATAAAATTTTGAAGAATTGAGGTCGGAAAGGATCGAGGTGCTCTACCAAACCTGTAAGTGAGATTATGAGTTGTTTCCTTTAAAAATCTTTTACTGTGACATCCAGATAAGGAGATTCTTTTGTAAAATTTACAAAATGTCATGCAAGTTTTGGAGAAAAACGTCCGGAAACGGATGAAGTTCACCACCGTACTCAAAAGTCTCTAGAAAAGAGCAAAAGAGCCAAGGTTTGATGGATAACAATCAAGGAACTATCAAGAAAACGATCAAATTCCATGATATCATTCCTTATATCATTCTCGACTCTTCAATAGAATTGCTCCATTTGCTAATCGGTGAAAAGAAAAGCAAATTTTTGAGCCTTTTCCCCTTCAAATTCTCGCATGGCAACGTTCCGAAGAAATACACAGGAAATTATGGAATTACAGAAATTACGAAAAATATTAGAATTGGGCAAAAGATTAGAGAAAAAGAGAAAAAGGAAAACTCGGAAAAATTTGTAGTGGCAATTAGAGCTTGAGAATTCGCTTACTTTTCACACTTTTTGCATACTTCTTCTCGGTTTAAGCATTTTGCCAGCTTTTCTAACGATTTATAAACAAATTTCCTTGAAAAACAAAAACAAAATTTTCTGGCAGCAAGCGGATTCTGAAATCCAGCGATGCTTCGCCTGGGAGCCACTCGGAGCCCTCGGAGCCACGCCAACCACTCGGCCACCAAAAGCGAAAAGTGCTTAAAATCATCCAAAAATACTGCTCCAAATCTTCTCAGACATCCAGCTTTAGCTTGTGCCTAGTTACAGTATGTCATTGCGGCTAGATATCAAGAAAGCGGCTAGATATCAAGTTCATCCGAATTTCCCTTGAAAATGAAATGATTTTTGGAAATGGAGTCAACTTTTAGTCAATCTGGAAGTCACGGGAACTAGATTTGCATTTTTATGGCTCAAAGATCATTTTTAAGCCACTACAAATTTTTCTGTTTTTCCCTTATTTTCTTAATCTTTTTGGATACTTTTTCTCGGTTTATACATTCGAAAAGCCATTCTAACGATTCAAAAATAAATTTCCTTGAAAAACAAAACAAAAATTTCTGGCAGCAAGCGGGATTCCCGAACTTCAGCGATGCTTCGCCTGGAGCCCAGCTCACAACCACTCGGCCACGAAAAGCGAAAAGTGCCTAAAATCGTTCAAAAATAGCTCAAAATCTTCTGTGGACATCCAGATCTCATAGAAAACTTATTATCCAACCCATTTTCCCATCTTTCCGCTCATTTCTGCCTTCTGAACCCGATTTTTCGTGTCTTCACCTAAGCTTACCAGCTCGAAAATCGAACAGGTGCTGCAAAGAAAAGCTTTTAAATGCTTTCCGATATATTATTCAGTCAAAATCTGCCTTTAAACGCTTAAAAACAAAAAGCAAAAAATTAAGTAGCAAGGGGATTCGAACTCCGCGAGGTTTCGAACCGCACTCGAGCGCTTATCCAGTGCACCAAACCTTAAAAATGATCCTTGAGCCTTAAAAATGTAAAAATTTAATTCCCGTGACTTCCAGATTGACGAAAAATTGACTCCATTTCCAAAAAATCATTTCAGTTTCAAGAGAAATTGAGTTGAACTTGAATCGTCCGGATTCCAATCACGGTTCTAATGATACTTAAGCCTCAGGAATCGTAAATTAACTTCCTGTGACTTCCAGATTGACCAAAAAAAAGCAAGTTCAATTCCAAAAATTACTTCATTTTCAAGAGAAATTGAGTTGAACTCGATATCCAGCCATTTTCTTTATATCTCACCACACTAGTCATACTCGTAGTTAGGTGAAGGGTAAAAGCTGGATGTCACAGAAGATCTTGAGCTCATTTTTTGAATCATTTTGAAACACTTTTCGTGGTGGCCGAGTGGCTAGCGCGGTCGGCTCCGGAGGCGAAGCATCGCTGGTTCGAGTCCGCTTGCTACCAAAATTTTTCTCCTTTTGTTTTTCAGGGAAAAAATGTAAAATTTAGTTCCCGTAGACTTCCAGATAGAGCTGAAAATTGACTTCACTTCTAAAGATCGCTTTCAGTTTCAAGAGAAATTGTTGAACTTGAATCTTCGATTCCAATCACTTTTCTTGCCTTTTGCTGTCGGCAACAATGTTTATTTTGCTCCTCAAAACCCTGAGAAAGTTATCTGTTTGCAATATTTGATTGGAGATTTCCCAAAAATCCTTGGATTTCCTTTTTTCTCTGAAAAATCGTAAATTTATATAGTTTTTCAATAAGAAAAAGTCGAAAATCGTTATTTTTTTCATAAAAACAGCTATTCACTGTGCTAAAGGCTTATCATTTATAATCTTTTAACAAACAGAGAACGCACAAATCTGTTTTTAAGTCACCAGGTTCAATTGGATACTTTTCGAACCCCAGGCCTAAGCTCTAAAGCCCAGGCCTAAGCCTCAAAGCCCAGGCCTAAGCCTAAGGCCCAGGCGCTCCGGGCATTATCGGGGGGGCTCGAAATCCCTTTAGAGGCTCGAGGTACAGCAAGAAGGAATAAAAGGTTTTCATTTGAAATAGCTGACATTTCCGAGATGAGCGCAATTTAGTCCCGATTTCGTTTAAATCTTACAAACTTTAGAATAGTGTCTGCTTATTCTGGATGTCACACTACAATAACTTGAAAGAATGAAGATCAAAAGCCCATTTTGAAATTTTAAACGAGATCATGCGATTTCTTGCAGATTTTAAGAGCTTTTACAAAGATTTTGCTAGTATTGGGCTTCCTGGACGTCACACTATGCAAATTTTTAATATCAACTAGAGCTTAAAAGCTTAAGAACCAGATGGTGCAGTGGTAGTGGTCAATGCGTCGGCCACCCAGAGCTCGCTGGTCTCGACTGCAGCCCTCTGCCAATAACTCCTACCTTGCTTTTTTGCCTCTCTTTCGAAATTTAATCAAATTTGGGCGTTCTAGGCGTTGCGCGGGACTGGAAGGGACTCGAACCCGCGAGGTCTCGATCTGGAACCGAGCGCGCTACCTACTGCGCTATAGATGCAAATTTTTCAAGATCATCTTTGAGCCATAAGAATTGAAAAATTGAGTCTCCGTGACATCCAGCTTAGCTAAAAATTCGTTGCTTTGAATTCCAAAATCGTTTTGTTTTCAATGGAAAATTGAGCTGACCTCGAAATTTTTGATTCAAAGTTTTTAAATCATCTTTGAGCCTTAAAATTATGAAAATCGAGTCTCATGACATCCAGCTTGACCAAAATTGCTTTTAAATCCTAGAAATCATTTGAATTCAGGGGAAAATTGAGCTGTTCTCAGTCTCACAACTAATTTTAAGAGAAATGAAAGGAAATCGAATGAAACTAAAAAGTTTTTCGTTCAAGTTGGATATCATCAGAATCTAACTAAACCGTTTTTCTCAAAAAACAAAACTCTAGGGCAGTGGCGGGCTCGAACCCCGCGAGCTTTCGCCCTGGAGTCGCGTTGGAGTCGGGGGCGCTACCCACTGCGCCATGGATGCAAATTGTTCAAAATCATCTTTGAGCCGTAAAATTGTAAAAATCGAGTTCTGGTGACATCCAGCTTGACCAAAAATCGTTTCCATTTCGGAAAGCTATAGATTTTTTCGAGAGAAATAAGGTCAATCTCGAAATTTTGTTATTTTTGTGTACTTTCTTTGACTTTTAAAGAAGCTACTCCTTATCAAAGATCAAAGAAAATAGAAAAGGAAACTAGAAGTGGCTCGAAAAAAGGCTTCAGAAGGCCAAAATTGGATAAAAAGGAGGCACAAATCGTAAAATTTCACTTTCAATCTTTAATTTTCGTAAATTTTTCGAAAAAAATCGAAAACTTTAAAATTATTTTTTTTTTGATTTTTTTTTTGATTTTTTTTTGATTGCTTTTTTTTTGTTTCTTTAATTTCTTTTTGCTTTTCTTTTCTTTTAGTTTCTTTCCTTTCCTCTCCTTTCTTTTCTTTTTATCTTTCAAATATCAATTTAGACTTTAGAGACCTTTTTCGACATTTTCTTTCGGACATTTTTTTCAACTTTTTTCAAAAATTTTTTGAAAATTTTTTGAAAATAGATTTTTCCAAATTTAAAAAAGTAAAATCTAGAAAAGTGCTCGGGCTTTCCTTTAGTTTTTGGCCAAAATCATGCCAGAGACGATCGGCTTCTAAGGCACTTTTTTTTTCTTGTTTCCCCGATTGTTTCCATAGTTGCAGTCGATAGTGTGTGTTCCAGGAGTCTAAGAAAATATAGAAAAGTAGTCGGCTTTCCTTTAGTTTTAGGCCAAAATCATGCCAGAGACGATCGGCTTCTAAGGCACTTTTTTCTTTTCTGTTTCTCAATCATTTTCACCAGTTGTAACTAATAGTGTACGTTCCAGATTGAAGAAAAATCTAGAAAAGTGATCGTATTTCCTTTAGTTTCCTCAGGCCGTAAATCATGCCAGTAGAGCCGGACCGGGTTCTAAAGCACTTTTTCTTTTCTGTTTCCCGATCATTTCTTCACAGTTGCAGTCGATAGTGTGTGCATTCCAGATCTAAGAAAAATATAGAAATGTACTCGGCTTTCCTTTAATTTCAGGCCAAAATCATGCCAGAGTCGGATCGGCTTCTAAGACACTTTTTCTTTTCTTACCTGATCATTTTCGACAGTTGTATCTCGATAGTGTGCTTTCCATATCTGAGGAAAATATAGAAAAGTACTCGGCTTTCCTTTAGTTTCAGGCCAAAATCATGCCAGAGACGACCAGCTTCTGATTCGGAGATTCGGACGTCCGATCCGACTCAGAAGTCCGAATCTCACTTGCAACCAATGACTGGATTCGGACGTCCGGATCAGATCCCCGACGTTCGGATTGGATTCGGACGTAACATATATACAATTTACCCAGAAATTCCCCAGAGATTCCTAGGGATTCGGCTCAAATTCCGCGCAAATTCTTTTTTCCGCAAAATTGATTTGGTGATATTGCATTGTGATCACTTTTTGAGTAGCGTTGCATGCCCAAAAGAGAACAAAAGCGGTACAGATTTGATTCCTTTTCGGTATAGAGAGTGTGAGTCAAATTCAGCTTCCAAATTCTTAGCTTAAAAATCCTTTCCAACCCTAAGACGCATCCGAATTTCAAAGCCTCTACAGATTTGATATCTTTCGGGGCATAGATTTGATTCCCTTTTGGGCATAGATTTCGGATTCCTTTTCTCTACAGATGAAAATTGTGGAAATTGCTTTCTAAGAAATTCGTAGAAGTACAGGAGTAGTGATCGTTAGCTCCCTGTCTTGGAACAAGCTCCCGTCTTGGAATAGGCTCCGTCTTGGAACAAGCTCCCGTCTTGGAATAGGCTCCTGTCTTGGAACAAGCCTTCCGTCTTGGAATCAGGCTCCCGTCTTGGACACAGGCTCCCGTCTTGGGAACAAGCTCCGTCTTGGAATAGGCTCCTGGTCTTGGAATAGGCTCCCGTCTTGGAACAAGCTTCCGTCTTGGAATAGGCTCCCTGTCTTGGAACAAGCTCCTGTCTTGAATAGGCTCCCGTCTTGAAACAAGCTTCCGTCTTGGAAATAGGCTCCCGTCTTGGAATAGGCTCCAGTCTTGGGAACAAGCTCCGTCTTGGAATAGGCTCCCGTCTTGAATAGGCTCCTGTCTTGGAACAAGCTTCCGTCTTGGAATAGGCTCCCGTCTTGGAACAAGCTCCCTCAAGGTCTTGGAATAGGCTCCCTGTCTTGGAACAAGCCTGTCTTGGAATAGGCCCCCGTCTTGAAACAAGCTCCTGTCTTGGAACAGTTTCCCAACTGGTTTTTTCCTCAGTCTTGGAATAGGCTCTGTCTTGGAATAGGCTCCGGTCTTGGAACAAGCCTGTCTTGGAATATCCCCTGTCTGGAAATTCAAGCTCCTGTCTTGGAATAGGCTTTCGTCTTGGAACAAGCTCCTGTCTTGGAATAGGCCCCTGTCTTGGAACAAGCTTCCGTCTTGGAATAGGCTCCTGTCTTGGAATAGGCTCCCGTCTTGGAACAAGCTTCCACCCTTGGAATAGGCTCCCGTCTTGAATAGGCTCCCGTCTTGGAACTAGTCCCTGTCTTGGAATAGGCTCCCGTCTTGGAACAAGCTCCGGTCTTGGAATAGGGCTCCCGTCTTGGAACAAGCTTCCGTCTTGGAATAGGCTCCTGTCTTGGAATAGGCTCCCGTCTTGGAACAAGCTTCCGTCTTAATAGGCTTCCTGTCTTGGAATATCTCTCTTTTGTGTTGGGGGCTTCCGTCTTGGAATAGGCTCCCGTCTTGGAACAAGTTCCCGTCTTGGAATAGGCTCCCGGTCTTGGAACAAGCTTCCGTCTTGGAATAGGCTCCCGTCTTGGAATAGGCTCCCTGTCTTGGAACAAGCCTGTCTTGGAATAGGCTCCCTGTCTTGGAATAGGCTCCTGTCTTGGAACAAGCTTCCTGTCTTGAAATAGGCTTCCGTCTTGGAATAGGCTTCGTCTTGGGAATAGGCTCCTGTCTTGGAACAAACTCCGTCTTGGAATAGGCCCTGTCTTGGAACAAGCTCCCTGTCTTGGCCTTGAAACAAGCTTCAGTCTTGGACTGAGGCTTTAGAGAGCTTTTTCGACATACAATTTACCCAGAGATTCCCATAGATTCCCAGAGATTCCAGAAATTCAAGAAGTTCCAGAAATCTCCGAAATTCCGAATTTCCAGAAATTCCGCCTCAAATTCCGCTCAAATTCTTTCTTTTCACAAAATTGATTTGTGATATTGTTTGTGATCACTTTTTGAGTGTTTCATGCCCAAAAAGAGAACAAAAGCTTGCCGGTGCCCGAATTGGAGCATTAAAATTCAATCGGGGAAAAACGAGTCGAAAATTTGACGAAAAACACACTTTTTTCTGTGCAAAAATCGTTGATTCACACAAAATAAACTTCTTTTTTTTTTTATTTTGTTTGCTTCTGTCTTTTCTTCTTGTCTTCTCTCTCTTCCTTCTCTTCCCTTTTCCCTAACTTTATCCACAAATTATCTTGAAAATTAGTACGCCAAAGTACCGTTTTTCTATAGTCAAAATAGCACTTTAGTGCACTTTTCTATTTCACTCTATAACTCGACTTGCAATTGTCAGATCGACTTGTGGTTAGTTTTAAAATGATTCTTATGAA